>OY759264.1:59449436-60032243 GCA_963662155.1 Lamellibrachia columna
GGAACATACCCTAGGATATCTTCCCCTGACGTGGAAATATATACTAGTATCGCTTAAAGTGAAAGCAACAAGTATCGCTCAAAGTGAAAGCAACAAGTAGCGCTCAAAGACCTGTAGATCTAAGAAGATCTGCTATACTCGCAGCAGGACAAATGTGTTAAGCAGACAGACAGATTGGCTGACATAGACAGCCAAATAGAGAACGATGTATCTCTCATTAATGTGCTTGTTCCTGCTGATTGATATATCCGCATTCACGTCTCCTGGCGTCGTGGTGCCTCAAGTCGAATTACATGCTACAATATGTACTCGTTCAAAGCCACTCGTCTGACGTCTGACGATTGTTGGCACTCGTCATTAAGATCACCGATGATGTGGAAACTGTCGATATGGTCGACTCGACGAAACAGTCGTTGACAATCATGTCGCATATAATCGTGTCCAATCACGCTGCGTGGCCCAATTGTTAGACAGTGATCCGGCTACAGTGCATGGCCCGGCTGTTAGACAGTGATCCGTCTACAGTGCATGGCCTGACTGCTAGACAGTGATCCGTCTACAGCGCATGGCCTGACTGCTAGAGAGTGATCCGTCTACAGTGCATGGCCCGACTGTTAGACAGTGATCCGGCTACAGTGCATGGCCCGGCTGTTAGACAGTGATCCGGCTACAGTGCATGGCCCGGCTGTTAGACAGTGATCCGGCTACAGTGCATGGCCCGGCTGTTAGACAGTGATCCGGCTACAGTGCATGGCTCGGCTGCTAGACAGTGATCCGTGAAGACCTGGAGTGAGCATCACGAATCTGCTGCTGCGCCGCCGCTGGGAGTGGCCCGGACACGGACAGGGCGCGGACTGGGCACGGACTGGACACGTGCTGGGCACGGACAGGGCACGGACTGGACACGTGCTGGGCACGGACTGGTCGCGCGCCGTGGAGAAAGTGTTTCTGCCCGAGACTGCTTTGTCTCGGTTCACCCCACGAGCTCTATCGCCTTTGATGCCAGTCTCCCATGTATGACATGTATGACATGTATGACATGTATGACATGTATGACATGTATGACATGTATGACATGTATGACATTTATGTTGCCATCGCTAAAACCTCTTGAATTATTGGCTACATATATAAAGATGTGTAACGGTGACGGTGCGTCGACACAGCGTGACGTGCTACGTGACGGTGACGCCAACATGGTTTGACGTGCTACGTGACGTTAACGTCGACACGACTTGACGTGCTACGTGACGGTGACGCCGACACAGCTTGTTGTGCTATGTTAATATGACGTCGACACAACTTGTCGTGCTACGTGATGGTGACGCAGATATATCGGCCAAGCCGTAGGACCATGAGGCATTCGCGCCGGCGCAAGTCGAACTAGATTAAATCACGACGACGGTAGCAACGTTAAGCGCAATCACATCTCCTGCCTGCCACGTCACAGCTACAGTCACATATCCTGCCTGCCACGTCACAGCTATAATCACATATCCTGCCTGCCACGTCACAGCTATAATCACATATCCTGCCTGCCGCGCGTAAAATTGAGCTTTCTACATAAATAGTTACAACCAGTAAATGTAATCACATCGCCTATATATATATATATATGTAATTCCATCGTACCATAACAAAATGTTATCACGTAGTCTTGGCGCCACCGCCAGGGGATTATCGTTGTGGTTATTATTGTTTTGTTCTGGCCTACACCGTCATGGCAGGTGCTCCTGCATGTTCTGGCCTACACCGTCACGGCAGGTGCTCCTGCATGTTCTGGCCTACACCGTCACGGCAGGTGCTCCTGCATGTTCTGCCCTACACCGTCACGGCAGGTGCTCCTGCATGTTCTGGCCTACACCGTCACGGCAGGTGCTCCTGCATGTTCTGCCCTACACCGTCACGGCAGGTGCTCCTGCATGTTCTGGCCTACACCGTCACGGCCGATGCTCCTGCATGTTCTGGCTTACACCGTCACGGCAGGTGCTCCTGCATGTTCTGGCCTACACCGTCACGGCAGGTGCTCCTGCATGTTCTGCCCTACACCGTCACGGCAGGTGCTCATGTTCTGCCCTACACCTTCACGGCAGGTGCTCATGTTCTGGCCTACACCGTCACGGCAGGTGCTCATGTTCTGGCCTACACCGTCACGGCAGGTGCTCATGTTCTGGCCTACACCGTCACGGCAGGTGCTCCTGCATGTTTGGGAATAAAGTAAAACAAGAGCACGTTGCGCCTGCGACGACGGTGCACTCTCCGATGTTACTTATATTTTCATGGTTACAGCTTATCTCTTGTTACGCTTATTGCACTATTAGTTCCACCTGCACCTCGCAGACCAGCTACTGCCGACAGCGGCAGCACATGCTCATGTGAATGTGTTACTGACAGCGGCAACACATGCTCATGTGAATGTGTTACTGACAGCGGCAACACATGCTCATGTGAATGTGTTACCGACAGCGGCAACACATGCTCATGTGAATGTGTCACCGACAGCGGCAACACATGCTCATGTGAATGTGTCACCGACAGCGGTAACACATGCTCATGTGAATGTGTCACCGACAGCGGCAACACATGCTCATGTGAATGTGTCACCGACAGCGGCAACACATGCTCATGTGAATGTGTCACCGACAGCGGCAACACATGCTCATGTGAATGTGTCACCGACAGCGGCAACACATGCTCATGTGAATGTGTTACCGACAGCGGCAACACATGCTCATGTGAATGTGTTACCGACAGCGGCAACACATGCTCATGTGAATGTGTTACCGACAGCGGCAACACATGCTCATGTGAATGTGTCACCGACAGAGCGCATCGCCAGTACAGATATATTCAGCC
This sequence comes from Lamellibrachia columna, assembly GCA_963662155.1. Lineage (NCBI taxonomy): Eukaryota > Metazoa > Annelida > Polychaeta > Sabellida > Siboglinidae > Lamellibrachia > Lamellibrachia columna. The sequence goes on from OY759264.1 coordinate 59,452,293, forward strand.
CATGAATTTGTAGCGTTCACGTATCAGCGGACAAAAGATTATTAGAAGGCGCATGTGCAGGATTTTCACAAGACAGTGAAATGTAACTTATTTTTATGCGCAATCTGCAAACAGGAATCAAAGTGGTGCAAACTGGTGCATATCTTAACACCCCATACAAGGGTGGCAATCATGACGGTGCTACTCCACATTTCTGTACGCCATGATTATATTTACGGGCGACCTTTATTTTTTTATCATTAATGATATCCTGATATTGCCCTGTTGCACACTACGTGACAATGTATTGAGTAATTCAAACAGGAAATTAAAACCTGCCTGTGTTGTACACTTCTGATTATTAATGCGGTGTGAAACTAACCACGGACTTTGCACAAAGACGGTTTGCGTCAGGCAATGCTCCGGCCAGGGAAATGACGGATGTCGCGACGCGTGCCAATTAATACAGTTGCTTTAGTCCGTTAACCACTCGGCTTTGATGACGATACGACGCCCTGGGCAAGGTCGCGAGCGCGAGTCTGCCGTGACAGTCTCCAAAGGCTGTCTGCCTCCGAGTGCCTCGCTACTTTCTGCTTGAGGATTACCACGGGCAGTCCGACAGATACGAGTTGAAGCGGCAGCAATCAAATTGCCGCAGACCGTAGCAGGACGAACGCGTTTTAAAAAGGGGATGAGACAGTGTTTTACTTCCAATTTCATGGCACACGACGGTGTCCCGTGTTGGGGTCAGGCCACACGAATGATGGGCCAGTGGTTTCGAGACGGTGCCCCGTGTTGGGGTCAGGCCACACGAATGACGGGCCAGTGGTTTCGAGACGGTGCCCCGTGTTGGGGTCAGGCCACACGAATGACGGGCCAGTGGTTTCGAGACGGTGCCCCGTGTTGGGGTCAGGCCACACGAATGACGGCCAGTGGTTTCGAGACGGTGCTCCGTGTTGGGTTCAGGCCACACGAATGACGGGCCAGTGGTTTCGAGACGGTGTCCCGTGTTGGGGTCAGGCCACACGAATGACGGGCCAGTGGTTTCGAGACGGTGCCCCGTGTTGGGGTCAGGCCACACGAATGACGGGCCAGTGGTTTCGAGACGGTGTCCCGTGTTGGGGTCAGGCCACACGAATGACGGGCCAGTGGTTTCGAGACGGTGCCCCGTGTTGGGGTCAGGCCACACGAATGACGGGCCAGTGGTTTCGAGGCGGTGTCCCGTGTTGGGTTCAGGCCACACGAATGACGGGCCAGTGGTTTCGAGACGGCGCCCCGTGTTGGGGTCAGGCCACACGATTGACGGGCCAGTGGTTTCGAGACGGTGCCCCGTGTTGGGTTCAGGCCACACGAATGACGGGCCAGTGGTTTCGAGACGGCGCCCCGTGTTGGGGTCAGGCCACACGAATGACGGGCCAGTGGTTTCGAGACGGTGCCCCGTGTTGGGGTCAGGCCACACGAATGACGGGCCAGTGGTTTCGAGACGGTGCCCCGTGTTGGGGTCAGGCCACACGAATGACGGGCCAGTGGTTTCGAGACGGTGCCCCGTGTTGGGGTCAGGCCACACGAATGACGGGCCAGTGGTTTCGAGACGGTGCCCCGTGTTGGGGTCAGGCCACACGAATGACGGGCCAGTGGTTTCGAGACGGTGCCCCGTGTTGGGACTTTTTGCTGCCTGTAAATCTATTGTTGAACATGGATCTGGCCATATTTGAGGACTTCAGGAGTCACGCTGTGCCCAAGTTTAAATGTAGAGGGTGGTTGGTTGGCTGGCAACATATGCACGTGTCAGTGACTGTAGGATCCCTTGTGTCAGTGACTGTAGGATCCCTTGTGTCAGTGACTGTAGGATCTCTTGTGTCAGTGACTGTATGATCCCTTGTGTCAGTGACTGTAGGATCCGTTGTGTCAGTGACGATCCGTTGTGTCAGTGACGATCCCTTGTGTCAGTGACTGTAGCATCTCTAGTGTCAGTGACTGTAGGATCTCTTGTGTCAGTGACTGTAAGATCCCTTGTGTCAGTGACTGTAGGATCCCTTGTGTCAGTGACTGTAGTATTTCTTGTGTCAGTGACTGTAGGATCCTTTGTGTCAGTGACTGTAGGATCCCTTGTGTCAGTGACTGTATTATCTCTTGTGTCAGTGACTGTATGATCCCTGGTGTCAGTGACTGTATGATCCCTTTTGTCAGTGACTGAAAGATCCCTTGTGTCAGTAACTGTAGGATCTTTTGTGTCAGTTACTGTATGATCCCTTGTGTCAGTTACTGTATAATCCCTTGCTCGTAAAGACATCGTGCAGTTGCTTGGGATGCCATTAATAATGTTAATAGAGGATGCAAATATAGTTTGCATATCATGCTGGTTTACTCTATATGTTTTACACTTTTGTTAATTAAATATATTAAACGTAGAAAATGTAATGTGCTATTTGTGGTCTCCGTTAGCATTCGTATCAGCTGATCCACGTTATGACTTCTCTAAAGGTCAGTGCTATTTCTCTCGACTGTGTCAGTGACTGTATGATCACAATTATGACTCTGAACAGTGTCCTCCAAATGATTGTCTTTAGAGTGTGTCCGGAAACACTGATCAGATAATAAGCAAGCAGTCAATAGACAGTGTAGTGTGACCTTTTGTTTTTTGTTATGTCGGTGATTTATCATTAGTTGTTTGAGAGTTTTTTCGGTCGGCCGCCAATTCCTCAATTGATAGGCACTAGCAACATGCCTTCTTCTTTTTTTCTTCTTCTTCTTCATCTTCTTCTTCTTCTTCTTCTTAATAAAGAACAAACATTTCAAATGTGCTGATCATTATGCTCGCGCATGAATGAAATGAAAAATAAAATTATGGATAGCAGCGGATAACTAAACAGGTAGCTAAACAGGTAGCTAAAGAAGTAGTAGTCAGTGCCTGGTGTTAGGAATTCCAAACATGTCCGAACGCTTGTCGTAGTTGACGATTTACGCACCACTGGACGTCTAATTAATTCACATGGCTTGGACACTGGGAGTTAATTGGACACACAGCAACTGACATCATGTACTGATTTCCCACGTGCTTTGCCCCTTTGTCTTTCGCTCATTCGACGTACTCGTGGCTACAACCTGGTTTAATGTCCAGCTACGGTTACCGTCGGTAGATATCTCACGAGACGTGGTGACGAAGGCGTCAACAGCGAAACGTGAAAGGTTTCGATACCCAAGAGACTGCCATGATTATTCCGTAACCCGATAGGTTCCAGCTTGGACATGACGAATCAATCTGATTGCTCTACATTTATCTGGTGCCGGTTTCACTTCATCAATACAGGGCAACGTAACGTAACGAAGACGTTCATTAACAACAGCCTCGCTGACGGTCGCGGTTGTGACTACGACTGCTCGGTCGGTTCGCTTTGCAGGAGTCCTCTCCAAATCCTGGCCAAGTAAGTACCGCTGTTTGAAGTCCTCTCCAGGTCCTGGCCAAGTAAGTACCACTGTTTGAAGTCCTCTCCAGGTCCTGGCCAAGTAAGTACCACTGTTTGGAGTTCTCTCCAGGTCCTGGCCAAGTAAGTACCACTGTTTGGAGTCCATATCTTTTTTTTTCAAATCTCGCTTCACTACATTTTTTTATATAAGTTTTGGGCGACCTCTGTTTCTGGAACCTTCCGATAGTTGGGAATTTGTTTAGGAAGCCTGTTGTTTAGGAAGCCTGTTGTTTAGGAATCCTGTTGTTTAGGAAGCCTGTTGTTTAGGAAGCCTGTTGTTTAGGAAGCCTGTTGTCAACGGCGTACATAAGAAGCTGTTTCACACTCGCAGTATGTGTTGTTTTGATTAACAACTAGAATGGCTGAAAGTGACTTAAACTTGGCTTCCGACAACGTTAGGACTTGGGCTGAACCAACTATGAGAGTAAAAATATAACATTTCACCGAGCATTGTTGAGTGTACAACGGGATGTCGAGTGTACAATGGGATGTCGAGTGTACAACGGGATGTCGAGTGTACAACGGGATGTCGAGTGCACAATGGGATGTCGAGTGTACAACGGAATGCCGAGTGTACAATGGGATGTCGAGTGTATGTTTAAAGCATACAAGATTAAAGATTAATAACAAACAAGGAAGATGGGAATCAAAAAGAGGTACTATGACATGAGTTTCCCAACTAGAGCCGAGTGGCATAGCGTTGGTGCGATGCGATGCAACGATCTCGTGTAGCGATGTAATAATGCGCCATGCTACGAAACTAAAGCGCGAAACGATGTTATCGTATGAAAGGATCGCGTTTCATAATTTTACCTCATCGCACCAACTTATCGCTTTTTCGTGTTGTGCAATTCAATATACGGTAGCAATGTCTGCCTCACGGGAAGCAGTAACACGCTTTCTCGCCGCAGTGAACAGACCAGTATACCTCTCTTACGGCGTCTAGCAACGTTGCGGGGCCTACCAGCCTGTTGATCGATTGCTCCTATGAAATGGAAAATATGTCAATTTGCCGGAAAAACTGTCTTAACGACGTAATGATGGCGCCTCTAGCGGAAAGAAGCCGGACCGGTGGCATTTTGAAGCAATACATCAGCAAATTGATGGTGGACTTGTGGTGGAATCGCCTTTGTGGTTGCGACATTTAAAGTCTCAGCGAAGTTTATGGTGACTTTAGAAACAGGTTAGCAGTCCAACCGAAAACTTTCGAGGTGAACGATGACTGCGGCCGAGGAAGGAAATTTATCCAGTTCTATCGAACTGTCTGGCCCAAGATCACGTGCGTCATTAACTATGGCAACAGACACATGGTGCTGCGAAAGACACTCAAACGTTGGTGTATACGTTTCAAAGTGTACGGAGCATTATACCTCTTAGTATGTACCGAAAATATTATTGTATGTGGACGTGCCGAAATTCATACCTATCATGTACGCGCACCTTCGTTTTTCTTATATTAAACGAGTGTTTAATAGGGAAGTTATATCAATAGGTAATCTGGCAAGGTTGTATGTAGTCTAACAATTAAACGGAGTACCGGATGACCTTTGATCCAATGTGTTATACGTGGCACGGTTGAGTACCGTTCGCGACGTTGCTACTAGCTATAAAGCTATGAGCTATGTGATTTGTGATTTACTATACATAGTTCGATGTTAAACGCAAGTAGCATTTATAGCATTGTACGCTACGCCCCAGAACTTCTTTAGTCGAACATCAGCTAAAGTGATATTTGAAGTATTCAGCCACTGTGTAACTACTGCACGAAAATTATCACATAGCTCATATCCAATATATATATATATATGTATATATATATATATATATATATATATATATATATATATATATATATATATATATATATATATATATATATATATATATATATATATATATATATGTATATATATATATATATATATATATATATATATATATATATGTATGTGTGTGTGTGTGGATAATTTTTCGTGCAGTAGTTATATATATATATATATATATATATATATATATATATATATATATATATGTATATATATATATATATATATATATATATATATGTATATATGTATATATATATATATATATATATATATATATATATATATATATATATATATATATATATATATATATATATATTGAACGAATATATATCTATGTTAAAAAGACATCTTGGCACGATTTGAGACACGGCCCCTCGCCTTAACTTATGAGTGCGTCCCCATTAGATGCATCAATGTTGAATGTTCGTTAACAAAGCTGTGGATCACGCAGTGTTTTCTAGTTAACTTTGTGGTTTGAAGTTTTGCGCCCGTCTGGAGGCAGATTATTAAATCGAAGAGACATTTGTATACACAAAGACTGTAGACGCACATAGTTTAAAACTAGATCGGTCCACCAAAGAAATCGGGTAATTTTTGTCCACGTCACAAGGATCGATGGTAAGAGGATTTCTTTGCAAGGCGCAATAATATCGGTTGAAGTGAGTTGGCTCGTTACGTTAACCGTGTGATGAACAAATGTAATATAGTGTCGTAACCGAATATGTATTGGTTGCTCCGCTGTGCTCTATTTGAGGGAAGCAGGAAATACGATTATGTTTCCTGCCACCGTCGTCAGGTGTCGTGTCTGCTGCAGGCGCAGGCAATCACGCCTCTCCATTTCCCTCGACCACAGGTGTCGTGTAACAGTTCTGTTACCCTCGTCCCTAGCCAGACTGCATGAATATGAAGGATTGTAATGATTTACCGACCTCTGCTTCTTTCCCCTCCATATTTCCATTTGTCGCAATATATTCTAGTTTCTCTTTTTGTTCACGTGGCCGAGACATTCTGCTTGTCTTTTTGTTCACGTGGCCGAGACATTCTGCTTGTCTTTTTGTTCACGTGGCCGAGACATTCTGCTTGTCTTTTTGTTCACGTGGCCGAGACATTCTGCTTGTCTTTTTGTTCACGTGGCCGAGACATTCTGCTTGTCTTTTTGTTCACGTGGCCGAGACATTCTGCTTGTCTTTTTGTTCACGTGGCCGAGACATTCTGCTTGTCTTTTTGTTCACGTGGCCGAGACATTCTGCTTGTCTTTTTGTTCACGTGGCCGAGACATTCTGCTTGTCTTTTTGTTCACGTGGCCGAGACATTCTGCTTGTCTTTTTGTTCACGTGGCCGAGACATTCTGCTTGTCTTTTTGTTCACGTGGCCGAGACATTCTGCTTGTCTTTTTGTTCACGTGGCCGAGACATTCTGCTTGTCTTTTTGTTCACGTGGCCGAGACATTCTGCTTGTCTTTTTGCTCACGTGGCCGAGACATTCTGCTTGTCTTTTTGTTCACGTGGCCGAGACATTCTGCTTGTCTTTTTGTTCACGTGGCTGAGACATTCTGCTTGTCTTTTTGTTCACGTGGCCGAGACATTCTGCTTGTCTTTTCCTGACTCTGCACGTGATCTTCCTTTCATCGTTCGCTGATTGGCCACTGAATTGGAACCAACCACAATTCCGGCGACAAAAGTGTAGCCAAAAAACGGCCTCGCCAATCAGTCTCGCGATGGTGTTCACACGAGCAATTAGTGGTCCGATTGGTCGGGCGACACAGTGTCATCCGACCAATTGGACAACTAATCGCTCGTGTGAACGGGCTTTAATTCTTTTTCGTCTTGAATTTCGAGATGGAGCTTTGTAAAAAGAAGTTAATGTACACGCTTAAACATTTCGAGACAAGAAACCGTCATCTTGCTACGTGATGTTGACATCTACTTAAAGGTCCGTCCCTCCTCAACGTCTGCATTCTACTTAAAGGTCCGTCCCTCCTCAACGTCTGCATTCTACTTAAAGGTCCTTCCCTCCTCAACGTCTGCATTCTACTTAAAGGTCCGTCCCTCCTCAACGTCTGCATTCTACTTAAAGGTCCGTCCCTCCTCAACGTCTGCATTCTACTTAAAGGTCCGTCCCTCCTCAACGTCTGCATTCTACTTACAGGTCCGTCCCTCCTCAACGTCTGCATTCTACTTAAAGGTCCTTCCCTCCTCAACGTCTGCATTCTACTTAAAGGTCCGTCCCTCCTCAACGTCTGCATTCTACTTAAAGGTCCGTCCCTCCTCAACGTCTGCATTCTACTTAAAGGTCCGTCCCTCCTCAACGTCTGCATTCTACTTAAAGGTCCGTCCCTCCTCAACGTCTGCATTCTACTTAAAGGTCCGTCCCTCCTCAACGTCTGCATTCTACTTAAAGGTCCGTCCCTCCTCAACGTCTGCATTCTACTTAAAGGTCCTACTTCAACGTCTGCATTCTACTTACTTTTTTTTTGCTCTTCTCATTTTGAATTAATTTTGTGAAAATTTAAACCTACCTAGTGTCCCCTACGACATGCTAGCTCGTTTTTGCAACTGTTTTATGTAGTTTTTGTGTGAAATCATCAGACAAACTATTATTGTATACCCATAATTTATTTAAGTGAGAATGGAAACGTTAAAGAATCAAGTCACATGATCGGCGAGAGAAAGGAAGTCACGCCAATGATCAGCCTTGACCCCATAAAGTGCTTACTGTTTTGGAAAGTCAATATTTTTTCACTATTTTTGGATAGTCACTATTTTGATAGTCGCGTATTTTAGTGTAAAAGCGTAATTAAGACAGTAATCTGCAGTAATAAGCAATAACATAGAGCAGTGTACAGTGTACAGTATACAGTGTACAGTGTGCAGTATGCAGTATACAGTATACAGTGTACAGTATACAGTATACAGTATACAGTATACAGTATACAGTGTACAGTGTACAGTATACAGTGTACAGTGTACAGTATACAGTGTACAGTATACAGTACACAGTGTACAGTATACAGTGTACAGTATACAGTATACAGTGTACAGTGTACAGTATACAGTGTACAGTGTACAGTATCTAGTGTACAGTATGCAGTGTACAGTATACAGTATACAGTGTACAGTGTACAGTATACAGTGTACAGTATATAGTATACAGTGTACAGTATACTGTACAGTATACAGTATACTGTATACAGTGTACAGTATACAGTATACAGTGTACATTATACAGTGTACAGTGTACAGTGTGCAGTGTACAGTATACAGTATACAGTGTACATTATACAGTACACAGTGTACAGTATACAGTGTACAGTATACAGTATAAAGTGTACAGTGTACAGTGTAGAGTGTACAGTGTACAGTATGCAGTATGCAGTATGCAGTGTACAGTATACAGTATACAGTGTACAGTGTACAGTGTACAGTGTACAGTATACAGTGTACAGTATACAGTATACAGTGTACAGTATACTGTATAATATACAGTATACTGTATACAGTGTACAGTATACAGTATACAGTGTACAGTGTACAGTGTACAGTATATAGTATACTGTGTACTGTATACAGTATACAGTATACAGTGTACAGTGTACATTGTACAGTATACAGTGTACAGTGTACAGTGTACAGTGTACAGTATACAGTGTACAGTGTACAGTGTACAGTGTACAGTATACAGTATACAGTGTACAGTGTACAGTATACAGTGTACAGTGTACAGTGTACAGTATACAGTATACAGTGTACAGTATACAGTGTACAGTGTACAGTATACAGTATACAGTGTACAGTGTACAGTATACAGTATACAGTACACAGTGTACAGTATACAGTATACAGTGTACAGTATACAGTGTACAGTATACAGTGTACAGTGTACAGTATACAGTGTACAGTGTACAGTATATAGTGTACAGTATACAGTATACAGTGTACATTATACAGTATACAGTATACAGTGTACAGTGTACAGTGTACAGCATGCAGTATGCAGTATGCAGTATACAGTGTACAGTATACAGTATACAGTGTACATTGTACAGTGTACAGTGTACAGTATACAGTGTACAGTGTACAGTATACAGTATACAGTGTACAGTATACTGTACACTGTACAGTATACAGTATACTGTATACAGTGTACAGTATACAGTATACAGTATACAGTATACTGTGTACAGTGTACAGTATACAGTATACAGTATACTGTATACTGTATACAGTATACAGTATACAGTATACAGTGTACAGTGTACAGTATACAGTGTACAGTGTACAGTGTACAGTGTACAGTATACAGTATACAGTGTACAGTATACAGTATACAGTACACAGCGGACACAACTTAACATGTGTTAACGAGATATCGATGGGCCCCGTTGTCTTCGTAACAGACAACGTGTTACGTATTTCATGACCCGGCTGGTCACTCGATCTGTCGGCCGGTCACTCGATCTGTCGGCCGGTCACTCGATCTGTCGGCCGGTCACTCGATCTGTCGGCCGGTCACTCGATCTGTCGCCCGGGGCAGCACTAGTCTGCCGTGAACTAACTGACGAAGTTCGTTTCAGGCATAACGACTGCAGGTGTGTGTCCGTTCGTAAGACGACATATCTTTAGGCGTTGCCACAACGCACGGGAGACACTTGGTAGTAGCGGAGATCTACAAGATATACAAATAATTATTAATCGTTATCACCAAATATCGTCTAATGAAGTGTAAAGAAATATTAACACGCACGCACATACGCACGCACATACGCACACACACACACGCACACACACACACACACACACGCACGCACGCACACACACACACACACACACACACGCACACACACACACACACACACACACACACGCACGCACACACACACACCACACGCGCACACACACACACACACACACGCACACGCACACGCACACGCACACGCACACGCACACGCACACGCACACGCACACGCACACGCACACGCACACGCACACGCACACGCACACGCACACGCACACGCACACGCACACGCACACGCACACACACGCACGCACGCACGCACACGCACACACACACACACACACACACACACACACGCACGCACGCACACGCACGCACAAACACACGTAGACTACATGGACACAACATTGAGATATTGTATGTGTCAACAATACTACGAGCATCTGTGAAATTATAGTGTGAAATTCATGCAAGGATAACGCGCGTTGCCAACCAGCTCGGTTGAACACTTCAGAAGATTCAATAACGTTGATCGACTTGCACGCACGAACGCACTTTTTGTTGTACACCTGAAGTGCACAACAACCTCATCTGGAACCAGCAGTGGTTGTTATGTTCGTGATGGTCGATGTCGTAATGACCTCTCGATTTTACGACTTCTCGTCTCTCCTGACCATTAGCTCTCGTAGACGTTGTGCCAAGTAACCATGGATTACGGCACCGTTATTACGATAATCCCCATTTTAAGACTTGCGTCTGCCTGTCAGAATGGGTTGTCGTAAAGTGCGTTCTATTTCACGGAAAATCACAGCGGAAGAACTCCGCGTGGCGCTGTTGACGCTGTTGACACTGTTGACAATGTTGACGCAGTTGACGCTGTTGACACAGTTGACACTGTTGACGCTGATCACAATGGCGCTGTGAAATTAGTGAATTTTATTAATTGTATTGATTTTTTAATGTGGCATAACGAGGGGTCGATATGTTAAGTGTACTAAGGGGTTTGTGTGTGTGCGTGTGTGTTTGTGTTCGTGCGTATGTGTGATACACGCACACCTATGCGAAGTGCGCATGCGTGCGCCTATGTGTATTTGAGCGCGCGCCACACAAGCGCGCCTCTACGATGTGTGCGTATGTGCGCGTATCGTTTCTACTGTGTGACTGCCGCCTGTCTTAGCTAATGTCGTGTCATTTCCTCCCAGCCACGCACTACAAACGTCATTGTGCGTAAGAGCTCGGATAGTTCTCGCAATGGCACGTTCACAGATAGCAGCGTTTATCGGCCTGTAGACGTCGACGTGTCGTCGCCCATGATAAGCGTTTATCTGTTCTGTTTCCGCAGATGACTGGCTCAAGCAGGAAGACGTCTACTTTACTTGATTGTGACGAAGCGGAGTCTTCAGAGCGGCGACCCACTGCCTACTCCGACGTACAGCTAAGTTCTGGCACAACCACCATCGGCTGACGCGGCGTATTAACTGCAAGAGTTGTTATCTGTTTGACGTCTTTCAAATAAGGACATTGCAGTGAAGGGCGTTCCAAGACATTAATACTACGTCGGTTTATCGACCGTCATGAATATCCTGACGCATGGTGAACACGTTCGATATTGTCCAACTCTCTCAATGTGCACTCGCTCGGCGCGTTTAGAAACAAGACTACGTGTCGGCGCGTGGAAGTTGCTCTATAGATTTCTCGTTTGTGGCCGGAAGTGCAGCGTTGGCCTACTGCGAGCGACACTGGCCGTCAAGTGAACGCGGTATATCTACTTCACGCTGTGACCAACAGCAACGGCTTCGCTGATAATTACTGAGTTCTACAACGAAACACGACGCGTCATTAGAGACAACATATTTCGAATGAAAACACCACTTCGTCGTTACTGGTTTGTCTTATATGTTCATTATATATTCGTCAGATGATCATCGGTAAACAGTGGGTTGGCTGATGTTTGGTAAGCGCCAAAACAGAACCCGACGCGCGATAAACGACAACAAATTTCGAATGAAGATATAACTCGATCATTGCTGGTTTGTGTTGCGCTTTCAATATAAATTTGTCAAGTAATTGTCGCTAAAGTGAACAGTCATTGCGATGGGCGACAACTGGACGCGCTTGAGCAGCGGCGGCGAAGTGCACGATCCGGCGTATGCACACCGCGTCGCGATATTGGCGTACGACAACGACACGAGAGAAGACATGCCCCCTGGCGGCGGAGGTAATCTTTCAGGCGGCCATTCCGTGCTGTACGTCGTGTCCGCGTGCGTCGCTGTCTGTCTCGTCATCCTGCTGGTCATACTCGGCAACACGCTCGTTATTGTCGCCATTGCCGTCGACAATTCCCTGAAGCAGCTACAGAACTGGCTGATCGCGTCCCTGGCGGCAAGCGACCTGCTGCTGGGGCTTCTCATCATGCCCCTGTCGCTCGCCAACGAACTCATGGGATACTGGGTGTTCGGCAACGTGCTCTGTGCCTTCTGGCTCAGCACCGACGTCTTCCTCTGCACGGCCTCCATCCTCAACCTGTGTCTCATCAGCGTCGACCGCTACATGTCGATCACGCGCGTCACGTACGCACGTCAGAGGACTCTGCGTAAAGTCGTCACGATGATCGCCGTCGTCTGGTTGCTGTCCGTCGCAATCTGTTTCCCACCTCTCGTCGGCTGGAAGCGGCCCCAGCCCACCACGTCACACGGCCAGCCGCTCTGTGTTCTCAGCGAGGAGGTCGGCTACGTCATTTACTCGACTCTCGGGTCTTTCTACGTGCCGCTCGTCGTCATGGTCGTCGTCTACTTCAAGATATACGTGACGGTGCGAGGCCAGGCCCGTCGCTCCGTCCGCAACAGACGGGCCGCGCTCGCCCGCGCTACCATCGCCTCGACGGCCGTGGCGATGACGGCGCCTCGGGGGACACCGAGCAGCGATCCCACCCGCCCGCTGTCTCCTGCGTGCCGGAGTGTCTCTCCTGACACCTCGAGTCCTGCACGCCTCGACTCGCCGAGACAGGACACAAGCAGCTCTGACAAGTGTCCGTTCTACAACAATCGCCTGACCAACAGCGCCGACGAAGAAACGACGGCGAAAGAAGATATCGGCAGCCGAACGGACTATGCGACGAAAGCCGAAGAGTATAAGTCTAAAGACACGCGCGCGTCGGTGTTGTCTGGAGGCAACGATTCTTCAGAGGCGCCAGACACTGACTGTCCAGAACACGGAAACACGACTCCTTTGTTGAAAAGTCGCGCCCACGTGACTGGTGCTGCAGCGGACGACAGATTCGGCGCCAAGAACGGCGCCAACAACGTGTCGTCTAGCGGAGGAGACGGCGCAAGCGACAAAGAGTACGTTCAACGCACTGTGCCGACACCGGTGTATCTCCTGCGAACGCTCTCCACGAGTCGCAGCAACGCCAGACACAAAAAGTCGTCGCCGCCGCTGTCGAATTCCGGCCGCTCCCTGCGCAACGACACCGAGAGACTGAAGCGGAAGTTGGCGCGTGCTCGCGAGCGCCGAGCCACGGTCGTTCTCGGCATCATCATGGCCACCTTTATCTGTTGCTGGCTGCCTTTCTTCTCCACCTACCTGGTCTCGTCACTCACCGGGATGCCCGTCCACGACATGGTCTTCGCCGTCTTCTTCTGGATCGGCTACTGCAACTCAGCCCTCAATCCGATCATTTACACGATCTTTAATCGCGATTTCAGATTGGCTTTTAAACGTTTGGTATGCAGGAAATAAACACAATCGTGACGCTTCGCAGCTGTTAGGCCGTCAAAGACAGTATCGGAGTAAACAGTTCAACCGTGCCGTCACGTACCGCTGACTCGAAGCTCGTCACGTTCCGATGACTGATGGCTACTTCAAACTGTGGCCAAGCGCCTGTTTAACTATATTGCCATCGGTGTTTATTGTATTGGGACTATAGAACATATGCATGCATGTTGAGATAGGGAATGAAGTATAGGCCATGGGAAAGTGGGATACGAAGAGAAAAGGTGACTTCAAGATTGTATGATTAAAGACGATTTTTGATATATGGACTCAACTTATGCACTGCCTGTCACTGGCTCGCCGAGAACAACTGATTGTGCTTAAAGGCAAACTAACACTGAGTGAGTAAGTGCGTGTGCTGCATGTGTGTGCTGCATGTGTGTGTGTGTTTGTGTGTGTGTGTGTGTGTGTGTGTGTGTGTGTGTGTGTGTGTGTGTGTGTGTGTGTGTGTGTGTGTGTGTGTGTGTGTGTGTGTGTGAGTGTGTTTATTTGTGAGTGTTTTTTTGTGTGTACAAGTGTTTGTATGCATATACCCTCTACATATATGCGCATGTAAACATACATATATTATAATATATGTTACTACGTACGTGTGTGCGCATGTGCTTGTATGCATGTATCCATGTATGTATGTATGAATGTATGTATGTATGTGTGTATGTGTGTATGTACGAATGCACGTATCAACATGTGTATGTATGTACATACTTACGTATGTATGTATGTATGTATGTGTGTATGTATGTATGTATGTATGTATGTATGTTTGTATACATACATGTATATATGTATCTAATAAATTACTATTTACATATTTTAATTAATAATCTCTCCGTAGTCCCCGTTAACCTGTCATCACGTTGACATTCACAGTCCAGCCTCATCTTCCACCAGCTCCATCTTCCACCAGCTTCATCCTTCACCAGCTTCATCCTCCTCCAGCTTCATCTTCCACCAGCTTCATCCTCCACCAGCTTCATCTTCCACCAGCTTCATCCTCCACCAGCTTCATCTTCCACCAGCTTCATCCTCCACCAGCTTCATCCTCCACCAGCTTCATCTTCCACCAGCTTCATCCTCCACCAGCTTCGTCCTTCACCAGCTTCATCCTTCACCGGCTTCATCTTCCACCAGCTTCATCCTTCACCAGCTTCATCCTCCACCAGCTTCATCCTCCACCCGCTTCATCCTTCACCGGCTTCATCCTCCACCAGCTTCATCCTTCACCAGCTTCATCCTCCACCAGCTTCATCCTCCACCAGCTTCATCCTTCACCAGCTTCATCCTTCACCGGCTTCATCTTCCACCAGCTTCATCCTTCACCAGCTTCATCATCCACCAGGTTCGTCCTTCACCAGCTTCATCCTTCACCAGCTTCATCCTTCACCGGCTTCATCTTCCACCAGCTTCATCCTTCACCAGCTTCATCCTCCACCAGCTTCATCCTCCACCCGCTTCATCCTTCACCGGCTTCATCCTCCACCAGCTTCATCCTCCACCAGCTTCATCCTTCACCAGCTTCATCCTTCACCGGCTTCATCTTCCACCAGCTTCATCCTTCACCAGCTTCATCATCCACCAGCTTCATCCTTCACCAGCTTCATCCTTCACCAGCTTCATCCTTCACCGGCTTCATCTTCCACCAGCTTCATCCTCCACCAGCTTCATCCTTCACCAGCTTCATCCTTCACCGGCTTCATCTTCCACCAGCTTCATCCTTCACCGGCTTCATCTTCCACCAGCTTCATCCTTCACCGGCTTCATCATCCACCAGCTTCATCCTCCACCAGCTTCATCCTTCACCAGCTTCATCCTTCACCAGCTTCATCCTTCACCGGCTTCATCTTCCACCAGCTTCATCCTTCACCAGCTTCATCTTCCACCAACTTCATCCTCCACCAGCTTCATCCTCCACCAGCTTCATCCTTCACCAGCTTCATCTTCCACCAGCTTCATCCTCCACCAGCTTCATCCTCCACCAGCTTCATCCTCCACCAGCTTCATCCTCCACCAGCTTCATCCTCCACCAGCTTCATCCTCCACCAGCTTCATCCTCCACCAGCTTCATCCTCCACCAGCTTCATCCTTCACCAGCTTCATCCTTCACCAGCTTCATCCTTCACCGGCTTCATCTTCCACCAGCTTCATCCTTCACCAGCTTCATCTTCCACCAACTTCATCCTCCACCAGCTTCATCCTCCACCAGCTTCATCCTTCACCAGCTTCATCCTCCACCAGCTTCATCCTCCACCAGCTTCATCCTCCACCAGCTTCATCCTCCACCAGCTTCATCCTCCACCAGCTTCATCCTTCACCAGCTTCATCCTCCACCAGCTTCATCCTCCACCAGCTTCATCCTCCACCAGCTTCATCCTCCACCAGCTTCATCCTCCACCAGCTTCATCCTCCACCAGCTTCATCCTCCACCAGCTTCATCCTCCACCAGCTTCATCCTCCACCAGCTTCATCCTTCACCAGCTTCATCATCCACCAGCTTCGTCCTTCACCAGCTTCATCCTCCACCAGCTTCATCCTCCACCAGCTTCATCTTCCACCAGCTTCATCCTCCACCAGCTTCATCCTCCACCAGCTTCATCCTCCACCAGCTTCATCCTCCACCAGCTTCATCCTCCACCAGCTTCATCCTCCACCAGCTTCATCCTCCACCAGCTTCATCCTCCACCAGCTTCATCCTCCACCAGCTTCATCCTCCAGGAACACTCCGCCCGTTAATGTGTGGCATAAAAAGAAGTTGAGAGAAGACGGAAGAAGACGTAACAAATTCTTGCACGTCTAATGAAGGGTCACGTGTATGTGACGCGGCATCCCCCGCGTCTGATGCGGCTCGCCAGGGACATTAGGTGGTCCTGAAGCTAGCTGACTGACTATGCTCAATCACTAACATCGACACGTCATCGCATCAACGCGTCCACGGTTAACACGCAGACACACCAGTAACACGCAGACAAACCAGTAACACGCAGACACACCAGTAACACGCAGACACACCAGTAACACGCAGACACACCAGTAACACGCAGACACACCAGTAACACTCCAGTACAAACACATCTAACACGTTTTTCACACAGGTGACACGAGTAACGAGGTGACAGAGGTGACTGAGGTGACATATATGACAGAGGTGACATGTGTGACACGATGACACGGGTGACGCAGGTGACAGGGATGACACAAGTGACATGAGTGACGCCGTTGATACAGGTGCTACAAGTGACACAGGTGACACAAGAGGAGAACATTAAAAACAAACTCTGAACCCTGAATGAATAATTAGTTCACAAGTTAGATTACGTCTGTCGTCAAGTCTGGAAATACACTCTGAGTCTAGTGAATAAAGGTACAACAACACGCTACACATGCCACAGTATGATGTGTTCAAAGGTACAACAACACGCTACACATGCCACAGTATGATGTGTTCAAAGGTACAACAACACGCTACACATGCCACAGTATGATGTGTTCAAAGGTACAACAACACGCTACACATGCCACAGTATGATGTGTTCAAAGGTACAACAACACGCTACACATGCCACAGTATGATGTGTTCAAAGGTACAACAACACGCTACACATGCCACAGTATGATGTGTTCAAAGGTACAACAACACGCTACACATGCCACAGTATGATGTGTTCAAAGGTACAACAACACGCTACACATGCCACAGTATGATGTGTTCAAAGGTACAACAACACGCTACACATGCCACAGTATGATGTGTTCAAAGGTACAACAACACGCTACACATGCCACAGTATGATGTGTTCAAAGGTACAACAACACGCTACACATGCCACAGTATGATGTGTTCAAAGGTACAACAACACGTTACACATGCCACAGTATGATGTGTTCAAAGGTACAACAACACGCTACACATGCCACAGTATGATGTGTTCAAAGGTACAACAACACGCTACACATGCCACAGTATGATGTGTTCAAAGGTACAACAACACGCTACACATGCCACAGTATGATGTGTTCAAAGGTACAACAACACGCTACACATGCCACAGTATGATGTGTTCAAAGGTACAACATCACGCTACACATGCCACAGTATGATGTGTTCAAAGGTACAACATCACGCTACACATGCCACAGTATGATGTGTTCAAAGGTACAACAACACGCTACACATGCCACAGTATGATGTGTTCAAAGGTACAACAACACGCTACACATGCCACAGTATGATGTGTTCAAAGGTACAACAACACGCTACACATGCCACAGTATGATGTGTTCAAAGGTACAACAACACGCTACACATGCCACAGTATGATGTGTTCAAAGGTACAACAACACGCTACACATGCCACAGTATGATGTGTTCAAAGGTACAACAACACGCTACACATGCCACAGTATGATGTGTTCAAAGGTACAACAACACGCTACACATGCCACAGTATAATGTGTTCAAAGGTACAACAACACGCTACACATGCCACAGTATGATGTGTTCAAAGGTACAACAACACGCTACACATGCCACAGTATAATGTGTTCAAAGGTACAACAACACGCTACACATGCCACAGTATGATGTGTTCAAAGGTACAACAACACGCTACACATGCCACAGTATGATGTGTTCAAAGGTACAACAACACGCTACACATGCCACAGTATGATGTGTTCAAAGGTACAACAACACGCTACACATGCCACAGTATGATGTGTTCAAAGGTACAACAACACGCTACACATGCCACAGTATGATGTGTTCAAAGGTACAACAACACGCTACACATGCCACAGTATAATGTGTTCAAAGGTACAACAACACGCTACACATGCCACAGTATGATGTGTTCAAAGGTACAACAACACGTTACACATGCCACAGTATGATGTGTTCAAAGGTACAACAACACGCTACACATGCCACAGTATGATGTGTTCAAAGGTACAACAACACGCTACACATGCCACAGTATGATGTGTTCAAAGGTACAACAACACGCTACACATGCCACAGTATGATGTGTTCAAAGGTACAACAACACGCTACACATGCCACAGTATGATGTGTTCAAAGGTACAACAACACGCTACACATGCCACAGTATGATGTGTTCAAAGGTACAACAACACGTTACACATGCCACAGTATGATGTGTTCAAAGGTACAACAACACGCTACACATGCCACAGTATGATGTGCTCAAAGGTACAACAACACGCTACACATGCCACAGTATGATGTGTTCAAAGGTACAACAACACGCTACACATGCCACAGTATGATGTGTTCAAAGGTACAACAACACGCTAAACATGCCACAGTATGATGTGTTCAAAGGTACAACAACACGCTACACATGCCACAGTATGATGTGCTCAAAGGTACAACAACACGCTACACATGCCACAGTATGATGTGTTCAAAGGTACAACAACACGCTACACATGCCACAGTATGATGTGTTCAAAGGTACAACAACACGCTACACATGCCACAGTATGATGTGTTCAAAGGTACAACAACACGCTACACATGCCACAGTATGATGTGTTCAAAGGTACAACAACACGCTACACATGCCACAGTATGATGTGTTCAAAGGTACAACAACACGCTACACATGCCACAGTATGATGTGTTCAAAGGTACAACAACACGCTACACATGCCACAGTATGATGTGTTCAAAGGTACAACAACACGCTACACATGCCACAGTATGATGTGTTCAAAGGTACAACAACACGCTACACATGCCACAGTATGATGTGTTCAAAGGTACAACAACACGCTACACATGCCACAGTATGATGTGTTCAAAGGTACAACAACACGCTACACATGCCACAGTATGATGTGTTCAAAGGTACAACAACACGCTACACATGCCACAGTATGATGTGTTCAAAGGTACAACAACACGCTACACATGCCACAGTATGATGTGCTCAAAGGTAC
Source organism: Lamellibrachia columna (assembly GCA_963662155.1). Classification (NCBI taxonomy): domain Eukaryota; kingdom Metazoa; phylum Annelida; class Polychaeta; order Sabellida; family Siboglinidae; genus Lamellibrachia; species Lamellibrachia columna. The sequence goes on from OY759264.1 coordinate 59,472,037, forward strand.
AACAACACGCTACACATGCCACAGTATGATGTGTTCAAAGGTACAACAACACGCTACACATGCCACAGTATGATGTGTTCAAAGGTACAACAACACGCTACACATGCCACAGTATGATGTGTTCAAAGGTACAACAACACGCTACACATGCCACTGTATGATGTGTTCAAATGACACATAACTGGAGTATTGCGACGTACAAAGTTGCTATGTCCATCTTGAGATGAAATACAAATTTAAATTCATAAATATATGGTCAAATGTTGTAAAATTGCAGCTTTTCACTACACATCATACTTGGTAGTATTTACCTGATTTCACTACACATCATACTTGGTAGTAGTTACCTGATTTCACTACACATCATACTTGGTAGTAGTTACATGATTTCACTACACATCATACTTGGTAGTAGTTACATGACTTCACTACACATCATACTTGGTAGTAGTTACATGACTTCATTGACAACACAGAATGCAGGAATGTACCGGCAAGTAAGAAATGACACTAATGTGAGAACATGATCAACGTCATGAAATCAGAAAGCAAGGCAATACGGCAATCTTCCTAGAATGAGAACAACACGCGTGAAGCCTTGGACGCAGTCTGCCTGCGGCTTGTCCAGAAGCGTGGATATTTCTGTCAAACTGTGAAACAAGGTAAGAATAGTTCGCTCTCGGGTGGGCCACCCACAGAGAACACGTGTAAGTATTGATGACATGATCTATACAGACTCCAAAAGAATAGTTCGCTCTCCGGTGGGCCACCCACAGGGAACACGTGTAAGTATTGATGACATGATCTATACAGACTCCAACAGAATAGTTCGCTCTCCGGTGGGCCACCCACAGGGAACACGTGTAAGTATTGATGACATGATCTATACAGACTCCAACAGAATAGTTCGCTCTCCGGTGGGCCACCCACAGGGAACACGTATAAGTATTGATGACATGATCTATACAGACTCCAACAGAATAGTTCGCTCTCCGGTGGGCCACCCACAGGGAACACGTATAAGTATTGATGACATGATCTATACAGACTCCAACAGAATAGTTCGCTCTCCGGTGGGCCACCCACAGGGAACACGTATAAGTATTGATGACATGATCTATACAGACTCCAACAGAATAGTTCGCTCTCCGGTGGGCCACCCACAGGGAACACGTGTAAGTATTGATGACATGATCTATACAGACTCCAAAAGCAGGACAAATTCAATAACATCTGCTTCGTCATGACCGGAAACGGAAGTCAGTGTTTTGACCCAACCGAGTTCTGAGTTGAAGACGTACGCACGCACTCACGCACGCACGCACGTACGCACGCACTGCCATGAGTAGTCAATTAGCGAAGACGTTGCGTTGAGATATAACACGATAGGTTACTTTAATGAGTCGCGTTGGTTGTTTGAGTCGCAACATTAATAAAATCAATATTCCGCACAGATGTTAATCTTCGTAAACAGTTGCGTCAGAATGTCACAATCTGCTGCTGCTGTCACATTAGATGGCAAATGTCATCGGTCCTAGAACATCATGAAATGCTTAGCTTTGCAAATTAATGACATATTTTCTATTATTTTGTTTGGGAGAAAATTCGGCTGCAAGGCACAAGGTCTTGGTTTAAATCAATGCACCAAGGTAGGTATTCCCATGAGTTGATGTTATATATATACACCAACAATGGCATACTGTCTTCCCGTTCTGTAGTGTAAAGAGCCATCAGGGCATCGACATATTTCCATGCAACTGCTGTGGCAATTCCATCCACAGACACGGGTGGCCAAAAGAGGTCGTGGAATGTCATTCGGCCGCCGACCGCCGACCGCCGACCGCCGACCGCCGACCGCCGACCGCCGACCGTCTCTGGAATGAACTCACAGAATAAATAGTTACCACCAGGAACAGAGAACACGCTTAGTAGAAAGTCAACGTCTTATAAGTTGAGCATCCACCCTAGAGTGGTAAGATGTGTCAAGTCAAGGAGGAGGAAACCACCATAGTTAAAAACACGTTTGTGTTTGTGTTTGTATTTGTGTTTGTGTTTGTGTTTGCTGACAGCGTTGGAACGTCGGACATGTCAGCAGATCAGGGTTGGAATCTCTTTGGTGCTGTCAGAAAGGTAAACGTACGTTCTTATATAGCGCGATATCAAGTCCTGTTCAAAGTGCTTTACACTTCACCCCCCCCCCCACGGACCTGTTCATTGCAACGCCATCTCGACTTTTCTGTGAAGCATTCAGCCACGCTGCAGTTACTGCACGAACACAATTAGCTCACCTAGGCTTGTAGCCAGGTACTCATGTATACAGCTGGGTGAAGTGTGGCAGGGATAAACACAATCACCCAAGCTTCGAAGCCTCAACAAGCGGATTCGAACCCGGGTTCTATCGATTCAGAGTGCGACCTTCTGACCGTCACCGTCTCCCACATCAGTTCAAATGGTGTTTGCGTGAAAGGTCCGCCAAGGGCCACGAGCAACGATTGTTCGAGGGACGTGGAATAGGTCCGCTAAGGGCCAAGAGCAACGATTGTTCGAAGGACGTGGAATAGGTCCGCTAAGGGCCACGAGCAACGATTGTTCGAGGGACGTGGAATAAGCCTAAATCAAAGTTTTGCTGTTTTGCCATTTCTGCCACACATACTATACACACCACACACACTACACACACTACACACACTACGCACACCACACACACTACACACACTACACACGCCACACACACTACACACACTACATACACCACACACACTACACACACTACACACACCACACACACCACACACACCACACACACCACACACACCACACACACCACACACACACCACACACACTACACACACCACACACGCCACACACACTACACACACTACATACACCACACACACACTACACACACTACACACACCACACACACCACACACACCACACACACCACACACACCACACACACACCACACACACCACACACACCACACACACCACACACACCACACACACTACACACACTACACACACTACACACACCACACACACTACACACACTACACACACCACACACACTACACACACTACACACGCCACACACACACACACACACTACACACACTACACACACACACACACACTACACACAACACACACACTACACACACCACACACACCACACACACCACACATATCACACACACCACACACACCACACACACCACACACACCACACACACCACACACACACACCACACACACCACACACTACACACACACACACACACTACACACACCACCCACACCACACACACTACACACACACTACACACACTACACACACCACACACGCCACACACACACCACACACACTACACACACTACACACACTACACACACTACACACACCACACACACCACACACACTACACACACCACACACACCACACACACTACACACACTACCCGGTACAGTCGCCAAACTGCTGACATAATAGTCTCGATAATATGTAAACCACACGTGAATGACGTGTATACAATGTAAGTGTACGGCATACAATGTATGTGTACGATAAACAATATACGTGTACGGTATACAATGTATGTTTACGATATACAATACATGTGTACGGCATACAATGTACGTGTATGGTATACAGTGTACGTGTACGGTATACAATGCACGTGTACGGCATACAATGTAACTGTACGGTATACAATGTAGGTGTACGGTATGCAATGCATGTGTACCGTATACAATGTATGTGTACGGTATACAATGTATGTGTACGGTATACAATGCATGTGTACGGTATACAATTTATGTGTACGGTATACAATGCATGTGTACGGTATACAATGTATGTGTACGGTATACAATGTATATGTACGGTATACAATGCATGTGTACGGTATACACTGTTTATGCAGCGACCAAACGATAACAAAAACACGGCCTTGTTCGAAAACACAATAAGCAAATTGCAACTTTTTTCGACTTTGCCTGAGAAATGTTTCACTTCAATAAATCAATGATATTATGCCCATGCTACAAGAGATTGTTGCAAATTGATTTTGGCATGACAGACGGCTACTCTCAACCGAGCAGATGTGTAAGCTACAGTTTGATTTATATCTTAGTTCTATGTTTTTATGTTATCTCACGTTGTGTAAATAATTTATTGTTACAAAACTACCTTCGATACATGTGAAGTGTGCAGTAAATCCCTCTGCTAACTGTGTTGCAATACAATGACCTGTTTGTACTAATGCTACTTAAGATGTTTCGCTTGAGACAAAAATGTGCAGCAGAATGACAAATAGGCGTCGCCTGTTTTAGCTTATTAGACCAGATGGGTTAGTTTTTTCGTTTGTGGCTGTTTTGACAGATCGGGCGGCACAGAGGAGCACTCTTACAAAACGTTTTATTTTCGTGCTAGTGTTTGAATTTTTATATTGGAGAAGAGTATTCATATTTCGGTCGGATAAAAGTATAGCTTCTGTTTTATTTATATAATTACATTTATAAATGGAATAGAAAAGAAATCAAGCAAGAACAAATAATATTGCAAAAAACAGCAGGTTCTGATCAATGAGTCAACATTTCATTTTTGGTCGTGCTCTGAATTTTATTTTTACTCAAATTCAGATGGCGTCAAGGAAACCAAGAGGAGCTCGGCCGGTGAACTGTAGTTGATGGCGTCAAGGGAACCAAGAGAAGCTCGGCCTGTGGACTGTAGTTGAAGGCGTCAAGGAAACCAAGAGGAGCTCGGCCGGTGAACTGTAGTTGAAGGCGTCAAGGAAACCAAGAGGAGCTCGGCCGGTGAACTGTAGTTGAAGGCGTCAAGGGAACCAAGAGGAGTTCGGCCGGTGAACTGTAGTTGATGGCGTCAAGGGAACCAAGAGGAGCTCGGCCGGTGAACTGTAGTTGAAGGCGTCAAGGAAACCAAGAGGAGCTCGGCCGGTGAACTGTAGTTGATGGCGTCAAGGAAACCAAGAGGAGCTCGGCCGGTGAACTGTAGTTGATGGCGTCAAGGAAACCAAGAGGAGCTCGGCCGGTGAACTGTAGTTGATGGCGTCAAGGAAACCAAGAGGAGCTCGGCCGATGAACTGTAGTTGAAGGCGTCAAGGGAACCAAGAGGAGCTCGGCCGGTGAACTGTAGTTGATGGCGTCAAGGGAACCAAGAGGAGCTCGGCCGGTGAACTGTAGTTGAAGGCGTCAAGGAAACCAAGAGGAGCTCGGCCGGTGAAATGTAGTTGATGGCGTCAAGGGAACCAAGAGGAGCTCGGCCGGTGAACTGTAGTTGAAGGCGTCAAGGGAACCAAGAGGAGCTCGGCCGGTGAACTGTAGTTGATGGCGTCAAGGGAACCAAGAGGAGCACGGCCGGTGAACTGTAGTTGATGGCGTCAAGGGAACCAAGAGGAGCTCGGCTGGTGAACTGTAGTTGATGCCGTCAAGGGAACCAAGAGGAGCTCGGCCGGTGAACTGTAGTTGAAGGCGTCAAGGGAACCAAGAGGAGCTTGGCCGGTGAACTGTAGTTGACGGCGTCAAGGGAACCAAGAGGAGCTCGGCCGGTGAACTGTAGTTGAAGGCGTCAAGGGAACCAAGAGGAGCTCGGCCGGTGAACTGTAGTTGACGGCGTCAAGGGAACCAAGAGGAGCTCGGCCGGTGAACTGTAGTTGAAGGCGTCAAGGGAACCAAGAGGAGCTCGGCCGGTGAACTGTAGTTGAAGGCGTCAAGGGAACCAAGAGGAGCTCGGCCGGTGAACTGTAGTTGATGGCGTCAAGGGAACCAAGAGGAGCTCGGCCGGTGAACTGTAGTTGAAGGCGTCAAGGGAACCAAGAGGAGCTCGGCCGGTGAACTGTAGTTGATGGCGTCAAGGGAACCAAGAGGAGCTCGGCCGGTGAACTGTAGTTGAAGGCGTCAAGGGAACCAAGAGGAGCTCGGCCGGTGAACTGTAGTTGAAGGCGTCAAGGGAACCAAGAGGAGCTCGGCCGGTGAACTGTAGTTGAAGGCGTCAAGGGAACCAAGAGGAGCTCGGCCGGTGAACTGTAGTTGAAGGCGTCAAGGGAACCAAGAGGAGCTCGGCCGGTGAACTGTAGTTGAAGGCGTCAAGGGAACCAAGAGGAGCACGGCCGGTGAACTGTAGTTGAAGGCGTCAAGGGAACCAAGAGGAGCTCGGCCGGTGAACTGTAGTTGAAGGCGTCAAGGGAACCAAGAGGAGCTCGGCCGGTGAACTGTAGTTGAAGGCGTCAAGGGAACCAAGAGGAGCTCGGCCGGTGAACTGTAGTTGAAGGCGTCAAGGGAACCAAGAGGAGCTCGGCCGGTGAACTGTAGTTGAAAGCGCCAAGGGAACCAAGAGGAGCTCGGCCGGTGAACTGTAGTTGAAGGCGTCAAGGGAACCAAGAGGAGCTCGGCCGGTGAACTGTAGTTGAAGGCGTCAAGGGAACCAAGAGGAGCTCGGCCGGTGAACTGTAGTTGATGGCGTCAAGAGATCCAAGAGGAGCTCGGCCGGTGAACTGTAGTTGAAGGCTTCAAGGGAACCAAGAGGAGCTCGGCCGGTGAACTGTAGTTGATGGCGTCAAGGGAACCAAGAGGAGCTCGGCCGGTGAACGGTAGTTGAAGGCGTCAAGGGAACCAAGAGGAGCTCGGCCGGTGAACTGTAGTTGAAGGCGTCAAGGGAACCAAGAGGAGCTCGGCCGGTGAACTGTAGTTGATGGCGTCAAGGGAACCAAGAGGAGCTCGGCTGGTGAACTGTAGTTGATGGCGTCAAGGGAACCAAGAGGAGCTCGGCCGGTGAACTGTAGTTGAAGGCGTCAAGGGAACCAAGAGGAGCTTGGCCGGTGAACTGTAGTTGACGGCGTCAAGGGAACCAAGAGGAGCTCGGCCAGTGAACTGTAGTTGATGGCGTCAAGGGAACCAAGAGGAGCACGGCCGGTGAACTGTAGTTGATGGCGTCAAGGGAACCAAGAGGAGCTCGGCTGGTGAACTGTAGTTGATGCCGTCAAGGGAACCAAGAGGAGCTCGGCCGGTGAACTGTAGTTGAAGGCGTCAAGGGAACCAAGAGGAGCTTGGCCGGTGAACTGTAGTTGACGGCGTCAAGGGAACCAAGAGGAGCTCGGCCGGTGAACTGTAGTTGAAGGCGTCAAGGGAACCAAGAGGAGCTCGGCCGGTGAACTGTAGTTGATGGCGTCAAGGGAACCAAGAGGAGCTCGGCCGGTGAACTGTAGTTGAAGGCGTCAAGGGAACTAAGAGGAGCTCGGCCGGTGAACTGTAGTTGAAGGCGTCAAGGGAACCAAGAGGAGCTCGGCCGGTGAACTGTAGTTGATGGCGTCAAGGGAACCAAGAGGAGCTCGGCCGGTGAACTGTAGTTGAAGGCGTCAAGGGAACCAAGAGGAGCTCGGCCGGTGAACTGTAGTTGATGGCGTCAAGGGAACCAAGAGGAGCTCGGCCGGTGAACTGTAGTTGAAGGCGTCAAGGGAACCAAGAGGAGCTCGGCCGGTGAACTGTAGTTGAAGGCGTCAAGGGAACCAAGAGGAGCTCGGCCGGTGAACTGTAGTTGAAGGCGTCAAGGGAACCAAGAGGAGCTCGGCCGGTGAACTGTAGTTGAAGGCGTCAAGGGAACCAAGAGGAGCTCGGCCGGTGAACTGTAGTTGAAGGCGTCAAGGGAACCAAGAGGAGCACGGCCGGTGAACTGTAGTTGAAGGCGTCAAGGGAACCAAGAGGAGCTCGGCCGGTGAACTGTAGTTGAAGGCGTCAAGGGAACTAATAGGAGCTCGGCCGGTGAACTGTAGTTGAAGGCGTCAAGGGAACCAAGAGGAGCTCGGCCGGTGAACTGTAGTTGAAGGCGTCAAGGGAACCAAGAGGAGCTCGGCCGGTGAACTGTAGTTGAAAGCGTCAAGGGAACCAAGAGGAGCTCGGCCGGTGAACTGTAGTTGAAGGCGTCAAGGGAACCAAGAGGAGCTCGGCCGGTGAACTGTAGTTGAAGGCGTCAAGGGAACCAAGAGGAGCTCGGCCGGTGAACTATAGTTGATGGCGTCAAGAGATCCAAGAGGAGCTCGGCCGGTGAACTGTAGTTGAAGGCTTCAAGGGAACCAAGAGGAGCTCGGCCGGTGAACTGTAGTTGATGGCGTCAAGGGAACCAAGAGGAACTCGGCCGGTGAACTGTAGTTGAAGGCGTCAAGGGAACCAAGAGGAGCTCGGCCGGTGAACTGTAGTTGAAGGCGTCAAGGGAACCAAGAGGAGCTCGGCCGGTGAACTGTAGTTGATGGCGTCAAGGGAACCAAGAGGAGCTCGGCTGGTGAACTGTAGTTGATGGCGTCAAGGGAACCAAGAGGAGCTCGGCCGGTGAACTGTAGTTGAAGGCGTCAAGGGAACCAAGAGGAGCTTGGCCGGTGAACTGTAGTTGACGGCGTCAAGGGAACCAAGAGGAGCTCGGCCAGTGAACTGTAGTTGAAGGCGTCAAGGGAACCAAGAGGAGCTCGGCCGGTGAACTGTAGTTGATGGCGTCAAGGGAACCAAGAGGAGCTCGGCCGGTGAACTGTAGTTGAAGGCGTCAAGGGAACTAAGAGGAGCTCGGCCGGTGAACTGTAGTTGAAGGCGTCAAGGGAACCAAGAGGAGCTCGGCCGGTGAACTGTAGTTGATGGCGTCAAGGGAACCAAGAGGAGCTCGGCCGGTGAACTGTAGTTGAAGGCGTCAAGGGAACCAAGAGGAGCTCGGCCGGTGAACTGTAGTTGATGGCGTCAAGGGAACCAAGAGGAGCTCGGCCGGTGAACTGTAGTTGAAGGCGTCAAGGGAACCAAGAGGAGCTCGGCCGGTGAACTGTAGTTGAAGGCGTCAAGGGAACCAAGAGGAGCTCGGCCGGTGAACTGTAGTTGAAGGCGTCAAGGGAACCAAGAGGAGCTCGGCCGGTGAACTGTAGTTGAAGGCGTCAAGGGAACCAAGAGGAGCTCGGCCGGTGAACTGTAGTTGAAGGCGTCAAGGGAACCAAGAGGAGCACGGCCGGTGAACTGTAGTTGAAGGCGTCAAGGGAACCAAGAGGAGCTCGGCCGGTGAACTGTAGTTGAAGGCGTCAAGGGAACCAAGAGGAGCTCGGCCGGTGAACTGTAGTTGAAGGCGTCAAGGGAACCAAGAGGAGCTCGGCCGGTGAACTGTAGTTGAAGGCGTCAAGGGAACCAAGAGGAGCTCGGCCGGTGAACTGTAGTTGAAAGCGTCAAGGGAACCAAGAGGAGCTCGGCCGGTGAACTGTAGTTGAAGGCGTCAAGGGAACCAAGAGGAGCTCGGCCGGTGAACTGTAGTTGAAGGCGTCAAGGGAACCAAGAGGAGCTCGGCCGGTGAACTGTAGTTGATGGCGTCAAGAGATCCAAGAGGAGCTCGGCCGGTGAACTGTAGTTGAAGGCTTCAAGGGAACCAAGAGGAGCTCGGCCGGTGAACTGTAGTTGATGGCGTCAAGGGAACCAAGAGGAGCTCGGCCGGTGAACTGTAGTTGAAGGCGTCAAGGGAACCAAGAGGAGCTCGGCCGGTGAACTGTAGTTGAAGGCGTCAAGGGAACCAAGAGGAGCTCGGCCGGTGAACTGTAGTTGAAGGCGTCAAGGGAACCAAGAGGAGCTCGGCCGGTGAACTGTAGTTGATGGCGTCAAGGGAACCAAGAGGAGCTCGGCCGGTGAACTGTAGTTGAAGGCGTCAAGGGAACCAAGAGGAGCTCGGCCGGTGAACTGTAGTTGAAGGCGTCAAGGGAACCAAGAGGAGCTCGGCCGGTGAACTGTAGTTGAAGGCGTCAAGGGAACCAAGAGGAGCTCGGCCGGTGAACTGTAGTTGAAGGCGTCAAGGGAACCAAGAGGAGCTCGGCCGGTGAACTGTAGTTGAAGGCGTCAAGGGAACCAAGAGGAGCTCGGCCGGTGAACTGTAGTTGAAGGCGTCAAGGGAACCAAGAGGAGCTCGGCCGGTGAACTGTAGTTGATGGCGTCAAGAGATCCAAGAGGAGCTCGGCCGGTGAACTGTAGTTGAAGGCTTCAAGGGAACCAAGAGGAGCTCGGCCGGTGAACTGTAGTTGATGGCGTCAAGGGAACCAAGAGGAGCTCGGCCGGTGAACTGTAGTTGAAGGCGTCAAGGGAACCAAGAGGAGCTCGGCCGGTGAACTGTAGTTGAAGGCGTCAAGGGAACCAAGAGGAGCTCGGCCGGTGAACTGTAGTTGAAGGCGTCAAGGGAACCAAGAGGAGCTCGGCCGGTGAACTGTAGTTGATGGCGTCAAGGGAACCAAGAGGAGCTCGGCCGGTGAACTGTAGTTGAAGGCGTCAAGGGAACCAAGAGGAGCTCGGCCGGTGAACTGTAGTTGAAGGCGTCAAGGGAACCAAGAGGAGCTCGGCCGGTGAACTGTAGTTGAAGGCGTCAAGGGAACCAAGAGGAGCTCGGCCGGTGAACTGTAGTTGAAGGCGTCAAGGGAACCAAGAGGAGCTCGGCCGGTGAACTGTAGTTGAAGGCGTCAAGGGAACCAAGAGGAGCTCGGCCGGTGAACTGTAGTTGAAGGCGTCAAGGGAACCAAGAGGAGCTAAATAACAATATTGGAACAGGAGCAACCATAGACTTACTCGATGCCAAATTATAATATCTATTTTATTGCAGCTTTGTTTAAATTCTGCACAATCTGTATTATTATGGGACTGAAAAACAAATTTAATATACACATTATATTTTAGTGATTACTTGTACCAAATAATTTAAGTTACAAAACTACATATAACTAAAAAGTAATACCCTGCCTCCCTCCCTCAATCTTTCTTCCCATCTATCTATGCTCCATTGGATAAAAAAAAGCTTGCGTGCGTGCGTGCGTGCGTGCGTGCGTGCGTGCGTGCGTGCGTGCGTGCGTGTGTGTAGGTGGACGCACTTGGACAAATTGAATTATATATACATAAATTTCAAATAATGTGTGTACGGTTAAACAGTTTCTGTTTGGATAATTTGGTACATCTTGACATTTTTTTTCCAGTATATGCTGTGCAATGTTTTCATCTACGTCATAGCAAGCTGGGCCACCGTGTTCTATCGTATTTTGGCGAAATAATGCGGAAAACGATGGACTTGAGAAGCAGTACGACTTTATACGTCACGTAGGGTCACGCGAGATTGTGTAATTCGTAAGGTCACGTGTTTCGTGTTGACAAGACGCTGTCAATGAAATGCGATTGGTGGGACTCCAGACAATGTGCCACACCCTCTGCTGCTGACTAATTGATGATCGTGCACACTGGAAGACCAGAACACCGCCGTGCGCCAGAAATTGGCTACTCATCGTGTTAAGGACGCATAAACAAGAAGTTAGCGTGGTAGGCGCTGTTGCCACTGCATCGCTTTCTAGACATTACTTCATCGTTCGTAACGACTTAGCAGTCACAAGCAGGCTGGTGGCTTTGACGAATCGCCAGAAACATGTCCCAGAGCCGTGCATGTCTGACAGAGCCGTGCATGTCTGATAGCAATACAGCAAAACCAACATGTGTTCTCAGTCGACGGCTTGGCTAGCGTGTCGGTGAGCGGTAAATCGGGGTTCATCTATATTACTCGGAGACGTATCATCTCAGTGGATTGACGTCTAGTATGTTAATTCGCTATTCGTTGACGTGCTGTAGCCATTCGTTTTGTTGTGGCAGCTTCGACTTCCGGTCTAACCGGCTACAACCAGAAACTACAGTTTCCGTTGGGGGTTCCATGTGTGTGATTGTCTGGTGATACCGGAAGTGGTTTTCCTGAATGTGAGACCAATCCACCTCCATTTTCTCACCTAATAGCGGTCCAGTAACCTGACCACTGTGCTAACCGATTAGAAACTGCCTAACCTGTTGTTTTAGCACACTACTGGGCTTGGGTTTCCCGAGGATCTTAGCAGATTAAAAGTGTCTTTATTGTCTTGAAACTCGCTACTTGCACAGATAAAGTTTATTCTAACATGATTCTTGGTTGTTTAAAATTCACACTCAGATGAGTATTCGTTCTCAAAACCAGTTATTGTTTCCAAATTGTCTTGCGTTGTCTTGCGTTGTCCGCTCTGCGTTTAGCTCAGCGGTGTACATTTAAAAATCACATAATCTGAGTAGCTCTGGAATCATCGACTGAGACCGCGACCGCGCCAATCGGCTGAACAGTCACGACCAACCGCGCCAATCGGCTGAACAGTCACGACCAACCGCGCCAATCGGCTGAACAGTCACGACCAACCGCGCCAACCTGCTGAACAGTCACGACCAATCGCGCCAACCGGACTGAACAGTCACGACCAACCGCGCCAACCGGACTGAACAGTCACGACCAACCGGACTGAACAGTTACGACCAACCGCGCCAACCGGACTGAACAGTTACGACCAACCGGACTGAACAGTTACGACCTACCGGACTGAACAGTCACGACCAACCGGACTGAACAGTTACGACCAACCGCGCCAACCGGACTGAACAGTTACGACCAACCGGATAAGACAAAGGAGAGTGAATTTCTATTTGAGTTTACCGAAGGTATGCAGATAGCCAAATTATGATGGATTTATCTATCAACATAATAATTAAATATTTAATGGAATGCCTCCACATTATATTAACAAATGCAAAAATGCATTTATTGAATAATCCACTGATTCGTGTTTGTATCTTTAACATTTGAATGTTTACGTATAATCGTGTTGATATAGAATGCGAATCGATTTTGTAAATGTGGAGTACGGTAAGATTCGCCTCTGGAATATAATATAATTTTGCCTTACTTATTAATAAAAAACGCTTCATACTCTTCATTCGAACATAGCCTATTTGCGAAGTGGTCGAACGAAAATCCATCGCTATCTCTGGTCGAGTTCGCCTTCCGATAACGTCGGCCTGCGTGCCATTCATGAGCTAATAAATATAAATGTCAGTAACAATCTGTATGTTGCTAATCCCGAAAGGGAACTTGGCGTTAACCCCAATCTTAACCCCAATCTTAACCCCAATAATAACCCCAATCTTTACCCCAATCTTAACCCCAATCCAGTGTTAACTTTGACTCCAATCTTTAAAGCCTTAGCCTTAACCATAAACGTGACTTTGGTTCTAATTGACGCGTTGTAATTTTCCGGTCGAGGCGACACCCTTTGGCATTTCATATCTGATCATATATCCAGCTCACCAGATAAAGCGGATTACGTGTCGGATCGTGTCACTAGAACGCAATGCTCAAGCGGCATGGAGGTCAAGATCCACTTGCTGTCTGATTATCGGCTAGCTCAAGCGGTGGCCCGTGAGGTAGACAGACGCCAGTTCCCCGCTTAAACAGCTTCTATTGATAACTATTCAGCGTATGTACTTCTTCAACTAGAATCGTTCCACAAACAAATTGCTCATGTACGAATATTCTTGGGCACGAATATTCCTGGTGCGAATTGTCTTGTGTCAATCGTTTGGGAACCTATCGTCGTGCACCTGGATGTTACTAGTTAAGCACTCCGAAACCCGAGAAAGCAAATATCCGTGAATTATTGAGCCCAGGCCACTGTATATCGGTATACCTTACCCGGTGTTTGCTCTACAGTAACAACGAAATTCCTACGCACTGAACATTTGTTTATCAACAGAGTGAAGTTCACATTTGTTTATCAACAGAGTGAAGTTCACATTTGTTTATCAACAGAGTGAAGTTCACATTTGTTTATCAACAGAGTGAAGTTCACATTTGTTTATCAACAGAGTGAAGTTCACATTTGTTTATCAACAGAGTGAAGTTCACATTTGTTCATCAACAGAGTGAAGTTCACATTTGTTCATCAACAGAGTGAAGTTCACATTTGTTTATCAACAGAGTGAAGTTCACATTTGTTTATCAACAGAGTGAAGTTCACATTTGTTTATCAACATAGTGAAGTTCACATTTGTTTATCAACAGAGTGAAGTTCACATTTGTTTATCAACAGAGTGAAGTTCACATTTGTTTATCAACAGAGTGAAGTTCACATTTGTTTATCAACAGAGTGAAGTTCACATTTGTTTATCAACAGAGTGAAGTTCACATTTGTTTATCAACAGAGTGAAGTTCACATTTGTTTATCAACAGAGTGAAGTTCACATTTGTTTATCAACAGAGTGAAGTTCACATTTGTTTATCAACAGAAGTTCACATTTGCGGACAATGACACTTCTGCGCAGATGCTTAATGTAGGCGCTGGTTGGTGGGATATACAGATGTGGGTGGTGGACAGATTTCACCTGTACAAAGACAGAATCCCGTTTTGTTCGGGAAACAAATGACGGCAGTATCTGCCATTTTAATTTTCTCTAAAATAAAATTGCAAGATTTGACAAAAACTCTACAGAATGTAGGCGACAAGGCAAAGTTCACAGTGTTTTCATCAATACTGAATCGTAATTACGCGCACGAGTGGATTTTTCACTCACTTTTTGTTTTGCATTGGTTACAAGCGGTTAATTAATGGTGATGATATTGCACCGGCATTCTTTGCAGCAATAGGGGAAATTTTTTGAAAATATAGACTCCAAATAGTGCATAATACCGCAGTATGTCTCTGCCCAGCGCTTTGGTTTTTGCACAAAGAACAAAGTCGTCAGCGACCCTATCTTCGCGTGGTTCGCATGACGCAAAGCAGCAACATTGATTGATTCGTTACGTATTCTAGCAGCACAGAACATAGAGGCTACGACTGTCCTTGGCTGCGCGTTGCGTTTGCAAATTAAGCTGCTACTTAGCTTGATTGATCGCGACTGCAGAGTGAGCCCAATTAGACGGAATTTTAATTAGACGTGATTTTAGCAACATAACTTTAATTTACATGTTGGCGAACGCACGCGTTTAGCCCATTTAACGGTAGTTTGACAAGAATTGCCTCTGTTGGTGCAACCGGTTTTAGTTATTACATTTTGGGACACAGATCACCGGGATTGGTTTTGTAACTAGTTTAGTGTTATTACGGTGTGTGTATCAGTATTACGGTGTATGTATCAGTATTACGGTGTGTGTATCAGTGATACATGTTACTACATAATACTGTGTGTATCAGTATTACGGTGTTTGTATCAGTGTTACATGTTACTACATAATAATGTGTGTATCAGTATTATGGTGTGTGTATCAGTATTACGGTGTGTATCAGTGATACATGTTACTACATAATACTGTGTGTATCAGTATTACGGTGTGTGTATCAGTATTACGGTGTTTGTATCAGTGATACATGTTACTACATAATACTGTGTGTATCAGTATTACGGTGTTTGTATCAGTGATACATGTTACAACATAATACTGTGTGTATCAGTATTACGGTGTTTGTATCAGTGATACATGTTGCTACATAATACTGTGTGTATCAGTATTACGGTGTTTGTATCAGTGATACATGTTACTACATAATACTGTGTGTATCAGTATTACGGTGTTTGTATCAGTGATGCATGTTACTACATAATACTGTGTGTATTAGTATTATGGTGTGTGTATCAGTATTACGGTGTTTGTATCAGTGATACATGTTACTACATAATACTGTGTGTATCAGTATTACGGTGTTTGTATCAGTGATACATGTTACTACATAATACTGTGTGTATCAGTATTACGGTGTGTGTATCAGCGATATACATTACTACACATTACTATGTGTATCAGTATTACGGTGTGTATATCAGAACATGACAGTATTTGGTGACATTAAACATGTTTATTTTAAAACACTATAAATGTGCCGCCATAAAACAAGGAGCGTTTGAGTCAAACCAGTCGACAGTTTAATGTATAATGTGCAGTAATGGCTGTTCAACTGTTGGTGAAGTAAAAGAATCGGTGGCCACTTCGGATTTGAGTGTTTTTTTTTAAGGAAAGCATTAAGGCTACCTCCACAATTCGATTTCACAGTTATTTCGCGAAAATTCGAACTTATCTACTATCGAATACGACACGCTAGCTCTAGTATCCACTACGACATGCCAGTTCTAGTATCCACTACAACATGCCAACTCTAGTATCCGCTGTGACATGCTGGCTCTAGTATCCACTACGACATGCTAGCTGTAGTATCCACTACGAAATGCTAATTCTAGTATCCACTACGACATGCTAGCTCTAGTATCAACTACGACATGCTAGCTCTAGTATCCACTACGACATGCTAGCTCTAGTATCCACTGTGACATGCCAGCTCTAGTATCCACTACAACATGCTAGCTCTAGTATCCACTATGGCATGCCAGCTCTAGTATCCACTGTGACATGCTGGCTCTAGTATCCACTACGACATGCTAACTCTAGTATCCACTACGACATGCCAGCTGTAGTATCCACTACGACATGCCAGCTCTAGTATCCATCACGACATGCCAGCTCTAGTATCCACTATGACATGCTAGCTCTAGTATCCACTACGACATGCTAGCTCTAATATCCACTACGACATGCTGGCTCTAGTATCCACTACGACATGCTAGCTCTTGTATCCACTATGACATGCTAGCTGTAGTATCCACTACGACATGCCAGCTGTAGTATCCACTACGACATGCTAGATCTAATATCCACTACGACATGCTGGCTCTAGTATCCACTACGACATGCTAGCTCTAGTACCCACTATGACATGCTAGCTGTAGTATCCACTACGACATGCTAGCTCTAGTATCCACTATGACATGCTAGCTCTAGTATCCACTACGACAAGCTAGCTCTAATATCCACTACGACATGCCAGCTGTAGTATCCACTACGACATGCCAGCTCTAGTATCCATCACGACATGTCAGCTCTAGTATCCACTACGACATGCTGGCTCTAGTATCCACTATGACATGCTAGCTCTTGTATCTACTATGACATGCTAGCTGTAGTATCCACTACGACATGCCAGCTGTAGTATCCACTACGACATGCTAGATCTAATATCCACTACGACATGCTGGCTCTAGTATCCACTACGACATGCTAGCTCTAGTACCCACTATGACATGCTGGCTGTAGTATCCAATACGACATGCTAGCTCTAGTATCCACTACGACATGCTGGCTCTAGTATCCACTACGACATGCTAGCTCTAGTATCCACTACGACATGCTAGCTCTAATATCCACTACGACATGCTGGCTGTAGTATCCACTACGACATACCAGCTGTAGTATCCACTACGACATGCTGGCTCTAGTATCCACTACGACATGCTAGCTCTAGTATCCACTATGACATGCTAGCTGTAGTATCCACTACGACATGCTAGCTGTAGTATCCACTACGACATGCTAGCTCTAGTATCCACTACGACATGCCAGCTCTAGTATCCACCACGACATGCCAGCTCTAGTATCCACTACGACATGCCAGCTCTAGTATCCACTACGACATGCCAGCTCTAATATCCACTACGACATGCTAGCTCTAATATCTACTACGACATGCTAGCTCTAATATCCACTATGACATGCCAGCTCTAGTATCCACTACGACATGCCAGCTCTAGTATCCACCACGACATGCCAGCTCTAGTATCCACCACGACATGCCAGCTCTAGTATCCACTACGACATGCTAGCTCTAGTATCCACTACGACATGCTAGCTCTAATATCCACTACGACATGCTGGCTCATGTATCGAATACGACATGCTAGCTCTAGTATCCACTACGACATGCTAGTTCTAGTATCCACTGTGACATGCTAGCTCTAGTATCCACTGTGACATGCTAGCTCTAGTATCCACTACGAAATGCTAGCTCTAGTATCCACTACGACATGCTAGCTCTAATATCCACTACGTCATGCTAGCTCTAGTATCCACTACGACATGCTGGCTCATGTATCGAATACGACATGCTAGCTCTAGTATCCACTACGACATGCTAGTTCTAGTATCCACTGTGACATGCTAGCTCTAGTATCCACTGTGACATGCTAGCTCTAGTATCCACTGAGACATGCTAGCTCTAGTATCCACTGCGACATGCTAGCTGTAGTATCCACTGAGACATGCTAGCTGTAGTATCCACTGCGACATGCTAACTCTAGTATTCACTGCGACATACTAGCTGTAGTATCCACTACAACATGGTAGCTCGCTTGCACAAATGTACTATTTAGTTTTGATGACATCGTCAGATAAATAAATATAATATATAAAATAACATTAAATTAATCTATGTTCGGCCGAACAGAAATTCGGCGAAAATGGGCAAACGGGACCAGCCGCCCCTATAGACAGACGGGACCAGCCGCCCCTATAGACAGACGGGACCAGCCGCCCCTATAGACAGACGGGACCAGCCGCCCCTATATACACAAAAAGGCTGCTTGTTTTTCACAATTTACTCGCTCTGACAATGCAAGTAATTTTTCGATGATTCTAACAAATGTACGCGCGCTTTTATTCAACCGACTGCGCATATTACTTAAATTCACACACCACATATTTGAACATCAAAAAACCTGATTCGCGATGGGCTCAATACAAAGTGCGCAGACAACTTTAAATGTGCGGATTATATATTGTAAGGCATGCTCCTTAACAAGATCATAGCAACATCACTGTTGGGATCCACTTAATCCCAAATACGATCCCCTCATTAGTTCGCCAACAACCCAGTAGGGCAGGTAACAGGTGGAATCGTTCAAATGGTGACACAAGCACGTGCCTTGGCAATGATAGTCGCACTGGGTCATTGTTCAAATCCAATCGACTAGCCATCTGAAATTCAAGATGACGGCCATTCGTTCAAGAGTAATTAATTACCTTCAGCACTTTCATAAACATATGCATAGACATTGGGTTCGCTCAATAGGATCACTCTAACAATCTGTATGTCAAAAATGGACATCGGAATGATAAATAATATTGGCCGCCATCGTGAAAAAATGGCCACCGTCTTAGATTTCACGTGGCTAATCGATTGTATATGACCCAATGAGAATATCCGTGCCAAGTGGCAGCTTGTGCCACAATTGAACGATTCTCTTCAAAAATAGCTCGTACCTGCTCTTCTTACAAACGGTGAACCGGTGTCAAGCTAGATTCCCGGGAAAGCCAGTCCGTGCGTCCCAGACCAGACAAGTGTAATGCTTTCAGTGGTCTGATTTACGAAGTCATTACTTCTTGTAATTTCCTGCTGTCGGCATGTGTGCGTTACCGAGAACACCACATTTATGCAACAAAAACACGCCCGAAAACTAGCTGAAGGTCGAACCTGTGTTGTTTTATGCAATAACTTCGACAATATTATTATCTATTTTTCATCCTTTATGGAAGTTAGAGCGTGTCTGTCGTGTCTTGTTTATCAGTTGTTGTTGCATGCGTCTTACAGGGCTGTCGTCACTTAAAGGCGCACAGACTGGTCGTTGTTATTGTAATATCATATTATGTAGTTTAAGCTACATCTGGTCTAACATATCTGACATATTTAATGAACCACAATTTGTTTATGTATATAAACCATTATTATCTGTTTAATTTGAATGTTTTCGACTCGAACATCACGGTTACACTACATGTTGAACAGCAAGGCATGTAGGCATAAACAGACAAACATCACGGTTACACGACAGTTTGAACGGCAAGGCCTGTAGGCATAAACAGACAAACATCACGGTTACACGACATTTTGAACAGCAAAGCATGTAGGCATAAACAGACAAACATCACGGTTACACTACATGTTGAACAGCAAGGCATGTAGGCATAAACAGACAAACATCACGGTTACACGACAGTTTGAACGGCAAGGCATGTAGGCATAAACAGACAAACATCACGGTTACACTACATGTTGAACAGCAAGGCATGTAGGCATAAACAGACAAACATCACGGTTACACGACAGTTTGAACTGCAAGGCATGTAGGCATAAACAGACAAACATCACGGTTACACGACAGTTTGAACGGCAAGGCCTGTAGGCATAAACAGACAAACATCACGGTTACACTACATGATGAACTACAAGGCCTGTAGGCATAAACAGACAAACATCACGGTTACACGGTATATTGAAAAGCAAGGCCTGTAGGCATAAACAGACAAACATCACGGTTACACGACAGTTTGAACAGCAAGGCATATAGGCATAAACAGACAAACATCACGGTTACACTACATGTTGAACTACAAGGCCTGTAGGCATAAACAGACAAACATCACGGTTACACGGTATATTGAAAAGCAAGGCCTGTAGGCATAAACAGACAAACATCACGGTTACACGACAGTTTGAACGGCAAGGCCTGTAGGCATAAACAGACAAACATCACGGTTACACTACATGTTGAACTACAAGGCCTGTAGGCATAAACAGACAAACATCACGGTTACATGGTATATTGAAAAGCAAGGCGTGTAGGCATAAACAGACAAACATCACGGTTACACTACATGTTGAACAGCAAAGCATATAGGCATAAACAGACAAACATCACGGTTACACTACATGTTGAACTACAAGGCCTGTAGGCATAAACAGACAAACATCACGGTTACACGGTATATTGAAAAGCAAGGCCTGTAGGCATAAACAGACAAACATCACGGTTACACGACATGATGAACTACAAGGCCTGTAGGCATAAACAGACAAACATCACGGTTACATGGTATATTGAAAAGCAATGCCTGTAGGCATAAACAGACAAACATCACGGTTACACGACATGATGAACGACAAGGCCTGTAGGCATAAACAGACAAACATCACGGTTACACGACAGTTTGAACGGCGAGGCCTGTAGGCATAAACAGACAAACATCACGGTTACACGACATGATAAACTACAAGGCCTGTAGGCATAAACAGACAAACATCACGGTTACATGGTATATTGAAAAGCAATGCCTGTAGGCATAAACAGACAAACATCACGGTTACACGACATGATGAACTACAAGGCCTGTAGGCATAAACAGACAAACATCACGGTTACATGGTATATTGAAAAGCAAGGCATGTAGGCATAAACAGACAAACATCACGGTTACACGACATGATGAACTACAAGGCCAGTAGGCATTAACAGAAAAAACATCAGGGTTACATGACATGATGAACTACAAGGCCTGTAGGCATAAACAGACAAACATCACGGTTACACGGTATATTGAAAAGCAAGGCCTGTAGGCATAAACAGACAGACATCACGGTTACACGACATGATGAACTACAAGGCATGTAGGCATAAACAGACAAACATCACGGTTACATGGTATATTGAAAAGCAAGGCATGTAGGCATAAACAGACAAACATCACGGTTACATGGTATATTGAAAAGCAAGGCCTGTAGGCATAAACAGACAAACATCACGGTTACATGGTATATTGAAAAGCAATGCCTGTAGGCATAAACAGACAAACATCACGGTTACACGACATGATGAACGACAAGGCCTGTAGGCATAAACAGACAAACATCACGGTTACACGACAGTTTGAACGGCGAGGCCTGTAGGCATAAACAGACAAACATCACGGTTACACGACATGATAAACTACAAGGCATGTAGGCATAAACAGACAAACATCACGGTTACATGGTATATTGAAAAGCAATGCCTGTAGGCATAAACAGACAAACATCACGGTTACACGACATGATGAACTACAAGGCCTGTAGGCATAAACAGACAAACATCACGGTTACATGGTATATTGAAAAGCAAGGCATGTAGGCATAAACAGACAAATATCACGGTTACATGGTATATTGAAAAGCAATGCCTGTAGGCATAAACAGACAAACATCACGGTTACACGACATGATGAACTACAAGGCCAGTAGGCATAAACAGAAAAAACATCACGGTTACATGACATGATGAACTACAAGGCCTGTAGGCATAAACAGACAAACATCACGGTTACATGACATGATGAACTACAAGGCCTGTAGGCATAAACAGACAAACATCACGGTTACACGGTATATTGAAAAGCAAGGCCTGTAGGCATAAACAGACATACATCACGGTTACACGACAGTTTGAACAGCAAGGCATATAGGCATAAACAGACAAACATCACGGTTACACGGCATGTTGAACGGCAAGGCCTGTAGGCATAAAATGACAAACATCACGGTTACACGACATGATGAACTACAAGGCCTGTAGGCATAAACAGACAAACATCACGGTTACACGACATGATGAACGACAAGGCCTGTAGGCATAAACAGACAAACATCACGGTTACACGGTATATTGAAAAGCAATGCCTGTAGGCATAAACAGACAAACATCACGGTTACACGACATGATGAACGACAAGGCCTGTAGGCATAAACAGACAAACATCACGGTTACACGACAGTTTGAACGGCGAGGCCTGTAGGCATAAACAGACAAACATCACGGTTACACGACATGATAAACTACAAGGCCTGTAGGCATAAACAGACAAACATCACGGTTACATGGTATATTGAAAAGCAAGGCCTGTAGGCATAAACAGACAAACATCACGGTTACATGGTATATTGAAAAGCAATGCCTGTAGGCATAAACAGACAAACATCACGGTTACACGACATGATGAACGACAAGGCCTGTAGGCATAAACAGACAAACATCACGGTTACACGACAGTTTGAACGGCGAGGCCTGTAGGCATAAACAGACAAACATCACGGTTACACGACATGATAAACTACAAGGCCTGTAGGCATAAACAGACAAACATCACGGTTACATGGTATATTGAAAAGCAATGCCTGTAGGCATAAACAGACAAACATCACGGTTACACGACATGATGAACTACAAGGCCTGTAGGCATAAACAGACAAACATCACGGTTACATGGTATATTGAAAAGCAAGGCATGTAGGCATAAACAGACAAACATCACGGTTACATGGTATATTGAAAAGCAATGCCTGTAGGCATAAACAGACAAACATCACGGTTACACGACATGATGAACTACAAGGCCTGTAGGCATAAACAGACAAACATCACGGTTACATGGTATATTGAAAAGCAAGGCATGTAGGCATAAACAGACAAACATCACGGTTACATGGTATATTGAAAAGCAATGCCTGTAGGCATAAACAGACAAACATCACGGTTACACGACATGATGAACTACAAGGCCAGTAGGCATAAACACAAAAAACATCACGGTTACATGACATGATGAACTACAAGGCCTGTAGGCATAAACAGACAAACATCACGGTTACATGACATGATGAACTACAAGGCCTGTAGGCATAAACAGACAAACATCACGGTTACACGGTATATTGAAAAGCAAGGCCTGTAGGCATAAACAGACAGACATCACGGTTACACGACAGGTTGAACAGCAAGGCATATAGGCATAAACAGACAAACATCACGGTTACACGGCATGTTGAACGGCAAGGCCTGTAGGCATAAAATGACAAACATCACGGTTACACGACATGATGAACTACAAGGCCTGTAGGCATAAACAGACAAACATCACGGTTACACGACATGATGAACGACAAGGCCTGTAGGCATAAACAGACAGACATCACGGTTACACGGTATATTGAAAAGCAAGGCCTGTAGGCATAAACAGACAAACATCACGGTTACACTACATGTTGAACTACAAAATTACAGACCATCTCAACATGGATTCCTTAAAGCGAGGTCATGCTTAACAAATATGTTATGTTTTTTGGAAGAAATCACTAAGTGGATAGACGTGGGATCGCCAGTAGATATTATCTACTTAGATTTTCAGAAAGCTTTTGACAAAGTGCCACATCAAAGATTACTACTTAAATTAAAAGCCCATGGTATCGGGGATAGCATAACTGACTGGATAGAACAATGACTGACTGACAGAAGACAACGAGTTGTAGTAGATGGAGAAGTTTCAAATTGGAAATCGGTTTTGAGTGGGGTACCTCAAGGATCAGTATTAGGACCTATATTATTCTTAATTTATATCAATGACTTGGACGACAGTATAACAAGTAACGTACTGAAATTTGCGGATGACACAAAACTATTTAGAAAAGTTAATACTGATGGTGATAAACAACATTTACAAAACGATCTAGACAGATTAGTGAAATGGTCTGAGAAATAGCAGATGTTGTTCAATTTTGGGAAATGTAAATGCCTACATACAGGACATGGGAACTTGAATGTAAACTATAAAATGGGAGATACTGTTCTGGGTACTACTGTAAAAGAAAAGGACTTAGGAGTTACAATAAGCGCTGATATGAAAGTTTCAGAGCAGTGTGGTATTGCAGCTTCAAAGGGTAATCAAATTCTTGGATTGATTAGAAGAAACATAACATACAAGGGAAAAAAGTTAATTATACCTCTTTATAAAGCAATAGTTAGACCTCATTTAGAATACTGTATACAAGCATGGAGACCATATCGTAAGAAGGATATAGATACGCTTGAACGCATACAAAGGAGAGCAACTAAAATGATTCCAGAACTGAGATACCTTAGTTATGAAGAACGCCTGAAAGAATGTGGTTTAACAACTCTAGAGACAAGGAGGTTAAGAGGAGATCAGATTGAAGTTTTTAAGATATTGAATGGGTATGAAAATATTGATAGAAATATGTTTTTCTCACTCAAGAAAGATAGCAGAACTAGAGGACATGAGGTAAAATTAGTAAAGGATCAATGTAGATTGGACATCAGGAAGCACTCGTTCTCACAGAGGACAATAAATGAATGGAACAAATTGTCTACAGATTGTGTAACTGCTAGCAGCGTGAATATGTTTAAAAATAAGGTAGACACATATCTCATGAGGGCGGGTTATAAGTAGATGAACATTGTTGGACTCTCGATAAGCCAATGGCTTCCTTGTCCACTTGCCATCTGGGCCTTTGGCTTGGATGGCAAATCTTGTTAAATCTTGTTAAATCTTGTTAAATGATGAACGACAAGGCCTGTAGGCATAAACAGACAAACATCACGGTTACACGACAGTTTGAACGGCGAGGCCTGTAGGCATAAGCAGACAAACATCACGGTTACACGACATGATGAACTACAAGGCCTGTAGGCATAAACAGACAAACATCACGGTTACACTACATGTTGAACGACAAGGCCTGTAGGCATAAACAGACAAACATCACGGTTACACTACATGTTGAACTACAAGGCCTGTAGGCATAAACAGACAAACATCACGGTTACACGACATGATGAACTACAAAGCCTGTAGGCATAAACAGACAAACATCACGGTTACACGACATGATGAACTACAAGGCCTGTAGGCATAAACAGACAAACATCACGGTTACACGACATGTTGAACGGCAAGGCCTGTAGGCATAAACAGACAAACATCACGGTTACACGGCATGTTGAACGGCAAGGCCTGTAGGCATAAAATGACAAACATCACGGTTACACGACATGATGAACTACAAGGCCTGTAGGCATAAACAGACAAACATCACGGTTACACGACATGATGAACGACAAGGCCTGTAGGCATAAACAGACAAACATCACGGTTACACGACATGTTGAACGGCGAGGCCTGTAGGCATAAACAGACAAACATCACGGTTACACGGCATGTTAAACGGCAAGGCCTGTAGGCATAAACAGACAAACGGTCAAAGTATATAAAATCGAATGGTGGATCATTAAAACAAATTTGGGCGGTTAAGATGTTAAAATAAAATATAGTTTCTAGTATACAATGTAAAATTGAGAGAAGCATACGCGAGTTTTGAATGGCCAAAACGAATCGTTCTGCCCGGCAACAAGACCAGGCGCTAAGTTGCCTTTGTCAACGCTCCCAGTGTTGATGTTGATAACATTCAATGTTTTCTCACTATTTGGAACATGTCTGGACTTTTGTAACCTGTTCCATATGATAGATGCTCCTTATATCCACGGATACGGGGCGGATGATCACCTCTGATGTTGAGAATCGGAACGAGGATTTCAAAGGTGTTCCCTTTAAGAGGATGTTCTTTACACAGGAGTCCATGTACCGAGTGACCTTACACTGGAGTCCATGTACCGAGAGACCTTACACTGGGAGTCCAAGTACCGAGAGACCTTACACTGGAGTTCATGTACCGAGAGACCTTACACTGGGCGTCCATGTATCGAGAGACCTTACACTGGGAGTCCATGTAACGAGAGACCTTACGCAGGAGTCCATGTACCGAGAGACCTTACACTGGGAGTCCATGTACCGAGAGACCTTACACTGGGAGTCCATGTAACGAGAGACATTACACTGGGAGTCCATATAACGAGAGACCTTACACTGGGAGTCCATGCACAGAGAGACCTTACACTGGGAGTCCATGTAACGAGAGACCTTACACCGGGAGTCCATGTAACGAGAGACCTTACACTGGGAGTCCATGTACCGAGAGACCTTACACTGGGAGTCCATGTAACGAGAGTCATTACACTGGGAGTCCATGTACCGAGAGACCTTACACTGGGAGTCCATGCACAGAGAGACCTTACACTGGGAGTCCATGTAACGAGAGACCTTACACTGTGAGTCCATGCACAGATAGACCTTACACTGGGAGTCCATGTAACGAGAGACCTTACACCGGGAGTCCATGTAACGAGAGACCTTACACTGGGAGTCCATGTACCGAGAGACCTTACACTGGGAGTCCATGTAACGAGATACATTACACTGGGAGTCCATGTACCGAGATACCTTACACTGGGAGTCCATGAACAGAGAGACCTTACACTGGGAGTACATGTAACGAGAGACCTTACACCGGGAGTCCATGTAACGAGAGACCTTACACTGGAAGTCCATGTAACGAGAGACCTTACACTGGGAGTCCATGTAACGAGAGACCTTACACTGGGAGTCCATGTAACGAGAGACCTTACACTGGGAGTCCATGTAACGAGAGACCTTACACAGGAGTCCATGTATCGAGAGACCTTACACTGGGAGTCCATGTAACGAGAGACCTTACACAGGAGTCCATGTAACGAGATACCTTACACTGGGAGTCCATATACCGAGAGACCTTACACTGGGAGTCCATGTAACGAGAGACCTTACACAGGAGTCCATGTAACGAGAGACCTTACACCGGGAGTCCATGTAACGAGAGACCTTACACTGGGAGTCCATGCAACGAGATACCTTACACTGGGAGTCCATGTAACGAGAGACCTTACACAGGAGTCCATATACCGAGAGACCTTACATCGGGAGTCCATGTAACGAGAGACCTTACACTGGGAGTCCATGTAACGAGACACCTTACACGGGAGTCCGTGTACCGAGAGACCTTACACGGGAGTCCATGTAACGAGAGACCTTACACGGGAGTCCATGTAACGAGAGACCTTACACCGGGAGTCCCTGTAAAGAGAGACCTTACACGGGAGTCCATGTAACGAGAGACATTACACTGGGAGTCCATGTACCGAGATACCTTACACTGGGAGTCCATGAACAGAGAGACCTTACACTGGGAGTACATGTAACGAGAGACCTTACACCGGGAGTCCCTGTAAAGAGAGACCTTACACGGGAGTCCATGTAACGAGAGACCTTACACCGGGAGTCCCTGTAAAGAGAGACCCCTGTATTACGTCTGTCTTCCCGTTGTCGGACGTTTGCCCAGGACAACATAAACCGCTTTTCTATAATCCGGAGGTAAATCGTTCCAACTATTGCTTTCTATTTTTTTATTTAATAACTCAAGAAACGGTAATCTGGTTTTATGCAAATCCTTGACTTCGGCTAACACTTTAATCTGCAGAAGCAATATAGGTCAGTCAAGTTATCTTCTAGGCGGGAAATGTGCTGAACCCAATTCCAGAGCGATGCTGTTTCGATGTTATATTGGAACATACATCTTTAAGTTGACATTTTGGAATAACCATTCTAAGATGACATCCAACGTTGATCAATAAAGTAAGATGTTTCATGCGAGATATGTTTGGGCATGGACGAATGAACGAAATATGTTTGGGGCATAGATGAATGGATGAAAGATGTGTGGAAGATGGATGAATGGGTTAAAGATATGAGGAAGATGGACGAATGGGTGAAATATGTATGGGAGATGGACGAACAGATAAACGATGTGTGGGAGATGGACGAATGGATGAAATATGTGTGGGAGATGACCGAATTTATGAAAAAATGTGTGGAAGATGGACGATCGGGTGAAAGATGTGTGGAAGATGAACGAATGGATGAAAGACGTGTGGGAGGTGGACGAATGGATGACAAATGTGTGGAAGATGGACGAATTGGTGAAAGATGTGTGGGAGATGGACGAATGTGTGAAAGATGTTTGGGAGATGAACGAATGGATGAAAGATGTGTGGGATATGGACGAATGGGTGAAATATGTGTGGGCGATGGACGAATGGATGAAAGATGTGTGGGAGATGGACGAATGGATGCCAAATGTGTGGAAGATGGACGAATTGATTAAACATGTGTGGGAGATGGACGAATGGATGCGATATGTGCGGGAGATGAACGAATTGATGAAAGATGTGTGAAAGATGGACGAATGGATGAAAGATGTGTGGGCGATGGAAGAATGAATTAAATATGTGTGGGTGATGGACGAATGGATAAAAGATGTGTGAAAAATGGGTGACGAATGGGTGAAAGATATGTGGAAGATGGACGAATTGATGAAAGATGTGTTGAAGATGGACGATTGGGTGAAAGATGTGGGGATGATGGACGAATGGGCGAAATACGTGTGGAAGATGGTCGAATGGATGAAAGATGCGTGGGAGATGGACGAATGGATGAAAGATGTGTAGAAGATGGACGAATTGATGAAAGATGTGTAGAAGATGGACGATTGGGTGAAAGATGTGTGGAAGATGGACGAATGGGTGAAAACGTGTGGAAGATGGACGAATGGATGAAAGATGTGTGGGAGATGGACGAATGTATGAAAGATGTGTAGAAGATGGACGAATTGATGAAAGATGCATTGAAGATGGACGATTGGGTGAAAGATGTGTGGAAGATGGACGAATGGGTGAAAACGTGTGGAAGATGGACGAATTGATGAAAGATGTGTAAAAGATGGACGAATGGATGAAAGATGCATAGAAGATGAACGATTGGATGAAAGATGTGTGGAAGATGGATGAATATGTTAAAGATGCGTGGGAGATGGACAAATGGATTAAATATGTGTGGGAGATGGACGAATGGATGAGAAATGTGTTGAAGATGGATGAACGGGTGAAAGGTGTGTGTGAGATCGGCGAGGAGCATAGACGAGTGATGTGTGGGAGATGAGAGAGGGATGTGGACACTGGGCACATGTACTTTGGTAGCCGTAGTCGACACGAGACCACAAATTAGAGATGGCGAGAGAGGCGCGGATGAGACGAAACCCTCACAATGGGTTAATAATAAATTTTATTTAAAACAGTGTCATATCCAAGGTCGTTCTTGGCACATTGTTAGGGGTAGTCTGAATCAGCGCCGATCCTAATTAGTTGAACATTATCTCGCGTATGTGGAAATGAATATGTTTACACGTCGTCGTAGGCTACTAGAGTAATAATAGTTGCGTACTGTCTGGATAACACTGACCGCGGACTAGAAACCTGTAGCAACTTTCAGAGATTGTCACACACATGTTCGACGACCAAGTCCAGAGCGCGGTTGAAGGCGCGCATGTTGTCCTGCATAGTGGACATCTGCTGCTGCATTGTCGCCATTTCTTTCCGCAACTTCAGAACAAGGTTCATCAGCTTAAATTTCGACAGGTCTGGTAGCGCCAGTGGGTCAGTCGACGACGTTAGAGGTTGGTTCGTGGCGTGGGAATCCGACAGTGGCCCGGGTACGATGTCTGTAGTGGGTCCTGGCGAGGCGGAGGTGTGTGGGCCGCGGACTTGAACGACCTCGCTGTTCACAGCACTCTTTTTGTGTACATTGAGAATGCTATCCCGCGATGCAGCGGTCTGTAACGCCTGGAATTAAAAAATCAACATAGCTGTTATATTAACTACTAACATATCAACTTGCATTGGCTCGTCAATATATAATATACACACACACGCACGCGCACACGCACACACACGCACACGCACACGTACACGTATACTCTTTATTAAACCAACTGCGCACTCTTTGTTAAACCAACTGCGTACTCTTTATTAAGCCAACTGCGCACTCTGTTAAACCAACTGCGCCCTCTTTATTAAACCAACTGCGCACTCTTTGTCAAACCAACTACGCACTCTTTATTAAACCAGCTGCGCACTTTTTATTAAACCAACTGCGCACTCTTTATTAAGCTAACTGAGCATATTATTTTTAAAGTTTTCACGCATTATAGATTATAATGTCAACGGACCTGATTCGTGATGGATTAAATCAATTGTTGAGGGAGTTTTAATAAAAAATAAAGTTCATTGTAAAATGTGATGCTAAAGAGGGATATGCTTACATTTTCTGTAATTTGCAGTTGCCTCTCTCTGCCACAGCTATCGTCCGTGTCGTCACGGTCGACTGCGCCGCCAGCTGTAGACTCTCCGCCAGGCGTCTCTGATGTCTTTCTGGGTCCATCGTCGCCTCCAGCACCAGATTCGTATTCATTGAGTGTTTTTGTTTCCAAGTCCCATACGCAGGCATCAGTTCGTACAGCTGCTTCTGCCTGCACCGAAGATGCTACGGCCTCGCAGACTCGTCGCAACCTCTCGGGACCGCTGACGACTCGTGCATCCACACCGTAGGACATAATCAGCGAATCTCCGTTGTTCGCGGCTGAGCTTAGGTTCATCTGACGCGTGTCGCCCGGGAGTGCGACAATCGCTTTGCTCTGATTGTCTGCCCGACCTCCACTGCTGTTGAGAACGTCACTTACAACTTCCTTGCAGGTGTCGTTGGCCGGCTTTGATGTCGCATCAATGTCACCTTGTGTACCGGATTGACCATTGCCGTTGACAACGTTGACCAGGCCGTGGTTGTCTCTTATTCCACTATTTGGTTCGTCGACAAATACACTCGGTGACATCGACTGGGACAATATTCCTGCTGCTTCGTTCAGTGCTTCGTTTATTCGATGCAGCAGTGGCAAGCCGATATCACTTTCCTCGGTGTTGCTTAATTCTTCGCTCGAAGGATCTCTCTTGGGATGTCTCTCGCATTTCATAACATCAACTTTGTGTTCTTCTGTATCGGTTGCGACGTCTTCACCAGTTGGCGGAGTATCTTGGTGAACGATTCCGTTGGTTGCGCTCTTTGTTACTTCGGACGTCATAGCTGACGTTTCTTCAGTGCGCGGTGTCAGTTCGAGCTGCACATCTTCCGTCTTGTTAACACCGTCTGCCTCCTCATCACTGGCGACACTCACACCAACTGATCGTACTGTTTGCTGGTGTAGCTGCTGCAGTTCGCGCAGTTGCTGCAGCTGCTGTTGCAGTTGATAGAGCTGTTGTCGTCTTTGCAGTCGTTGTCTTTGCAGTTCTTCTTCCTCTTCCTCTTGCTGCAATTGTTCGTGTTGTTGTTCCTCCTTCAGTTTTTCATGTTGTTGTTCTTCCTGTGATTGTTCGTGTTGTTGTTCCTCCTGCGGTTGTTCATGTTGTTGTTCCTCCTTCAGTTGTTCATGTTGTTGTTTATCCTGCAGTGGTTCATGTTGCTGTTCATCCTGTATGTGTTCATGTTGCTGTTCATCCTGTATTTGTTCATGTTGTTTCTCGTTCTGCAGTTCTTGTCTTTGTTCTTCTTGTTGCAAATCACATTGTTGTTGTTGTTGCTGCTGTGGCTTCTGATCCGCCGCCTTGTGTTGTTGTTGTTGTTGTTGTTGTTGTTGCTGCTGTGGCTTCTGATCCGCCGCCTTGTGTTGTTGTTGTTGTTGTTGTTGTTGTTGTTGCTGCTGTGGCTTCTGATCCGCCGCCTTGTGTTGTTGTTGTTGTTGTTGTTGCTGCTGCTGTGGCTTCTGATCCGCCGCCTTGTGTTGTTGTTGTTGCTGTTGTTGTTGTTGTTGTTGCTGCTGATGTGGCTTCTGATCCGCCGCCTTGTGTTGTTGTTGCTGCTGCTGCTGCTGCTGCTTCTGCTGCTGCTTCTGCTGCTGCTGCTTCTGCTGCTGCTGCTGCTGCTGCTGCTGCTGCTGCTGCTGCTGCTGCTGCTGCTGCTGCTGCTGCTGCTGCTGCTGCTGCTGCTGCTGCTGCTGCTGCTGCTGCTGCTGCTGCTGCTGCTGCTGCTGCTGCTGCTGCTGCTGCTGCTGCTGCTGCTGCTGCTGCTGCTGCTGCTGCTGCTGCTGCTGCTGCTGCTGCTGCTGCTGCTGCTGCTGCTGCTGCTGCTGCTGCTGCTGAATCAATCCTGCCTCCTCCACAGCACGACTCGTCGTTAGATCAATGCTCTCGGCGTCCACTTGATGTTCATCGTTGGAAGGCGGCTGACGACAGTCGCCTCCAGCAACGACACACCTTGGTCCGTCGACAGATGCTTCCTTCAGACATTCACGTGTTTCCGTCGCAGCCCGAGCTTTAACCTCGTTACCTTGACAACGGAACATATCTGACGACCTGGCATTGACCACTTCCATTGCTTCTGGCGGTATTAATCCACGGTTTCGCTGTGTTGATCGCTGCTTTTGAGCGTGTGCGGCCACGACAATGTATCACACGAGACGGTGTTACTAGAGAATGATTTCGCTTAGTTGTCCGTGTCCAAGTTACCGTGTGATTAACAGTGTTGGTGCAGCCATGTTGTTTTAGCAGCGAGTCAGACGTTCTGGAAATACAAACGCGTATAAGATAAATATTGTCTCAATTACAAACTGCCATGTTTTCTCAAGCCGGTCACAGTGTCAGGCGGACAAACATAGGTGGGAAGGCGGGAGGGAAGGCGGAGGGAAGACAAAGGGAAGGTGGGCGTGAAAGCGGGCGGGGAGGTGGTGGCAGTCAGATTTATAAACAGAACGCGCCAAGAGGTCAGCAAATTACCTTAACTGCGGCGAACGAAGAATAAATCATCTCGTTGGTGTCGTGCGGAAGTGAACGGTACTTTACGAGTTCCAATTAAAATGCGTTTACTCTCGCACCCAGACACGTTTACTCTCGCACCCAGACACGTTTACTCTCGCACCCAGACACGTTTACTCTCGCACCCAGACACGTTTACTCTCGCACCCAGACACGTTTACTCTCGCACCCAGACACGTGTCTCGCTGTATGATTTGTTAGTAGCATCAAAACATCTCGTCTTTCGGTATTTGCACACTGCCCACATCCAACCTATTTCTCAGCTTACAAAATTGGTCGGACATGCGCAGTGTGCAAGTTCAGATTGTTAAGACGATATCTTGAAGCGACAAAGAAGCCACCAATTACAATAATTACAAAATACCATTCAACCGTATCTCAAGCAGCAGTACACAGTACCCGGTAATACACAGTACCCGGCAGTACACAGTACCCGGCAGTAGACACTACCCTGCAGTACACAGTACCCGGCAGTACACAGTGCCAGACAGTACACAGTACCAGACAGTAGACAATACCCGGCAGCAGACAGTACCCGGCATTACACAGTGCCCGGCAGTAAACAGTAACCGGCAGTAGACAGTACCCAGCAGTACACAGTAACCGGCAGTGCACAGTAACCGGCAGTACACAGTACCCGCGGCACTACACAGCACCCAGGAATACACACAGTAACCGGCAGTAGACAGTGCCCGGCAGTACACAGCACCCAGCAGTACACAGTAACCGGCAGTAGACAGTACCCAGCAGTACACAGTTCCCGGCAGCAGACAGTATCCGGCAGTACACAGTACCCGGCATAACACAGTACCCGGCAACAGATAGTACCCGGCAGCACACCGAACAACAACAGAAGTAGAAATAATGTTTGAGTGAACGTTCTGCCAGGGACAAAGTGTTAACGCCCCTGGCGTGGACTTAGTGTAACGCCCCTGGCGGGGACTAAGTGTCAACGCCCCTGGCGGGGACTAAGTGTTAACGCCCCTGGCGGGGACTAAGTGTAACGCCCCTTGGGGGGACTAAGTGTTAACGCCCCTGGCGGGGACTAAGTGTTAACGCCCCTGGCGGGGACTAAGTGTTAACGCCCCTGGCGGGGACTAAGTGTAACGCCCCTGACCACCGAATGTCGGGGGGGGGGGGACGTGGTACAAATTGAACGTGCTTTGGTTTTCATCTTGTCTCCGTTCCTAATTAGTTGAAGCTTATCTCGCTTTTGTGGAAACGAATATGTTTACACGTCGTCTTAGGCTACTAAAGTAATAATAGTTGTGTTCTTTTAACCAACAAAGTATAAACAACTATAGAGCTTAGGTGCATATTCAATTTTAAATTTGAATGCATAACTGTATGTTGGATGTTACATTATCACTGTTGTTAAAACATAACACGATGCGTTACTTAACAACCATTTATCTTTACAAGCATAAACTGCTTTGAATTAATTTCGTTCTGTACTGCCATTGATTCCAACTCTCAATTTGTGAAATTTGGTGTGCTTTAATCGCCCTCACATGTACGGGAAGACGACGGAAGGAGATGAAAACCGGCTAGAAATAACCTTACATGTA
Organism: Lamellibrachia columna; assembly: GCA_963662155.1. Classification (NCBI taxonomy): domain Eukaryota; kingdom Metazoa; phylum Annelida; class Polychaeta; order Sabellida; family Siboglinidae; genus Lamellibrachia; species Lamellibrachia columna. Next base: position 59,506,556 of record OY759264.1, read on the forward strand.
ATATTTGCGTGCGTGCTCGTGCGTGCTCGTGCGTGCTCGTGCGTGCTCGTGCGTGCTCGTGCGTGCTCGTGCGTGCTCGTGCGTGCCAAATAAAGTTATACACATTATATTATATACCACACATATCCAATCCAACCACGCGTTTATGCTCGTATAATCGTTTATGATATTTCACGTTAACATCACAACATCATCTGCTGAACTCCACAACTGTGAACATCACAGACGTTAACATCACAACATCATCTGCTGAACTCCACAACTGTGAACATCACAGACGTTAACATCACAACATCATCTGCTGAACTCCACAACTGTGAACATCACATACGTTAACATCACAACATCATCTGCTGAACTCCACAACTGTGAACATCACAGACGTTAACATCACAACATCATCTGCTGAACTCCACAACTGTGAACATCACAGACGTTAACATCACAACATCATCTGCTGAACTCCACAACTGTAAACATCACAGACGTTAACATCACAACATCATCTGCTGAACTCCACAACTGTAAACATCACAGACGTTAACATCACAACATCATCTGCTGAACTCCACAACTGTAAACATCACAGACGTTAACATCACAACATCATCTGCTGAACTCCACAACTGTAAACATCACAGACGTTAACATCACAACATCATCTGCTGAACTCCACAACTGTAAACATCACAGACGTTAACATCACAACATCATCTGCTGAACTCCACAACTGTAAACATCACAGACGTTAACATCACAACATCATCTGCTGAGCTCCACAACTGTGAACATCACAGACGTTAACATCACAACATCATCTGCTGAACTCCACAACTGTAAACATCACAGACGTTAACATCACAACATCATCTGCTGAACTCCACAACTGTAAACATCACAGACGTTAACATCACAACATCATCTGCTGAGCTCCGCAACTGTAAACATCACAGACGTTAACATCACAACATCATCTGCTGAACTCCACAACTGTAAACATCACAGACGTTAACATCACAACATCATCTGCTGAACTCCACAACTGTAAACATCACAGACGTTAACATCACAACATCATCTGCTGAGCTCCGCAACTGTAAACATCACAGACGTTAACATCACAACATCATCTGCTGAGCTCCGCAACTGTAAACATCACAGACGTTAACATCACAACATCATCTGCTGAGCTCCGCAACTGTATGCATACATTCTTCGCAGCTATGCAAAGCGTTGCCATTATACGTGACAAAACGAAAGCGATGCCGTTCTACGTGACCCTGCAATCGTTTGTTAGCGCAGATTTGCGTCACAGACGGAAGGTGGACAGCAGGCGGCGAACTTATTCCTAGAAACGGAAACATCGCGAGCGACATGCGACAAATTGATCGTGCTTACGAAATCCTTGCCTGGTTTAATGGTTGCCGTTTGCGACTGCCACGTGACATATGAAGGAGAATCCGATACGTTTCCGCCGCAATTATCAACGGATGAGTGGACTGTGTGGCTTAATGTACTGCAATGTATCAAAACATTAGTCTGATTCCCAGACTCGTTGTTTTACCCGTCGAAACCAACACCCGGCCTCGTGAACCAAATCTGATGTCTGGATCCACCCGAACAAATATTCAATTTATATATAATAATAGTAGCAATAATAAAGTTTATTTCAACAACATCAACAGTAAACATACAAACACAATTGAATATTAAACATCAATACTACAAGTTGAAAAAGGGCAAAAAAACATAGTGCTTATGTTGCTTGTCCACTCACTTATAAGTGACCCTAAATAACACAATTGTAAGTGACCCTAAATAACACAATTGTAAGTGACCCTAAATAACACAATTGTAAGTGACCCTAAATAACACAATTGTAAGTGACCCTAAATAACACAATTGTAAGTGACCCTAAATAACACAATTGTAAGTGACCCTAAATAACACAATTGTAAGTGACCCTAAATAACACACTTGTAAGTGACCCTAAATAACACAATTGTAAGTGACCCTAAATAACACAATTGTAAGTGACCCTAAATAACACAATTGTAAGTGACCCTAAATAACACAATTGTAAGTGTGTATTGTATAATTGTAAGTGTGTATTGTACAATTCAGTTCTCAGTATATTTGTATTTTTTTAAAGAAAATAGTACATGAAAAATTATATTGCAATACAATTAATTTTTCACGATAATCATGTTACTCATTGTTTACATAGCTGTGCAATACTTGAACGGTATAGTTCTTTTTGAAAAGATGAACTCTTGCAATGAAATAATGAGCTTGTTCCAGTTGCCATGTCAGCCAATGAATGCTCATATTGCATACCGGAATAATATATGTGTCTACAGTTACATGCTCTCGACATCTCGGGTATGTGTCTACAGTTACATGCTCTCGACATCTCGGGTATGTGTCTACAGTTACATGCTCTCGACATCTCGGGTATGTGTCTACAGTTACATGCTCTCGACATCTCGGGTATGTGTCTACAGTTACATGCTCTCGACATCTCGGGTATGTGTCTACAGTTACATGCTCTCGACATCTCGGGTATGTGTCTACAGTTACATGCTCTCGACATCTCGGGTATGTGTCTACAGTTACATGCTCTCGACATCTCGGGTATGTAGGGAGGAAAGATGTTGTTCTTTTAATATTTTTCTTGGGAGAACCTATTTTAAGGTAGATAGACATTTGAGTATTTTCGTTGTCAAATTTCTTTATCGAGAGTGCGACAAGGCGGAACTCAACCAACGCTAAGATTCGAAGCAGGACCTATATTACTCCCGCGCGAAAATTTCTTCCACAATTTTTTCACATCAATTAGATTTTTTTTGGGTATTTTGGTAGCAAAAGGGCGGCAAAGAGTTCTATTTTCCTTGTGCTTGGATTTATACGGGATTGCAAATAAATTATGCATATTCCTTGTCATATTGTAATAACTTCTAGGGTCGGTTACATTTAACAAGGTCGGTCGGGTCGGATAGCCGTGAAACCATATACTATTCTGATATGGCTAATGTAAATACCATTAGCCAACTGCTGTACTCAACTTAAAGTTCATCGCAAATGTGCGAGATATCTGTTGTGTTCTCCGCGATGTTTTATATCTCCGACACGCTCAACTGATACACCAGACTCGTGTGTATCAATTAAATGCAGTTTATGAAAACGACAAACGCAATATACTACATAATGTTATTGCCTGCGATTGGATGAGTTATTGCGTGGTTTTTATGTGACTAGCGAATGAAAATACGAAGATTATCTGGAGCTTTCACCACGGGTTGATGTCGACAAAGCTACTTGTAATTCGAGGATGTTACCGTCACAGCACAGCACAGCACAGCACAGCACAGCACAGCACAGCACAGCACAGCACAGCACAGCACAGCACAGCACAACACAACACAACACAACACAACACAACACAACACAGCACAACACAACACAACACAACACAACACAACACAACACAACAGCTGTAGCCAAGAACAAATCAATAAGAAGGTCAGTTGTGTTGTGGCTTTCTCTCAGTTCCATTTCTTTTGTTCGTGTCGTTTCAGAATCATTTAGCGAAAGATTTAATATCCACTACGACATGCCAGCTCGTTTGTGCTACTTCGTTGTTTAGTCTTGGTGAAATCATCCCACGTGAACTATTGCATCATTTTTAATCGGATTCAGTGAAAGAGGGGCAAAAGCAGCCGGCTTTATGTTAAAGCTATTCACACTTTCGCAAGCTACCCGGTCTAACGATCAAACTCAATTCTGTCGATGATGTTTAACAAAGGGAAGCATCTGCACGTACAGCTTACACTATTCACGCGTCACATATTTGAATATGAGCGTACCTGATTCGTGATGGGTTAAATTAATTGCAGAGTGAGTTTGAAATGATGAACGTCTTTGCTACATGCTAGTCTGTCAGTCGGTGTAATGCAGCGCAGTCGATCAGAGAGTCCATCAGTAAATCTATGCCAGACTGGCAACTGGTCTAGATTAGACACGACGAGTATACTACAGCACACATGGCACCAAGGACCTATCAACTGGTCTAGATTAGACACGACGAGTATACTACAACACACATGGCACCAAGGACCTATCAACTGGCCTAGATTAGACACGACGAGTATACTACAACACACATGGCACCAAGGACCTATCAACTGGCCTAGATTAAACACGACGAATATACTACAACACACATGGCACCAAGCACCTATCAATCTAAACAGCTTCGTCGTCTGTGTGGTAATCAACATCATCTAACGACATTTGGCATATGTTATTTCTACAAGATTAAGTGTATGTTTAATTCAATTTAAGAATCAAAGAAGTGTCGCGATCTGCAAACGCCTGAGCTGGTAAGATGTTCACTTCTGCGATGTGTTCGTGTATTATTTGACGTTCATTGCAGGAGCATCAAACAGTGAACTATGAGCAGGCGGAGAGTCACGACTACTGCTATAATCCTTCTTTTCTTCTTCTTCGCTTTATAGGTCTGAGCCTATTTAACCTGGGTGTGGCTTAACCTAAGTTTGCATACATTTATGTTACTTGGGGTGTGGCTTAACCTAAGTTTGCATACATTTGTATTACTTGAGGTGTGGTTTAGCCTAAGTTTGCATACATTTGTGTTACTTAGGGTGTGGCTTAACCTACGTTTGCATACATTTGTGTTGCTTGGGTGTGACTTAACCTACGTTTGCATACATTTGTGTTACTTGGGTGTGGCTTAACCCAAGTTTGCATACATTTGTATTACTTGGGGTGTGGTTTAACCTAAGTTTGAATACATTTGTGTTACTTGGGGTGTGGCTTAACCTAAGTTTGAATACATTTGTGTTACTTGGGGTGTGGCTTAACCTAAGTTTTAATACATTTGTGTTACTTGGGGTGTGGCTTAACCTAAGTTTGAATACATTTGTATTACTTGGGGTGTGGTTTAACCTAAGTTTGCATATATTTATATTACTTGGGGTGTGGTTTAACCTAAGTTTACATACATTTATATTACTTGGGGTGTGGTTTAACCTAAGTTTACATACATTTGTGTTGCTTGGGGTGTGACTTAACCCAAGTTTATATACATGTGTGTTACTTGGGTGTGGCTTAACCCAAGTTTGCATACATTTGTATTACTTGGGGTGTGGTTTAACCTAAGTTTGAATACATTTGTGTTGTTTGGGGTGTGACTTAACCTAAGTTTGCATACATTTGTGTTACTTGGGGTGTGGCTTAACCCAAGTTTGCATACATTTGTGTTACTTGGGGTGTGGCTTAACCTAAGTTTGCATACATTTGTGTTGCTTGGGGTGTGGCTTAACCTAAGTTTGCATACATTTGTGTTACTTGGGGTTTTTCTTAACCTTAGTTTGCATACATTTGTGTTACTGGGGGTGTGGCTTAACCTAAGTTTGCACACATTTGTGTTACTTGGGGTGTGGCTTATCCTAAGTTTGCATATATTTGTGCTACTGGGGGTGTGACTTTGCATACAATTTTTTTACTAGGAGCGTGACTTAACCTAAGTTTGTATACATTTGTGTTACTTGGGGTGTGGTTTAACCTAAGTTTGCATACATTTGTGTTGCTTGGGGTGTGACTTAACCTAAGTTTGCATACATTTGTGTTACTTGGGGTGTGGTTTAAACTAAGTAGGCATACATTTTTGTTACTTGGGGTGTGGCTTAACCTACGTTTGCATACATTTGTGTTGCTTGGGGTGTGGCTTAACCTAAGTTTGCATACATTTGTGTTGCTTGGGGTGTGACTTAACCTAAGTTTGCATACATTTGTGTTACTTGGGTGTGGCTTAACCCAAGTTTGCATACATTTGTATTACTTGGGGTGTGGTTTAACCTAAGCTTGAATACATTTGTGTAACTTGGGGTGTGGCTTAACCTAAGTTTGAATACATTTGTGTTACTTGGGGTGTGGCTTAACCTAAGTTTGCATACATTTGTGTTGCTTGGGGTGTGGCTTAACCTAAGTTTGCATACATTTGTGTTGCTTGGGGTGTGACTTAACCTAAGTTTGCGTACATTTGTGTTACTTTGGTGAGGCTTAACCCAAGTTTGCATACATTAGTATTACTTGGGGTGTGGTTTAACCTAAGTTTGCATACATTTGTGTTGTTTGAGGTGTGACTTAACCTAAGTTTGCATACATTTGTGTAACTTGGGGTGTGGCTTAACCTAAGTTTGCATACATTTGTGTTGCTTGGGGTGTGTCTTAACCTAAGTTTGCATACATTTGTGTTACTTGGGGTGTGTCTTAACCTTAGTTTGCATACATTTGTGTTACTTGGGTTGTGGCTTAACCTTAGTTTGCATACATTTGTGTTACTTGGGGTGTGGTTTAACCTAAGTTTGCATACATTTATGTTACTTGGGGTTAGGCTTATCCTAAGTTTGCATACATTTGTGCTACTGGGGGTGTGACTTTGCATACAATTTTGTTACTTGGAGTGTGACTTAACCTAAGTTTGTATACATTTGTGTTACTTGGGGTGTGGTTTAACCTAAGTTTGCATACATTTGTGTTGCTTGGGGTGTGACTTAACCTAAGTTTGCATACATTTGTGTTACTTGGGGTGTGGCTTAACCTAAGTAGGCATACATTTGTGTTACTTGGGGTGTGGCTTAACCTACGTTTCCATACATTTGTGTTACTCGGGGTGTGGCTTAACCTTAGTTTGCATTCATTTGTGTTACTTGGGATGTGGTTTAACCTTAGTTTGCATACATTTGTATTACTTGGGGTGTGGTTTTACCTAAGTTTGTATACATTTGTGTAACTTGGAGTGTGGCTTACCCTGTCGGTACCACCCGGGAGGGGGGGGACTTCATTGTTGGCAAATCATTTGTTCCACCACTATAAGTAAAAAATATGTGATAACCTTTCCAAATGCGTAACTTTATCCTTTTGGTTGCACATGACGTGCTTTACATAAAACGCCAATACGTGCTACGTAAGACACTTCATTATTAACTTGCAGGGGGGTTACCTAGAGGTGTCTCAAGCAGAACAAGAGGCCACTAGCACAGATAAACCAATATCAAATCATCCGAAAAACATCTCTGAAAAAGGTTATATATGCGTATGTTTAAATGCAAGGAGCATAGTAAATAAGAAAAACGAATTAAACATTATGGTAGAAGATATTGACCCTCACATAATTGGTATAACTGAATCATGGGCCAACATAGATATTACAGATGCTGAATTAGGACTGACAGGATACGTAATGTTTAGGAAAGATCGAATAGGAAGAAGGGGCGGGGGAGTTATTTTATATGTTAAAGAATCTATTCAGGCTTATGAAATAAAACTAGAAAGGGAAGCAGATTGCGATGAAGCTGTTTGGTGCAAAATTGTTTCAGGAAATTCAAAATTAACTATTGGATTAGTTTACCGAAGTCCAAACATAAACGAAGAGGACAACACAAAAATAAAAAACGCTATAAAGGAAGTTAGTAAAGGGGAATGTATCATAATGGGAGATTTTAACCATGGACACATACAATGGAATTCTCTAGAGAGCACAGGGATTGAGGATCAACAATTTCTATGTTTAATCCAGGATAGCTTTCTTACTCAGCACGTACTAGAACCAACCAGGGGAGAAAATGTATTAGATATAGTTTTGTCATCACAAAAAGAATTAGTGGACAATGTAAAAATATTTGAACCATTGGGTAATAGTGACCATAATCAAATACATTTTGACATCAATGTAAAATCAGAAAGTAAAAATAAGAAAACGTACAAGAGAAACTTCCACAAAGGTAACTACAAAGATATGAGAAAATACTTAGCACAGCTAGATTGGAATAACATGCTGATGAATAAGACCGCAATTGAATGCTGGAACATTCTTAAATATGAAATTGAGAGTATCATCGATAAATTTGTTCCCTTCCGAAAACAAGGAAAACGGTGTAGAAAGAAACATTTGTCAAAAGAGGCTATTAGAAAAATAATGCTAAATCAAACTATGTGGAGGGTTTATAGGCGTACCAGAAAGGAAGAAGACTATGCAAAATACAAAGAGGCACTTAATGCAGCTACAACTGAAATCAGACAATCTAAAAGAAGCTATGAGCAAAAACTGGCATGTAACATAAAAAATGACAGCAAGAGTTTTTATGCATATGTCAGGAGTAAACAAAACGTACAAGACAAGGTTGGACCTCTAGAAGACAGTGCTGGAAATATAATATCACAGGGGTTTTTAATGGCGGAAGACCTAAATGGTTACTTCAGTTCAGTGTTTACCAAGGAAGATATTAGTTCATTACCAGTTGCTGATGCTAAATTTCAGGGGGCTAAATCTGAATATTTAGGACCGTTAGTTGTAACTCCAGAATTGGTAGCTAAGAAAATAAGGGCAATGAAGGATAACAAATCACCGGGAGTGGATGGGATTCCTCCAAAATTACTAATGGAAACAGTAGATCAAATCAGTATACCACTTGCAAGAGTATTCAACTTGTCATTAAAAGAGGGAGTTGTTCCGTTTGAATGGAAAGAAGCAAACATCATACCATTATTTAAAAAGGGTTCGAGAAATAAGTCAGAGAATTACAGACCAGTGAGTTTAACGTCAGTGATTTGTAAATTATTAGAAAGGTTAATTAAAGACCATATGGTGGACTTCCTCGTTAAGCATAAATTATTAAATTCATCTCAACATGGATTCCTTAAAGCAAGGTCATGCTTAACAAATATGTTATGTTTTTTGGAAGAAATCACTAAGTGGATAGACGTGGGATCGCCAGTAGATATTATCTACTTAGATTTTCAGAAAGCTTTTGACAAAGTGCCACATCAAAGATTGCTACTTAAATTAAAAGCCCATGGTATCGGGGATAGCATAACTGACTGGATAGAACAATGGCTGACTGACAGAAGACAACGAGTTGTAGTAGATGGAGAAGTTTCAAATTGGAAATCGGTTTTGAGTGGGGTACCTCAAGGGTCAGTACTAGGACCTATATTATTCTTAATTTATATCAATGACTTGGACGACAGTATAACAAGTAACGTACTGAAATTTGCGGATGACACAAAACTGTTTAGAAAGGTTAATACTGATGGTGATAAACAACATTTACAAAACGATCTAGACAGATTAGTGAAATGGTCTGAGAAATGGCAGATGCTGTTCAATTTTGGGAAATGTAAATGCCTACATACAGGACATGGGAACTTGAATGTAAACTATAAAATGGGAGATACTGTTCTGGGTACTACTGTAAAAGAAAAGGACTTAGGAGTTACAATAAGCGCTGATATGAAAGTTTCAGAGCAGTGTGGTATTGCAGCTTCAAAGGGTAATCAAATTCTTGGATTGATTAGAAGAAACATAACATACAAGGGAAAAAAGTTAATTATACCTCTTTATAAAGCAATAGTTAGACCTCATTTAGAATACTGTATACAAGCATGGAGACCATATCGTAAGAAGGATATAGATACGCTTGAACGCATACAAAGGAGAGCAACTAAAATGATTCCAGAACTTAGAGACCTTAGTTATGAAGAACGCCTGAAAGAATGTGGTTTAACAACTCTAGAGACAAGGAGGTTAAGAGGAGATCAGATTGAAGTTTTTAAGATATTGAATGGGTATGAAATTATTGATAGAAATATGTTTTTCTCACTCAAGAAGGATAGCAGAACTAGAGGACATGAGGTAAAATTAGTAAAGGATCAATGTAGATTGGACATCAGGAAGCACTCGTTCTCACAGAGGACAATAAATGAATGGAACAAATTGTCTACAGATTGTGTAACTGCTAGCAGCGTGAATATGTTTAAAAACAAGGTTGACACATATCTCAGGAGGGCGGGTTATAAGTAGGTGAACATTGTTGGACTCTCGATAAGCCAATGGCTTCCTTGTCCACTTGCCATCTGGGCCTTTGGCTTGGATGGCAAATCTTGTTAAATCTTGTTAAACTTTAGAGAGATGAGGTTTGCGGCATCCTGGCGGCCATGACAAATAAACAGGACTTGATATCTGAACTTTTTTGTCAGACCAACTTCGGGGGGAGGCGAAATCCCCCTTTTTTGGGGGTCTACGGAAAAGCCTATTCCTTTCTCGTCTACCATCGGATTTCAAATTTGAAAGGTGGTTTGGGTGCGTAATGGATATACGGAAAAACGTATGGTAACAACTTTTTTTATTTAAAAAGCAAAAAAAATTGGGGGGCGAAAACTTTCTTTTTTTTAGCACTCCACTAGATCGTATGTGTCTTTGACCAGGCACTATACGCAAAGGCTGCTGAGGTCAAATGAAAACATCCTGACAAGTTTAAGACGACCATCATCATCAGGCTTGAAGTATTCCACACCATATGAACACTGCTGGCAATTGTGGGGAAGCGATTCCAGGATGCGGGATTGCGGGATCTATGCATTGAGTCAGGTGTGATTGCAGATGGCTCTATTTTTGGAGTGATGGATGGTCGCAAGTACAAAAGGGTAGTCAGACTCCACAAGCTAGAATATGAGCTCCTCACCAGGCTGGCATGGAAAGGTTTCCTCTCATGGTTGCAATCCAATCACACTGATGACGTGGTCCACGTGGATGAAACATTGAAGACCTTCAGTAACCTCTGCAAAGATGTGTCACAAGTGTCATTGAAGCAGGTCTTCCAAAACATGTCATGTGCCCGCATCATGTATATGTTTGAAGTCTATCTTGAATTCCTGCGAGTTGGAAATGGAAGCCTCTCAACATTTTGGCTGTCCTACCTGGACATGGTCGAGATTTTGCTAGGCCTGCTTCGTGCATCAAGGGAGGGACACTGGATGCTACACCTGGCGTCTATTCGTGCAATGATTCCCTGGTGCTTTCATATGACAGGAATAACTACGCACGCTGCCTCCCGTACTACTATGCACGCTACCTCCCGTACTACTATGCACGCTACCTCCCGTACTACTATGCACGCTGCCTCCCGTACTACTATGCACGCTGCCTCCCGTACTACTATGCACGCTACCTCCCGTACTACTATGCACGCTGCCTCCCGTACTACTATGCACGCTGCCTCCCGTACTACTATGCACGCTGCCTCCCGTACTACTATGCTCAGATGACCCAACGAACACCCAGATGTCCATGCTAAATGTCGACCAGACGATTGAGGAAACCGTTAACAAACGCCGGGTGGAACAAAGGGATTCAGTTTGAACCCACCAGCTGTGAGCAAGTACTACCTAACAGCCGAGTACAGGACCATGTACTTGAGAGAGCTGTGAGCAAGTACTACCTAACAGCCGAGTACAGAACCATGTACCTGAGAGAGCTGCGAGCAAGTACTACCTAACAGCCGAGTACAAGACCATGTACTTGAGAGAGCTGTGAGCAAGTACTACCTAACAACCGAGTACAGGACCATGTACTTGAGAGAGCTGTGAGCAAGTACTACATAACAACCGAGTACAGGACCATGTACTTGAGAGAGCTGCGAGCAAGTACTACCTAACAGCCGAGTACAGGACCATGTACTTGAGAGAGCTGCGAGCAAGTACTACCTAACAGCCGAGTACAAGACCATGTACTTGAGAGAGCTGGGAGCAAGTACTACATAACAACCGAGTACAGGACCATGTACTTGAGAGAGCTGCGAGCAAGTACTACATAACAACCGAGAACAGGACCATGTACTTGAGAGAGCTGTGAGCAAGTACTACATAACAACCGAGTACAGGACCATGTACTTGAGAGAGCTGGGAGCAAGTACTACCTAACAACCGAGTACAGGACCATGTACTTGAGAGAGCTGCGAGCAAGTACTAACTAACAGCCGTGTACAGGACCATGTACTTGAGAGAGCTGCGAGCAAGTACTACCTAACGGCCGAGTACAGGACCATGTACTTGAGAGAGCTGCGAGCAAGTACTACCTAACAGCCGAGTACAGGACCATGTACTTGAGAGAGCTGCGAGCAAGTACTACCTAACAGCCGAGTACAGGACCATGTACTTGAGAGTGCTGCGAGCAAGTACTACCTAACATCCGAGTACAGGACCATGTACTTGAGAGAGCTGCCAGCAAGTACTACCTAACAGCCGTGTACAAGACCATGTACTTGAGAGAGCTGCGAGCAAGTACTACCTAACAACCGAGTACAGGACCATGTACTTGAGAGTGCTGCGAGCAAGTACTACCTAACAGCCGAGTACAGGACCATGTACTTGATAGAGCTGCGAGCAAGTACTACCTAACAGCCGAGTACAGGACCATGTACTTGAGAGAGCTGCGAGCAAGTACTACCTAACAACCGAGTACAGGACCATGTACTTGAGAGAGCTGCGAGCAAGTACTACCTAACAGCCGAGTACAGGACCATGTACTTGAGAGAGCTGCGAGCAAGTACTACCTAACAGCCGAGTACAGGACCATGTACTTGATAGAGCTGCGAGCAAGTACTACCTAACAACCGAGTACAGGACCATGTACTTGAGAGAGCTGGGAGCAAGTACTAACTAACAGCCGAGTACAGGACCATGTACTTGAGAGAGCTGTGAGCAAGTACTACCTAACAGCCGAGTACAGGACCATGTACTTGAGAGAGCTGCGAGCAAGTACTACCTAACAGCCGAGTACAGGACCATGTACTTGAGAGAGCTGCGAGCAAGTACTACCTAACAACCGAGTACAGGACCATGTACTTGAGAGAGCTGCGAGCAAGTACTACCTAACAGCCGAGTACAGGACCATGTACTTGAGAGAGCTGCGAGCAAGTACTACCTAACAGCCGAGTACAGGACCATGTACTTTAGAGAGCTGGGAGCAAGTACTAACTAACAGCCGAGTACAGGACCATGTACTTGAGAGAGCTGTGAGCAAGTACTACCTAACAGCCGAGTACAGGACCATGTACTTGAGAGAGCTGCGAGCAAGTACTACCTAACAGCCGAGTACAGGACCATGTACTTGAGAGAGCTGCGAGCAAGTACTACCTAACAGCCGAGTACAGGACCATGTACTTGAGAGAGCTGGGAGCAAGTACTAACTAACATCCGAGTACAGGACCATGTACTTGAGAGAGCTGTGAGCAAGTACTACCTAACAGCCGAGTACAGGACCATGTACTTGAGAGAGCTGCGAGCAAGTACTACCTAACAGCCGAGTACAGGACCATGTACTTGAGAGAGCTGCGAGCAAGTACTACCTAACAGCCGAGTACAGGACCATGTACTTGAGAGAGCTGCGAGCAAGTACTAACTAACAGCCGAGTACAGGACCATGTACTTGAGAGAGCTGCGAGCAAGTACTACCTAACAGCCGAGTACAGGACCATGTACTTGAGAGAGCTGCGAGCAAGTACTACCTAACAGCCGAGTACAGGACCATGTACTTGAGAGAGCTGCGAGCAAGTACTACCTAACAGCCGAGTACAGGACCATGTACTTGAGAGAGCTGCGAGTAAGTACTACCTAACAGCCGAGTACAGGACCATGTACTTGAGAGAGCTGCGAGCAAGTACTACCTAACAGCCGAGTACAGGACCATGTACTTGAGAGAGCTGCGAGCAAGTACTACCTAACAGCCGAGTACAGGACCATGTACTTGAGAGAGCTGCGAGCAAGTACTACCTAACAGCCGAGTACAGGACCATGTACTTGAGAGAGCTGCGAGCAAGTACTACCTAACAGCCGAGTACAGGACCATGTACTTGAGAGAGCTGCGAGCAAGTACTACCTAACAGCCGAGTACAGGACCATGTACTTGAGAGAGCTGCGAGTAAGTACTACCTAACAGCCGTGTACAAAACCATGTACTTGAGAGAGCTGCGAGCAAGTACTACCTAACAACCGAGTACAGGACCATGTACTTGAGAGAGCTGCGAGCAAGTACTACCTAACAGCCGAGTACAGGACCATGTACTTGAGAGAGCTGCGAGCAAGTACTACCTAACAACCGAGTACAGGACCATGTACTTGAGAGAGCTGCGAGCAAGTACTACCTAACAACCGAGTACAGGACCATGTACTTGAGAGAGCTGCGAGCAAGTACTACCTAACAACAGAGTACAGGACCATGTACTTGAGAGAGCTGCGAGCAAGTACTACCTAACATCCGTGTACAAGACCATGTACTTGAGAGAGCTGCGAGCAAGTACTACCTAACAGCCGAGTACAGGACCATGTACTTGAGAGAGCTGAGAGACGTGATTGGTCTAGTCTGTTCCAAGCTGGCTCATCCAGATCTCCAAAGGTCCCGCATCCGAAAAGGCGACGTAGATTTCGAGTTCCTGGTTGACCTGATGGAGAACAGCTGGCTGAATCCAATGTGTCATGAATTTGTCAGCCTATCCACTGGTACTGTGGACCCAACAGATGTTGCCAAGGATCTTCTGGGAGCTCATCAAGTAGGAGAAGAAGCATACCAGATGTTCAAGAGACGCTTAGAAGAAGCTCCACCAACAATGAAATTCCAAAACAAGATGACAAAGCAAACCTTGAAGACATTCTCCAATGTAAACACAAAGAAAGCCAGTTGAAGAGGAACAGCCAAAGAGGTGGTCCTGAAGGCGGAGATGAATTTATTTGTCGACATGATCCTTGTCTCAGAAAGTGGTGGTTCAGGGAAATCATAGTCATTATCATTAATAAAAAATGTGATCGAATGTGAAGAATTTTCAGGCAGTGCTTTTTATTTTTGCCGATGTAGAATTGTGTTTACAGATTTCCACTTCTGGCGAGGGTTTTCAGAATGTATTGAAATAAAATGTGTATAGTAATCAGACTTTGCTTTTGACATCATGTGATTGCATATATGTAGCTGTTTTGTATAACGAGATCGATCAAGTGGAGAACGAGTTCGTCGCCAAATTCTTTCAAGATATCGACGACGAAGTTTTGCTACCACTATTTCATGAGACATCTGGTCATCGCGTGGATGCGCACTCCTTCAGCCCCAGGTGCAGTTTTGGAACTGTTGTTATGCAAGTGCCTGCGTTCCTGCAAACTGCTAAGCTGCACGTTCCTTGTCAATGGATTGGCATGCAACAACACGTTCCTTGTCAATGGATTGGCATGCAACAACACGTTCCTTGTCAATGGATTGGCATGCAACAACACGTTCCTTGTCAATGGATTGGCATGCAACAACACGTTCCTTGTCAATGGATTGGCATGCAGCAACACGTTCCTTGTCAATGGATTGGCATGCAACAACACGTGCAAGCTGCAGACGTGCAGCAATCAGAAGAAAGAAGAACAGTTCGCAGTTGAACTAGGTGACTCTGATGATGGAGATGGTGATGATGGTTGAACTGATGAACAATAAGCCTATCATTCTAAGCTCTATGTAAGTTGTTGTTCTAAGTTCTATGTAAGTTGTTGTTCTGAGCTCTATGTAAGTTGTTGTTCTGAGCTCTATGTAAGTTGTTGTTCTGAGCTCTATGTAAGTTGTTGTTCTGAGCTGTATATAAGTTGTTGTTCTGAACTCTATGTAAGTTGTTGTTCTGAACTCTATGTAAGTTGTTGTTCTGAGCACTATGTAAGTTGTTGTTCTGAGCTCTATGTATGTTGTTGTTCTGAGCTCTATGTAAGTTGTTGTTCTGAGCACTATATAAGTTGTTGTTCTGAGCTCTATGTAAGTTGTTGTTCTGAGTTCTATGTAAGTTGTTGTTCTGAGCTCTATGTAAGTTGTTGTTCTGAGCTCTATGTAAGTTGTTGTTTTGAGCTCTATGTAAGTTGTTGTTCTGAGCTCTATGTAAGTTGTTGTTCTGAGCTCTATGTAAGTTGTTGTTCTGAACTCTATGTAAGTTGTTGTTCTGAGCTGTATATAAGTTGTTGTTCTGAACTCTATGTAAGTTGTTGTTCTGAACTCTACGTAAGTTGTTGTTCTGAGCACTATGTAAGTTGTTGTTCTGAGCTCTATGTAAGTTGTTGTTCTGAGCTCTATGTAAGTTGTTGTTCTGAACTCTATGTAAGTTGTTGTTCTGAGCTCTATGTAAGTTGTTGTTCTAAGTTCTATGTAAGTTGTTGTTCTGAGCTCTATGTAAGTTGTTGTTCTGAGCTGTATATAAGTTGTTGTTCTGAACTCTATGTAAGTTGTTCTTCTGAGCACTATGTAAGTTGTTGTTCTGAGCTCTATGTAAGTTGTTGTTCTGAGCTCTATGTAAGTTGTTGTTCTGAACTCTATGTAAGTTGTTGTTCTGAGCTCTATGTAAGTTGTTGTTCTGAGCTCTATGTAAGTTGTTGTTCTGAGTTCTATGTAAGTTGTTGTTCTGAGCTATATGTAAGTTGTTGTTCTGAGCTCTATGTAAGTTGTTGTTCTGAACTCTATGTAAGTTGTTGTTCTGAGCTCTATGTAAGTTGTTGTTCTAAGTTCTATGTAAGTTGTTGTTCTGAGCTCTATGTAAGTTGTTGTTCTGAGCTGTATATAAGTTGTTGTTCTGGACTCTATGTAAGTTGTTCTTCTGAGCACTATGTAAGTTGTTGTTCTGAGCTCTATGTAAGTTGTTGTTCTGAGCTCTATGTAAGTTGTTGTTCTGAACTCTATGTAAGTTGTTGTTCTGAGCTCTATGTAAGTTGTTGTTCTGAGCTCTATGTAAGTTGTTGTTCTGAGTTCTATGTAAGTTGTTGTTCTGAGCTATATGTAAGTTGTTGTTCTGAGCTCTATATAAGTTGTTGTTCTGAGCTCTATGTAAGTTGTTGTTCTGAGCTCTATGTAAGTTGTTGTTTTGAGCTCTATGTAAGTTGTTGTTCTGAGCTGATGCCTTGGTCTAAATACTTTATGAATCATACAATCAGGCGGCGCTGCCAAAATATTTTTGAGATGGGTTAATCGAAGAGCTGAAAATCACGACTAAGCTACAACATATGTCCCATGGACATGAATATGGATTATTTAAAAAAAATTAGCTAGATCTTGCCCCCCCCCCCTCTGTTCATGGCCCATGGGCTATTAACCTAAGTTTGTATGCATGCAATCTTGCTACTTCGTGCTGTGGTACTTAACCTAAGTTTGTATACATGCAATCTTGTTACTTCGTGTTGTGACACTTAAACTAAGTTTGTATACATGCAATCTTGTTACTTCGTGCTGTGGTACTTAACCTAAGTTTGTATACATGCAATCTTGTTACTTCGTGTTGTGACACTTAAACTAAGTTTGTATACATGCAATCTTGTTACTTCGTGCTGTGACACTTAAACTAAGTTTGTATACATGCAATCTTGTTACTTCGTGCTGTGATACTTAACCTAAGTGTGTATACATGCAATCTTGTTACTTCGTGCTGTGGTACTTAACCTTTTACTTTTTAAGTTTACAAAGAGTATTGTTACTTGACAGTGTGTGAATTAACCTAGTGTATGTAGTTTTTTCTATTTGATGGTGTGTACATTATCGCTTGATTTGGTTTACTCTGATAGTCGCAATAATAGCATACGTCCTAGGTGAGGGTGTCAGTGTTGACACACATCCTCTACATGCGTCCTAGGTGAGGGTGTCAATGTTGGCACACACCCTCTACATACGTCCTAGGTGAGGGTGTCAATGTTGACACACACCCTCTACATACGTCCTAGGTGAGGGTGTCAATGTTGACACACACCCTCTACATACGTCCTAGGTGAGGATATCAATGTTGACACACACCCTCTACATACGTCCTAGGTGAGGGTGTCAATGTTGACACACACCCTCTACATACGTCCTAGGTGAGGGTGTCAATGTTGACACACACCCTCTACATACGTCCTAGGTGAGGGAGTCAATGTTGACACACACCCTCTACATACGTCCTAGGTGAGGGTGTCAATGTTGACACACACCCTCTACATACGTCCTAGGTGAGGGTGTCAATGTTGACACATACCCTCTACATACGTCCTAGGTTAGGGTGTCAATGTTGACACACACACCCTCTACATACGTCCTAGGTGAGGGTGTCAATGTTGACACACACCCTCTACATACGTCCTAGGTGAGGGTGTCAATGTTGACACACACCCTCTACATACGTCCTAGGTGAGGGTGTCAATGTTGACACACACCCTCTACATACGTCCTAGGTGAGGGAGTCAATGTTGACACACACCCTCTACATACGTCCTAGGTGAGGGTGTCAATGTTGACACACACCCTCTACATACGTCCTAGGTGAGGGTGTCAATGTTGACACACACCCACTACGTACGTCCTAGGTTAGGGTGTCAATGTTGACACACACCCTCTACATACGTCCTAGGTGAGGGTGTCAATGTTGACACACACCCTCTACATACGTCCTAGGTGAGGGTGTCAATGTTGACACACACCCTCTACATACGTCCTAGGTGAGGGTGTCAATGTTGACACACACCCTCTACATACGTCCTAGGTGAGGGTGTCAATGTTGACACACACCCTCTACATGCGTCCTCGGTGAGGGTGTCAATGTTGACACACATCCTCTACATACATCCTCGGTGAGGGTGTCAATGTTGACACACATCCTCTACATACGTCCTCGGTGAGGTTGTCAATGTTGACACACACCATCTACATACATCCTAGGTGAGGGTGTCAATGTTGACACACACCCTCTACATACGTCCTCGGTGAGGGTGTCAGTGTTGACACACACCCTCTACATACGTCCTAGGTGAGGGTGTCAGTGTTGACACACATCCTCTACATACGTCCTCGGTGAGGGTGTCAATGTTGACACACATCCTCTACATACGTCCTAGGTGAGGGTGTCAATGTTGACACACATCCTCTACATACGTCCTCGGTGAGGGTGTCAGTGTTGACACACATCCTCTACATACGTCCTCGGTGAGGGTGTCAGTGTTGGATCACACCCTCTACATACGTCCTAGGTGAGGGTGTCAATGTTGACACACACCCTCTACATACGTCCTCGGTGAGGGTGTCAGTGTTGACACACACCCTCTACATACGTCCTAGGTGAGGGTGTCAGTGTTGACACACATCCTCTACATACGTCCTCGGTGAGGGTGTCAATGTTTACACACATCCTCTACATACGTCCTAGGTGAGGGTGTCAATGTTGACACACATCCTCTACATACGTCCTCGGTGAGGGTGTCAGTGTTGACACACATCCTCTACATACGTCCTCGGTGAGGGTGTCAGTGTTGGATCACACCCTCTACATACGTCCTAGGTGAGGGTGTCAATGTTGGAACACACCCTCTACATACGTCCTAGGTGAGGGTGTCAATGTTGGCACACACCCTCTACATACATCCTAGGTGAGGGTGTCAATGTTGACACACACCCTCTACATACGTCCTCGGTGAGGGTGTCAATGTTGACACACACCCTCTACATACGTCCTAGGTGAGGGTGTCAATGTTGACACACACCCTCTACATACGTCCTCGGTGAGGGTGTCAGTGTTGACACACACCCTCTACATACGTCCTAGGTGAGGGTGTCAATGTTGACACACACCCTCTACATACGTCCTAGGTGAGGGTGTCAATATTGACACACACCCTCTACATACGTCCTAGGTGAGTTTGTCAATGTTGACACACACCCTCTACATGCGTCCTCGGTGAGGGTGTCAATGTTGACACACATCCTCTACATACATCCTCGGTGAGGGTGTCAATGTTGACACACATCCTCTACATACATCCTCGGTGAGGTTGTCAATGTTGACACACACCATCTACATACATCCTAGGTGAGGGTGTCAATGTTGACACACACCCTCTACATACGTCCTCGGTGAGGGTGTCAGTGTTGACACACACCCTCTACATACGTCCTAGGTGAGGGTGTCAGTGTTGACACACATCCTCTACATACGTCCTCGGTGAGGGTGTCAATGTTGACACACATCCTCTACATACGTCCTAGGTGAGGGTGTCAATGTTGACACACATCCTCTACATACGTCCTCGGTGAGGGTGTCAGTGTTGACACACATCCTCTACATACGTCCTCGGTGAGGGTGTCAGTGTTGGATCACACCCTCTACATACGTCCTAGGTGAGGGTGTCAATGTTGGAACACACCCTCTATATACGTCCTAGGTGAGGGTGTCAATGTTGGCACACACCCTCTACATACATCCTAGGTGAGGGTGTCAATGTTGACACACACCCTCTACATACGTCCTCGGTGAGGGTGTCAATGTTGACACACACCCTCTACATACGTCCTAGGTGAGGGTGTCAATGTTGACACACACCCTCTACATACGTCCTCGGTGAGGGTGTCAGTGTTGACACACACCCTCTACATACGTCCTAGGTGAGGGTGTCAGTGTTGACACACATCCTCTACATACGTCCTCGGTGAGGGTGTCAATGTTGACACACATCCTCTACATACGTCCTAGGTGTGGGTGTCAATGTTGACACACATCCTCTACATACGTCCTCGGTGAGGGTGTCAGTGTTGACACACATCCTCTACATACGTCCTCGGTGAGGGTGTCAGTGTTGACACACATCCTCTACATACGTCCTCGGTGAGGGTGTCAATGTTGGATCACACCCTCTACATACGTCCTAGGTGAGGGTGTCAATGTTGGAACACACCCTCTACATACGTCCTAGGTGAGGGTGTCAATGTTGGCACACACCCTCTACATACATCCTAGGTGAGGGTGTCAATGTTGACACACACCCTCTACATACGTCCTCGGTGAGGGTGTCAATGTTGGAACAAACCCTCTACATACGTCCTCGGTGAGGGTGTCAATGTTGACAGACACCCTCTACATACGTCCTCGGTGAGGGTGTCAATGCTGACACACACCCTCTACATACGTCCTCGGTGAGGGTGTCAATGTTGACAGACACCCTCTACATACGTCCTCGGTGAGGGTGTCAATGCTGACACACACCCTCTACATACGTCCTAGGTGAGGGTGTCAATATTGGTGCACACCATCTACATACGTCCTCGGTGAGGGTGTCAATATTGGTACACACCCTCTACATACGTCCTCGGTGAGGGTGTCAACGTTGACACACACCCTCTACATACGTCCTTGGTGAGGGTGTCAATGTTGACACACACCCTCTACATACGTCCTCGGTGAGGGTGTCAACGTTGACACACACCCTCTACATACGTCCTCGGTGAGGGTGTCAACGTTGACACACACCCTCTATATATACGTCCTTGGTGAGGGTGTCAACGTTGACACATACCCTCTACATCACATACTGTGGCACGTTCCCGTAATACTCTCCTTCCCGCGCCGTTGGAGGGGGAGGGGGATTTTAATCCCCGCCTTTACGTCGTTTGAGACGTTACTGAGTAAAATATATATGCGACGTATTTTTGGACACTAACTCTTGATGTTAGGCCTATAGCACAACTGCGGTACACCTGGTTTAGGTGACACTTGTGACTTTTGTACTTTATATTGTACACATAAGGTACATAATTATGTAGCATGTGTTAGTGCTAGTTGTACGTCTGATGGTAAGTCCAGACGAAAAGCGTATTGCTTTGAATATACTTGTACATATACAGTAATTTAAATTCCGTACAACCAGCTATGCGCTCACTGCTGTAGGCGTGTGAGCGTCCGACAAACCAATAAGTTTATTCATAGATTGCCAAGTTAACAACCTACTACTGTCTTTGTTAACAACCTACTACTCTCTTTGTTAACAACCAAGTTAACAACCTACTACTGTCTTTGTTAACAACCAAGTTAACAACCTACTACTGTCTTTGTTAACAACCAAGTTAACAACCTACTACTGTCTCTGTTAACAACCAAGTTAACAACCTACTACTGTATTTGTTAACAACCAAGTTAACAAACTACTACTGTCTTTGTTCTGTTGACATAACTTCATGTATAACTATATTCAATTCGCAGTGGGGGATCCTCTAGACAGCAGCGCAGGAACGTAAAAACGGACCACGGTTCCAGAATAGCTCGTGGCCGCATCCTTCATGTCGAAACCCGATACCACGAGTTACGACCGGGCCGGCTTCAGCCTCTTACATCCCAAAATAGAAAAGACGACCAGGCTCCGCCTGGGCAGCGGTTCCCACACGTTGTCTCCCACACCCACGACTGTACACTTAATTGCTCTCGACCTACTATCCGCATCTTCCACTAGATTTAATGTTAGTCCAGTCTCTATCACATCAGCAGTATCTGTTCACTCAACTGTAGTGCTACGCCGTAAGTTATTCGGCTGTGATTAAGCACGCGTGTTAAACATTATTAATGCGTGGCGCGTCCATGTTACTTGAGTGGAGTAGGAAGCTGTTAACCTCGGGTGGGTGGTACAGACCTAGTATACTTATGTGAATTACTGTTTGCGAGACTGCCCCCAGAAAGCACGATTTGTGAGAAGAGGGTTAACGCCTCAAACAGTGTAAGAGCTAAATGTGTCACAGAACATCCGAGATACAGGCTAACGTTAAGACAAGTACGTGCTCCAACAACACGTGCGTGATCTGTTCTCCCCTCCACGAACAAAACACGTACACGGCTACAGCGAACGTAGATCAACACGTGTATGACTACGTCAACGTAACTCTGTGTACGCCAAAGCCAATGGTCTACAATGTCGCATGCGTTCATACAACTCGTTACATCGCGTACACAAGATCTAGTTCGAGAAACCCACCTTGTTTTCGTTGCATGTAGAGTCAAGTGCCTTCTCGGCCGGTTGTCCCCTTTCCAGGAATAGGTGCTCCTAGAAGAGCCTCGTTTTCAACTCATGATAAAATAGTGCAGCTTTTCCGTGTAGGCCCGACGTACGTAGTTACTTGGGTGCATTAGGAAATTGTGCCTGTATCGCCAGCGTAATGTGTCGCACTCCCTTAGTACTTAATGATTCCGTTTCTGTATCAAAACTTAAAACGAAATAACTCCATCAACGAGAGAGAGAGAGAGAGAGAGAGAGAGAGATCGAGAGAGAGGGGGTGAGAGAGATAGATAGAGAGAGAGGGGGTTGAGAGAGATAGATAGATAGAGAGAGAGAGGGAGGGAGACAGACAGAGAGAGAGGCAGAGCGGCAGAGAGACGGAGAGGCAGAGAGGCAGAGAGACGGAGAGGCAGAGAGAGAGAGATAGACAGATAGATAGATAGATAGGTAGATAGATAGATAGAGAGAGAGAGAGAGAGAGAGAGAGAGACAGAGAGACATAGAGAGTGAGAGAGAGAGAGAGAGAGAGAGAGAGAGGGGAGAGAGAGAGAGAGAGAGAGAGAGAGAGAGACAGACAGACAGACAGAGAGAGAGAGAGAGAGAGAGAGAGGGGAGAGAGAGAGAGAGAGAGAGACAGACAGACAGACAGAGAGAGAGAGAGAGAGAGAGAGAGAGAGAGAGAGAGAGAGAGAGAGAGAGAGAGAGACA
Organism: Lamellibrachia columna; assembly: GCA_963662155.1. Taxonomy (NCBI): domain Eukaryota; kingdom Metazoa; phylum Annelida; class Polychaeta; order Sabellida; family Siboglinidae; genus Lamellibrachia; species Lamellibrachia columna. The sequence continues at coordinate 59,529,908 of OY759264.1, forward strand.
AAGAGACATAGAGAGTGAGAGAGAGAGAGAGAGAGAGAGGGGAGAGAGAGGAGAGAGAGAGAGAGGGGAGAGAGAGAGAGAGAGAGAGAGAGACAGACAGACAGACAGACAGAGAGAGAGAGAGAGAGAGAGAGAGAGAGAGGAGAGAGAGAGAGACAGACAGACAGAGAGAGAGAGAGAGAGAGAGAGAGAGAGGGAGAGAGAGAGGGGGGAGAGAGAGAGAGAGAGAGAGCGAGAGAGGGGGGGGGGAGAGAGAGAGAGAGAGAGAGAGAGAGAGAGAGAGAGAGAGAGAGAGAGAAAGAAAGACAGACAGACAAACAGACAGACAGATGGTAAAGAACTTACACTGGGAACAACTAACCACCACCAGAAGATATTCCACAAAGCCATAAACGGTCATTTATTGCCAGTAGGAAACACAAATGTAAAGTCCGTGTTGCTGTACGGAGCGGAAACGTGGCGAATAAACAAGACCACGCTGATAAGGATCCAGACATTTGTCAACCATTGCCTGCGAAGAATTCTGCGAATACACTAGACCAAAAAACACCTGGCGGCGTGACCTCGAGGCAGACATCAAGCAAACAGGGAATGGCTGGCAACAACTGGAGAGGATTGCCCAAGACAGGAGGCGCTGGAGAAATGTTGTGGATGGCCTATGCTCCAGGAGGAGTTAAGGGCCTAAGTAAAGGAAACCTGCTCCAGCCCACGCAGCGTCAATCACGGCATCCCCATAGTAAAGCCTTAAATACTATTCACACCAGTAAGAACTGAACATTATACATTGTCCTATTTTCCGCGGACAATAAAAGGCTGGGACTCACCGCCACACATAGTAACGACCATCACAGAACACCAACAATTTAAGCTCTAACCGTAGAGTTACATCATTAATCATTCCCCTGTAGACTAACGAGTGTTCTATTTATGTATGTGGCTCTAACACACTCAACCCCAAATGGTCCGGTCATGCGTAGCAATTTAACCTACGCGGTCCAGTTGGTCCGTTCTTCGCCGTCACACATGGCCCGGCTGGTCCGGTCATAGTCGTAACAGTGGTCCGGCTGGTCCGGTCATAGTCGTAACAGTGGTCCGGCTGGTCCGGTCATCGTCGTAACAGTGGTCCGGTCATCACCGTCGCACGTGAACTGATTTGTCCGATCATCTACTTGAAAAGGGTATAATGTTGTTTAACTTTTGGTATGTGATACCAGGGTGCATAGGCTATTTCAATCCGCTCAACTTGAAAATAGTATCTTTTTGGCAGTTGTATAACAGTTAGATAATTTCTCAAGGATGCTATACTGGCAATTTATATACATATATATATATATATATATATATATATATATATATATATATATATATATATATATATATATATATATATATATATATATATATATATGAGAAAGAAAAGCCAACGGAAAATTAAATATGTTAGCCATGTTGCGCAATGTTTACCTTTTCTTCCCGATACGTAAAGAAAATCGAAACTTTCGCGAACCCAAAATATTTTTTCCATCACACATGTATTTCTAAAATAGTTAGCATGGTTTCTTGAAACATATATTTTCCAGGAGACATGATCGACATACAGGCCCGTCCCCGGGGTTTTGAAAAGGGAGCCACAATCAGCCGGGGATTTCTGGGATGATTCTGAAAAATGTTAAGCAACATGTTTTGTTAAACTGAGGTTCCCGAGGACGGGCGCGTGTTGGAACAACTGTTTTCACAGTTCGGATCCGCCAATGGTTTCACGCATGTTTTTCAACACAACTTGGCAGCTCTGTGGCCGTGGTGTAATTGAGTTTACGGAGAAGTACAAATGTAGGCCTGCATATGATATACAGTTGAGCATGGGATGATATGCATTGAAATCGTAGTGTCAGTAGCGATACTGACATGTCAGTTGAAACTTGCACGACATGTGGAACAAGTCAGACAACGTCAACATAGACAACGTTTCTCGGGCTCGCAATTTCCAAGGCGCTTCTTCTACTTAAAATGGTTCATACATATTAATGCTGGATCTGCCACACACACACATTGAACAATCTGTGTTGGTTTTCGCAGTCATTATTTACGTTGCAATCGTTACGCGTTCACTAAAACACATCTACTATTGTCCAATAACGCCATCTGGCGAATGGCTTTACGTTTTTAATTATCCAACAGATGGCGGCATTGGTTATTTATAACTAATGACAAATTATTATCTAATTACTGCGTCTTTAATTTCGGCCTGGTAGTCTCGGCTACTTATGACCCTAATGTTTCGACTTTTTGATTAATAATAGCCATCTTTACAAAATGTTGTGGCACTGCAAAGAATCACCATTGGAAAGGTGGCTCCAGTGGCAATGTGGCAGACTTTCATCAAGCTGAATTCGATCAAAACTGACAGAAAGATGAGTGTATCATATCTTACCGTTTGTGTACATACACATAGCTTGCATTGTCACAGACACGCACCAGGATTAACCATGGTACAAATGGTACACTCGTGCTAGGATTAACCATGGTAAAAATTGTACACTCGTACCATCATTAACCATGGTACAAATGGTACACTCGTTCCATGATTAACATGGTACAAATGGTACACTCGTACCATGATTAACCATGGTACAAATGGTACACTCGTACCATGATTAAGCATGATACAAATGGTACACTCGTACCAGGATTAACCATGCTAGAAATTGTACACTCGTACCATCATTAACCATGGTACAAATGGTTCACTCGTACCATGATTAACATGGTACAAATGGTACACTCGTACCATGATTAACCATGGTACAAGTGGTACACTCGTACCATGATTAACCATGGTACAAATGGTACACTCGTACCATGATTAATAATGGTACAAATGGTACCCACGCACCAGGATTAACCATGGTACAAGTGGTACACTCGTACCAGGATTAATCATGTTATAAGTGGTACACTCGTACCATGATTAACCATGGTACAAAGGGTACATTCGTACCATGATTAACCATGTTACAAATCGTACACTCGTATCATGATTAACCATGGTTGAAGTGGTACATTCGTACCAGGATTAACCATGGTTTAAGTGGTACACTCGTACCAGGATTAACCATGGTACAAGTGGTACACTCATATCAGGAGTAATCATGGTATAAGTGGTACACTCGTATCATGATTAACCATGGTACAAATGGTACACTCGTACCATGATTAACCATGTTACAAATAGTACACTCGTACCAGGATTAACCATGGTTTAAGTGGTACACTCGTACCAGGATTAATCATGGTACTAATGGTACACTCGTACCAGGTCCCCCACATCATCGGACTCTAGTCACTACGTATTGCAATGATTTGACGCCACGATTAAGAAATTACAGAAAGCAATGTTCTATATAAATTCGACAGTCCTTCTCTTGAAATCGTAGTCGACGCTTCTGCATTTACTTCGTGAACGATTCGACGAGTTCAAAAATGCCGGGGCTGAGATATCAGGGATGACGTATCTTGCTGAAAGTATCAGCACCCACAAGAGGCACATCACGCTGAACCCTCGATTACGGAAGAGCGTAAGAGGCCCATTTGGATGTTTCGTGAGGTTTCGTGTTGCTGCCTTCAGTGCCGTCCTTGAATTTTAATGTTCTGTCTTCGGGCATAAAAAGGAGAGCCAAAATGTACTCCGAAGTCAGTGACCGCTTAGGATTTCTCTGCAACTTGAAGGAGATGGAAGTCATGGAACCAAGGGAGATGCGACAAGCTGCCGAGAAATATGTTGAAACTCTACTCATCGGATGACCTAGAGAATGAAGTCTCGCCAATTGTTGATCAAGAGAAATCTAAGGGATGCTTTCCCCAATGTGGAGGTATTACTTCGCATATATGTGACTTTGATGATTAGTAACTGTAGCGGAGAGAGATCTTTTTACCAATTTAAACTGATCAAGCATGAGTACCGATCCACGATGAGCCAGAACAGACTGGTTCATCTGACGATGCTCAGTGCGGAATGGAACGTCACACGTCGGATTAATCTTGACATGATTTTGTCGGATTGTAGCACTGCCAAAACACGCACAGTTTATTAGTGCTTCAGAAATTCAGAAACTTCAACAGATGTACAATATGATCTGATTATTTACATCATCACATCTTTAGAACCGTTGGTAACTAAGTTGCTAGAAAGTATTTGGATGTTAGTCTTTGGTTGTTCACGAGAACGTCTACGGTCAGTAGTTAGTGGAGGTTTTTGAGACCTCTACTACGGTTTCTATCACGCCCTATTTCCTTGTATTAGTTTCTGGTATGTCAATGTATCCTGTAATTCTTGCTTATCATCACAGGATGTATTTTCTTGTTTGTAAATTACCGTAACCATAAGCTGTATTTGTGTGTGTGTGTGTGTGTGTGTGTGTGCGTGCGTGCGTGCGTGCGTGCGCGTGCGTGTGTGTGTGCGCGCGTGTGCGTTTGTGTGTGTGTGTGTGTGTGTGTGTGTGTGTGTGTGTGTGTGTGTGTGTGTGTGTGTGAGCGTGCTTGTGTGTGTGTGTGTGTGTGTGTGTGTGTGTGTGTGTGCGTGCGTGCGTGCGTGCGCGCGCGTGCGTGCGTGCGTGTGTGTGTGTGTGTGTGTGTGTGTGTGTGTGTGTGTGTGTGTGTGTGTGTGTGTGCGTGCGTGCTTGTGTGTGCTTGTGTGCTTGTGTGCGCGTGCATGTTTGCATGCCGTCGTCGACAGCAGTCCGTGAATGTCTGTGCTCAAACATAGTTGAATAAACGTTAAGGTTTGTGTTTACGTCGACGCGTATCGATCTTCGTCTTTCCCGCACTCGCTAGGGGGCGCCACGGGAGGTCTGTACCAGGCTCACCACATTGGTAATGCGACACTGCGCATATGAGGCCGTTAAAATATGGAGAAACTTTTGCGCAAGGAATCGATATTATAAATCATCAAGGAATTAAAGATGCTCCGAGGAAGGCAGAAGAAAATTTCTTTATTATACGCGCTGACACTAACACGGTGGAGGCAAACTGACATGTTTTAAAGAAGACAATCCTGGAAACAATTATGTTCATCCCAAAGACACAGGTGTCAGGCAGGCACCAGTTGCCCTGGATGACAAAGTATACCCGTCGTCTCGTCAGGAATAAACAAAAGCGGCTTACAACAGGACAAAGAAATCGAACAAGGGCAGAGACTGGGAACACTTCAGAAAACTACGAAAGAAGACCCACGAGAAGCTGAGAGTCGCTCACTGGGACTTCGTTAGTAATCTGATAGGCAATGCTGAAGAAGATAAACCAAAGGACTGTGGCGATATCTAAAGGGCCTGCGACAGGACAGCTGCATTGTAAGTACACTAGTCGCAGGTGGTAAGGTAGCAACTAACCCCCTACAAAAAGAAGTGCCACGCCCTGAGCACCACGCCAACCGCAGGAACCCCAGGCAATTTACAACACTGGACCCAAAGGTGGACGCTTACAAGTTCGCCTTCCTGCAAAGAACGGTTGTGGTGTGGAACAACCTACCAGACAACGTTGTCTTCGCTGAGTCAGCCAGCGAAGACAACGTTGTCTTCGCTGAGTCAGCCAGCGACTCCAGCAGAGAGGACCGTGAAGACCACAACACACCGAGGAGAAGAAAACAAATTATAAAAAAGTATAAGCACATGTATATAGGACACAGCACAAGCCCAGTCACGTGGTCATCGCAATATCCTTGCAGGACTTTGTCGAGTACGTATTCAGATCCAGACAGTTATTCGATTTAATGCAAACAAATTGTTAGAAAAGTTGTTTTTAAAGACGTCACCGCATAAAATCGGTAGGCACACGTATGGCAAGTCGTATACGGGTCGGGCGTTTCTGCTATAATTATACAGAATATGCCGGTCTCACAAAAAAATTTGAAGACACATGCGGGAGACATTTCTTGACAAATTAATATCAGAAATATTTCTCATTGGTAATTATAACCATTCAGTCCGTTATAAGCACTAACTTCATTTAGCTTGGCACTATTTCAGGGTTTCATAAAAAAACAATCCGAACAGCTAATTAAAAAAATCAATGTTTGCTTGTGCAGCATATGATAGTCTTATACATTTATTTTGTGTACATTGTATATTCTTCTTTGTGTACTTTCAGATGCCCCTGGATGGAATCTGCCCCAAAGTTCAACTTCAATCTGTGGTGTTTTGGAGATGTCAACTGTACAGCCAGAGGTCTATGAGACACACAAGCAGATGTCATAAAGGAAAGATGAAAACATTGTGGCAAATATTCAGTCATCTAACGAAAGGATCAACAAAGAAAGAAATCAAGCAACAAAAATAATATTGCAGAAAAACAGCAGCTTCTGATCGATGAGTCAACATTTCTTTTTTAGTCGTGCTCTGAATTTCATTTTGACTAAAATTCAGATAGCGTCAAAGAAACCAAGAGGAGCTCGGCCGGTGGACTGTAGTTGATGGCGTCAAGGAAACCAAGAGGAGCTCGGCCGGTGGACTGTAGTTGATGGCGTCAAGGGAACCAAGAGGAGCTCGGCCTGTGGACTGTAGTTGATGGTGTCAAGGAAACCAAGAGGAGCTCGGCCTGTGGACTGTAGTTGATGGTGTCAAGGAAACCAAGAGGAGCTCGGCCTGTGGACTGTAGTTGATGGCGTCAAGGAAACCAAGAGGAGCTCGGCCTGTGGACTGTAGTTGATGGCGTCAAGGGAACCAAGAGGAGCTCGGCCTGTGGACTGTAGTTGATGGCGTCAAGGAAACCAAGAGGAGCTCGGCCTGTGGACTGTAGTTGATGGCGTCAAGGGAACCAAGAGGAGCTCGGCCTGTGGAATGTAGTTGATGGCGTCAAGGGAACCAAGAGGAGCTCGGCCTGTGGACTGTAGTTGACGGCGTCAAGGAAACCAAGAGGAGCTCGGCCTGTGGCCAGTAGTTGATGGCGTCAAGGGAACCAACAGGAGCTCGGCCTGTGGACTGTAGTTGATGGCGTCAAGGAAACCAAGAGGAGCTCGGCCTGTGGACAGTAGTTGATGGCGTCAAGGGAACCAAGAGGAGCTCGACCGGTGGACTGTAGTTGATGGCGTCAAGGGAACCAAGAGGAGCAGAAGCGGTGGATTGTAGCTGATAGCGTCAAGGAAACCAAGAGGAGCTCGGCCTGTGGACTGTAGTTGATGGCGTCAAGAGAACCAAGAGGAGCTCGGCCTGTGGATTGTAGGTGATGGTGTCAAGGAAACCAAGAGGAGCTCGGCCGGTGGACTGTAGTTGATGGCGTCAAGGAAACCAAGAGGAGCTCGGCCGGTGGACTGTAGTTGATGGCGTCAAGGAAACCAAGAGGAGCAGGACCGGTGGACTGTAGTTGATGGCGTCAAGGAAACCAAGAGGAGCAGGACCGGTGGACTGTAGTTGATGGCGTCAAGGAAACCAAGAGGAGCTCGGCCTGTGGACTGTAGTTGATGGCGTCAAGGAAACCAAGAGGAGCTCGGCCTGTGGACTGTAGTTAATGGCGTCAAGGAAACCAAGAGGAGCTCGGCCTGTGGACTGTAGTTGATGGCGTCAAGGGAACCAAGAGGAGCTCGGCCTGTGGACTGTAGTTGATGGCGTCAAGGAAACCAAGAGGAGCTCGGCCTGTGGACTGTAGTTGATGGCGTCAAGGGAACCAAGAGGAGCTCGGCCTGTGGACTGTAGTTGATGGCGTCAAGGAAACCAAGAGGAGCTCGGCCTGTGGACTGTAGTTGATGGCGTCAAGGAAACCAAGAGGAGCTCGGCCTGTGGACTGTAGGTGATGGCGTCAAGGGAACCAAGAGGAGCAGGACCGGTGGACTGTAGTTGATGGCGTCAAGGAAACCAAGAGGAGCTCGGCCTGTAGACTGTAGTTGATGGTGTCAAGGAAACCAAGAGGAGCTCGGCCTGTGGACTGTAGTTGATGGCGTCAAGGAAACCAAGAGGAGCTCGGCCTGTGGACTGTAGTTGATGGCGTCAAGGGAACAAAGAGGAGCAGGACCGGTGGACTGTAGTTGATGGCGTCAAGGAAACCAAGAGGAGCTCGGCCTGTGGACTGTAGTTGATGGTGTCAAGGAAACCAAGAGGAGCTCTGCCCGTGAACTGTAGTTGATGGCGTCGAGGGAACCAAGAGGAGCTCGGCCTGTGGACTGTAGTTGATGGCGTCAAGGGAACCAAGAGGAGCTCGGCCTGTGGACTGTAGTTGATGGCGTCAAGGAAACCAAGAGGAGCTCGGCCGGTGCACTGTAGGTGATGGCGTCAAGGAAACCAAGAGGAGCTCGGCCGGTGGACTGTAGTTGATGGCGTCAAGGAAACTAAGAGGAGCAGGACCGGTGGACTGTAGTTGATGGCGTCAAGGAAACCAAGAGGAGCTCGGCCTGTGGACTGTAGTTGATGGCGTCAAGGAAACCAAGAGGAGCTCGGCCTGTGGACTGTAGTTGATGGCGTCAAGGAAACCAAGAGGAGCTCGGCCTGTGGACTGTAGTTGATGGCGTCAAGGAAACCAAGAGGAGCTCGGCCTGTGGACTGTAGTTGATGGCGTCAAGGAAACCGAGAGGAGCTCGGCCTGTGGACTGTAGTTGATGGCGTCAAGGGAACCAAGAGGAGCAGGACCGGTGGACTGTAGTTGATGGCGTCAAGGAAACCAAGAGGAGCTCGGCCTGTAGACTGTAGTTGATGGTGTCAAGGAAACCAAGAGGAGCTCGGCCTGTGGACTGTAGTTGATGGCGTCAAGGAAACCAAGAGGAGCTCGGCCTGTGGACTGTAGTTGATGGCGTCAAGGGAACCAAGAGGAGCAGGACCGGTGGACTGTAGTTGATGGCGTCAAGGAAACCAAGAGGAGCTCGGCCTGTGGACAGTAGTTGATGGTGTCAAGGAAACCAAGAGGAGCTCTGCCGGTGAACTGTAGTTGATGGCGTCGAGGGAACCAAGAGGAGCTCGGCCTGTGGACTGTAGTTGATGGCGTCAAGGGAACCAAGAGGAGCTCGGCCTGTGGACTGTAGTTGATGGCGTCAAGGAAACCAAGAGGAGCTCGGCCGGTGGACTGTAGTTGATGGCGTCAAGGGAACCAAGAGGAGCTCGGCCGGTGGACAGTAGTTGATGGCGTCAAGGGAACCAAGAGGAGCAGGACCGGTGGAGTGTAGTTGATGGCGTCAAGTAAACCAAGAGGAGCTCGGCCGGTGGACTGTAGTTGATGGCGTCAAGGAAACCAAGAGGAGCAGGACCGGTGGACTGTAGTTGATGGTGTCAAGGAAACCAAGAGGAGCTCGGCCTGTGGACTGTAGTTGATGGTGTCAAGGAAACCAAGAGGAGCTAGGCCTGTGGAATGTAGTTGATGGTGTCAAGGAAACCAAGAGGAGCTCGGCCTGTGGACTGTAGTTGATGGCGTCAAGGAAACCAAGAGGAGCTCGGCCTGTGGACTGTAGTTGATGGCGTCAAGGAAACCAAGATGAGCTCGGCCTGTGGACTGTAGTTGATGGCGTCAAGGAAACCAAGAGGAGCAGGACCGGTGGACTGTAGTTGATGGCGTCAAGGAAACCAAGAGGAGCTCGGCCTGTGGACTGTAGTTGATGGCGTCAAGGAAACCAAGAGGAGCTCGGCCTGTGGACTGTAGTTAATGGCGTCAAGGAAACCAAGAGGAGCTCGGCCTGTGGACTGTAGTTGATGGCGTCAAGGGAACCAAGAGGAGCTCGGCCTGTGGACTGTAGTTGATGGCGTCAAGGAAACCAAGAGGAGCTCGGCCTGTGGACTGTAGTTGATGGCGTCAAGGGAACCAAGAGGAGCTCGGCCTGTGGACTGTAGTTGATGGCGTCAAGGAAACCAAGAGGAGCTCGGCCTGTGGACTGTAGTTGATGGCGTCAAGGAAACCAAGAGGAGCTCGGCCTGTGGACTGTAGTTGATGGCGTCAAGGGAACCAAGAGGAGCAGGACCGGTGGACTGTAGTTGATGGCGTCAAGGAAACCAAGAGGAGCTCGGCCTGTAGACTGTAGTTGATGGTGTCAAGGAAACCAAGGGGAGCTCGGCCTGTGGACTGTAGTTGATGGCGTCAAGGAAACCAAGAGGAGCTCGGCCTGTGGACTGTAGTTGATGGCGTCAAGGGAACAAAGAGGAGCAGGACCGGTGGACTGTAGTTGATGGCGTCAAGGAAACCAAGAGGAGCTCGGCCTGTGGACTGTAGTTGATGGTGTCAAGGAAACCAAGAGGAGCTCTGCCCGTGAACTGTAGTTGATGGCGTCGAGGGAACCAAGAGGAGCTCGGCCTGTGGACTGTAGTTGATGGCGTCAAGGGAACCAAGAGGAGCTCGGCCTGTGGACTGTAGTTGATGGCGTCAAGGAAACCAAGAGGAGCTCGGCCGGTGGACTGTAGGTGATGGCGTCAAGGAAACCAAGAGGAGCTCGGCCGGTGGACTGTAGTTGATGGCGTCAAGGAAACTAAGAGGAGCAGGACCGGTGGACTGTAGTTGATGGCGTCAAGGAAACCAAGAGGAGCTCGGCCTGTGGACTGTAGTTGATGGCGTCAAGGAAACCAAGAGGAGCTCGGCCTGTGGACTGTAGTTGATGGCGTCAAGGAAACCAAGAGGAGCTCGGCCTGTGGACTGTAGTTGATGGCGTCAAGGAAACCAAGAGGAGCTCGGCCTGTGGACTGTAGTTGATGGCGTCAAGGAAACCAAGAGGAGCTCGGCCTGTGGACTGTAGTTGATGGCGTCAAGGGAACCAAGAGGAGCAGGACCGGTGGACTGTAGTTGATGGCGTCAAGGAAACCAAGAGGAGCTCGGCCTGTAGACTGTAGTTGATGGTGTCAAGGAAACCAAGAGGAGCTCGGCCTGTGGACTGTAGTTGATGGCGTCAAGGAAACCAAGAGGAGCTCGGCCTGTGGACTGTAGTTGATGGCGTCAAGGGAACCAAGAGGAGCAGGACCGGTGGACTGTAGTTGATGGCGTCAAGGAAACCAAGAGGAGCTCGGCCTGTGGACAGTAGTTGATGGTGTCAAGGAAACCAAGAGGAGCTCTGCCGGTGAACTGTAGTTGATGGCGTCAAGGGAACCAAGAGGAGCTCGGCCTGTGGACTGTAGTTGATGGCGTCAAGGGAACCAAGAGGAGCTCGGCCTGTGGACTGTAGTTGATGGCGTCAAGGAAACCAAGAGGAGCTCGGCCGGTGGACTGTAGTTGATGGCGTCAAGGGAACCAAGAGGAGCTCGGCCGGTGGACAGTAGTTGATGGCGTCAAGGGAACCAAGAGGAGCAGGACCGGTGGAGTGTAGTTGATGGCGTCAAGTAAACCAAGAGGAGCTCGGCCGGTGGACTGTAGTTGATGGCGTCAAGGAAACCAAGAGGAGCAGGACCGGTGGACTGTAGTTGATGGTGTCAAGGAAACCAAGAGGAGCTCGGCCTGTGGACTGTAGTTGATGGTGTCAAGGAAACCAAGAGGAGCTAGGCCTGTGGAATGTAGTTGATGGTGTCAAGGAAACCAAGAGGAGCTCGGCCTGTGGACTGTAGTTGATGGTGTCAAGGAAACCAAGAGGAGCTCGGCCTGTGGACTGTAGTTGATGGCGTCAAGGAAACCAATATGAGCTCGGCCTGTGGACTGTAGTTGATGGCGTCAAGGGAACCAAGAGGAGCAGGACTGGTGGACTGTAGTTGATGGTGTCAAGGAAACCAAGAGGAGCTCTGCCGGTGAACTGTAGTTGATGGCGTCGAGGGAACCAAGAGGAGCTCGGCCTGTGGACTGTAGTTGATGGCGTCAAGGGAACCAAGAGGAGCTCGGCCTGTGGACTGTAGTTGATGGCGTCAAGGAAACCAAGAGGAGCTCGGCCGGTGGACTGTAGGTGATGGCGTCAAGGAAACCAAGAGGAGCTCGGCCGGTGGACTGTAGTTGATGGCGTCAAGGAAACTAAGAGGAGCAGGACCGGTGGACTGTAGTTGATGGCGTCAAGGAAACCAAGAGGAGCTCGGCCTGTGGACTGTAGTTGATGGCGTCAAGGAAACCAAGAGGAGCTCGGCCTGTGGACTGTAGTTGATGGCGTCAAGGAAACCAAGAGGAGCTCGGCCTGTGGACTGTAGTTGATGGCGTCAAGGAAACCAAGAGGAGCTCGGCCTGTGGACTGTAGTTGATGGCGTCAAGGAAACCAAGAGGAGCTCGGCCTGTGGACTGTAGTTGATGGCGTCAAGGGAACCAAGAGGAGCAGGACCGGTGGACTGTAGTTGATGGCGTCAAGGAAACCAAGAGGAGCTCGGCCTGTAGACTGTAGTTGATGGTGTCAAGGAAACCAAGAGGAGCTCGGCCTGTGGACTGTAGTTGATGGCGTCAAGGAAACCAAGAGGAGCTCTGCCTGTGGACTGTAGTTGATGGCGTCAAGGGAACCAAGAGGAGCAGGACCGGTGGACTGTAGTTGATGGCGTCAAGGAAACCAAGAGGAGCTCGGCCTGTGGACAGTAGTTGATGGTGTCAAGGAAACCAAGAGGAGCTCTGCTGGTGAACTGTAGTTGATGGCGTCGAGGGAACCAAGAGGAGCTCGGCCTGTGGACTGTAGTTGATGGCGTCAAGGGAACCAAGAGGAGCTCGGCCTGTGGACTGTAGTTGATGGCGTCAAGGAAACCAAGAGGAGCTCGGCCGGTGGACTGTAGTTGATGGCGTCAAGGGAACCAAGAGGAGCTCGGCCGGTGGACAGTAGTTGATGGCGTCAAGGGAACCAAGAGGAGCAGGACCGGTGGAGTGTAGTTGATGGCGTCAAGTAAACCAAGAGGAGCTCGGCCTGTGGACTGTAGTTGATGGCGTCAAGGAAACCAAGAGGAGCAGGACCGGTGGACTGTAGTTGATGGTGTCAAGGAAACCAAGAGGAGCTCGGCCTGTGGACTGTAGTTGATGGTGTCAAGGAAACCAAGAGGAGCTAGGCCTGTGGAATGTAGTTGATGGTGTCAAGGAAACCAAGAGGAGCTCGGCCTGTGGACTGTAGTTGATGGTGTCAAGGAAACCAAGAGGAGCTCGGCCTGTGGACTGTAGTTAATGGCGTCAAGGAAACCAAGATGAGCTCGGCCTGTGGACTGTAGTTGATGGTGTCAAGGGAACCAAGAGGAGCAGGACTGGTGGACTGTAGTTGATGGCGTCAAGGAAACCAAGAGGAGCTCGGCCGATGGACTGTAGTTGATGGCGTCAAGGAAACCAAGAGGAGCTCGGCCGGTGGACTGTAGTTGATGGCGTCAAGGAAACCAAGATGAGCTCGGCCTGTGGACTGTAGTTGATGGCGTCAAGGGAACCAAGAGGAGCAGGACTGGTGGACTGTAGTTGATGGCGTCAAGGAAACCAAGAGGAGCTCGGCCGATGGACTGTAGTTGATGGCGTCAAGGAAACCAAGAGGAGCTCGGCCGGTGGACTGTAGTTGATGGCGTCAAGGGAACCAAGAGGAGCTCGGCCGGTGGACTGTAGTTGATGGCTTCAAGGGAACCAAGAGGAGCAGGACTGGTGGACTGTAGTTGATGGCGTCAAGGAAACCAAGAGGAGCTCGGCCGATGGACTGTAGTTGATGGCGTCAAGGAAACCAAGAGGAGCTCGGCCGGTGGACTGTAGTTGATGGCGTCAAGGGAACCAAGAGGAGCTCGGCCGGTGGACTGTAGTTGATGGCTTCAAGGGAACCAAGAGGAGCAGGACCGGTGGACTGTAGTTGATGGCGTCAAGGAAACCAAGAGGAGCTCGGCCGGTGGGCTGTAGTTGATAGCGTCAAGGAAACCATGAGGAGCTCGGCCGGTGGACTGCAGTTGATGGCGTCAAGGGAACCAAGAGGAGCTCGGCCGGTGGACTGCAGTTGATGGGGTCAAGGGAACCAAGAGGAGCTCGGCCGGTGGACTGTAGTTGATGGCGTCAAGGAAGCCAAGAGGAGCTTGGCCGATGGACTGTAGGTGATGGCATCAAGTGAACCAAGAGGGGCTCGGCCGGTGGACTGCAGTTGATGGCGTCAATGAATCCAAGAGGAGCTCGGCCGGTGGACTGTAGTTAATGGCGTCAAGGAAACCAAGAGGAGCTCGGTCGGTGGATTGCAGTTGATGGCGTCAAGGTAACCAAGAGGAGCAGGACCGGTGGACTGTAGTTGAAGGCGTCAAGGGAACCAAGAGGAGCTCGGCCGGTGGACTGTAGTTGATGGCGTCAAGGGAACCAAGAGGAGCAGGAGCGGTGGATTGTAGTTGATGGCGTCAAGGAAACCAAGAGGAGCTCGGCCTGTGGACTGTAGTTGATGGCGTCAAGAGAACCAAGAGGAGCTCGGCCTGTGGAGTGTAGTTGATGGTGTCAAGGAAACCAAGAGGAGCTCGGCCGGTGGACTGTAGTTGATGGCGTCAAGGAAACCAAGAGGAGCTCGGCCGGTGGACTGTAGTTGATGGCGTCAAGGAAACCAAGAGGAGCAGGACCGGTGGACTGTAGTTGATGGCGTCAAGGAAACCAAGAGGAGCTCGGCCTGTGGACTGTAGTTGATGGCGTCAAGGAAACCCAGAGGAGCTTGGCCTGTGGACTGTAGTTGATGGCGTCAAGGAAACCAAGAGGAGCTCGGCCTGTGGACTGTAGTTGATGGCGTCAAGCGAACCAAGAGGAGCTCGGCCTGTGGACTGTAGTTGATGGCATCAAGGAAACCAAGAGGAGCTCGGCCTGTGGACTGTAGTTGATGGCGTCAAGGGAACCAAGAGGAGCTCGGCCGGTGGACTGTAGTTGATGGCGTCAAGGAAACCAAGAGGAGCTCGGCCTGTGGACTGTAGTTGATGGTGTCAAGGAAACCAAGAGGAGCTAGGCCTGTGGAATGTAGTTGATGGTGTCAAGGAAACCAAGAGGAGCTCGGCCTGTGGACTGTAGTTGATGGTGTCAAGGAAACCAAGAGGAGCTCGACCTGTGGACTGTAGTTGATGGCGTCAAGGAAACCAAGAGGAGCTCGGCCTGTGGACTGTAGTTGATGGTGTCAAGGGAACCAAGAGGAGCAGGACCGGTGGACTGTAGTTGATGGCGTCAAGGAAACCAAGAGGAGCTCGGCCGATGGACTGTAGTTGATGGCGTCAAGGAAACCAAGAGGAGCTCGGCCGGTGGACTGTAGTTGATGGCGTCAAGGGAACCAAGAGGAGCTCGGCCGGTGGACTGTAGTTGATGGCGTCAAGGGAACCAAGAGGAGCAGGACTGGTGGACTGTAGTTGATGGCGTCAAGGAAACCAAGAGGAGCTCGGCCGGTGGACTGTAGTTGATAGCGTCAAGGAAACCATGAGGAGCTCGGCTGGTGGACTGCAGTTGATGGCATCAAGGGAACCAAGAGGAGCTCGGCCGGTGGACTGCAGTTGATGGGGTCAAGGGAACCAAGAGGAGCTCGGCCGGTGGACTGTAGTTGATGGCGTCAAGGAAGCCAAGAGGAGCTTGGCCGATGGACTGTAGGTGATGGCATCAAGTGAACCAAGAGGGGCTCGGCCGGTGGACTGCAGTTGATGGCGTCAATGAATCCAAGAGGAGCTCGGCCGGTGGACTGTAGTTAATGGCGTCAAGGAAACCAAGAAGAGCTCGGTCGGTGGATTGCAGTTGAAGAAGAAAGAAATGGTTCTTTTCAAAGCCAGCCAAAATCTTGAGATTGCTGTTACACATATATGGTGTTTATTCATAAGCAAAACACTAACTTGATATAAGATAACCAATATTAGTTTTTAGGCCAAGACCAGATTTGGGGGTCAGTTACATTAAATATGAATTCCAATTATATACCAATACCAAATCCAAACTCAAAAATACAAATCCAAACATATCAATTCTAATTATCAATTCCATATTGAAATAGCAATATTGGAACAGATTATCCACATAATATTTATTATTATGGGACTTAATGGCAAACAAATTTAATATACACATTATATTTTAGTGATTACTTGTACCAAATGACTTAAGTTACAAAACTACATGATATAACTGAAAAATAATACCCTGCCTCCCTGCCTCCCTCCCTCAATCTCTCTTCCCATCTATCTATACTCCAATTTATGCCCATGTGTGTGTGTGCGTGCGTGCGTGCGTGCGTGCGTGCATGCGAGTGTGTGTGCGTGTCATGTGTATATACTGTTTTTTAGTCCTGGCAAGTGTTGTTCAGAATCCAGTTTTATTAATAAAAGAACATTAAGAAGAACCAAAACCATTATAAATATAATTTACTACCAGTGGAGCCCCCGGTGGACGTGTGGTAAATTTTTTTATAGAAAATTTTGTACGGAACTTATGTGATGTTATGATAGCATACCCAGATTTTTTGCCAGACACTTAATTAATTTTTTTTCTATGTGTATAGAGATAACTAATAAATTAACATTTCGGCCAACTTTTACTGAAAAAACATTACTCTTTGTGGGTAAAATTTGGCTTTTGATAACAGTTTTGCTAATTTTGCTGCTGACGCAGCTGTTACTATGTCAGATATTTCATGCACGGAAACCTCCAACTATGTTTGCTTTTTTATAGAGATAAATAATAAAATTTTGGCCAAATATTACTGAAGTTATGTTACTCTTTGTCAATCACATATTAAATGTTGCCAAAATTGAGCTCAAATGTGGTTTTACCCCGACTTAATGAAATTCATAAAATAATTAATTGTAGGCCTACCATTTTTTTTATGCGAGTTCGACATGTTATGCTTTATATAATATGAACATAAATTGCAATATTCCTTCAAGTTTTATATTTGAATAGTAAATAAATTTTGTGTTAAGAGTGATTATGATCTGAGTACAGTATATGGCCTACAGGTGACATAGCTGATACTGTCTGATATTGCAAATATTTGCACAGGACCGGATCCCCCATTTTTTTTGCATTTTTCGGGTCTAATGGATTTCAAACTACCTTTAAAGTTTAATTACTTTGTTTCAGGGTAATCGGCCACTTTAACAACATGAATACCAACATTATATTACAGTACCTACAATTTGATTAAGCTTTTTTTGAGTACAATAAACAGATGTCTCATGTTAAAATGTGACATGATGAAAACGTAAACATGTTTTTTATTTGTTTTTTCATAAAACATTGGGTCGACGGGGCACATAAACCAACAATTAAAAGGCCAGAGATTTTATTCTGAAACCAGTCATTAATAACATAATCCATCTTTAAAGGCCAGATAAAATGAGACATTTGGTAATACACCTTATTTGACCGAATGTACACCCCTTTCTTAATCAGCAGAAGCCATAATTATAGTAATCTGACTAGTTTGGAACAACCAAATAGTGTCGCCATCTGGTGCTAAACAGGTAGCACCAGTTTTCAGTTGTTCTACACAAGTCACCAAATGAGACCACCGGTCCTAGAAATTTGTCCATGGCCCATTTTTGCTCAAGCATTCTGTATGTTTATTATGTATGTTGGGACCTGACTGGACCAATTCTGGTCCAATCAGGAAATTCTGTATAATTTCGAAGCACCATTAAAAACAGGAACCAGAATTCTTAAACCATTAATAGATAACGAAGGAGATCTGATCATTGAGGAGCCACAAGAATCCTGCGATCAGAACCATCTTAAGGTATCTTAAGGTAAAGTATGTTAACTGGCAGTTGATTTTGAGCAGTCTTGGGATTATTTATTGAATTTACACATAAGAGATTCTTCATAACATCTGCTAAATTGGCTAAAAATAGTTTGAATAAATGCATAAATATTTCCAGTTTACTATTTATATTTTTCCTGATTTTTTATCATCACTGTAGTAGTACCGAGGAATAGTACCTGGACACAATAATAGTACCTGGACACAGTAACAGTACCTGGACACAATAACAAAACAGTTCAGTAACAACAATCTTTTGCAATTTTTATTCACAAGTCTCAACACTGAACAGAGTGCAGTTAGCCATCCTGGGCAAGAGGACGCCGCATGCAGGAAAGAATCCTTTGGGCATATCTAGTCTATGTGATAAGAATGATCTAGTTCGTTATCTTAGGTACTTTATGTGTATTGACATTTTTCATGTGCCAAGTCTCTGAAAAATGTTGTAGCCATTTTAGCGGAGGTTCCTATTACAGCAAAAGACCCACCCATGGGGTAAAACACCCACCTGATTGCCTGCCGATATATTTAAACCACTACTATAATCATATTAGCTTATTGTATGCATTCACTTTGTCTCAGGTTCATGTGGCTACAGTACATAGTAATATTGGATCTGATCTGGCTAACTCAAAATTCTTATTTTCAAGCCTTATGACTAAATGGATGGGGGGGTAACAATTTCTCTCATGGGGGCATCTTACCCCACCCTACACTTCCCATTAGTTTGGGTTATGCCTTCTGTTTCTTTCCACTAGACTTGAAAAACCAGCTGACTGCAATCAGGGTTATATAGGAGACACTTGTTAATCAGGGTTATATAGGAGACACTTGTTAATCAGGGTTATCGTCTAGATAGGAGACACTTGTTTCACATTGCATATGCAACATATCATAAACAATGATTGTTATAGTTAGCTGCTGACAATAGGTGAGATCAATAACTCCTAAACACTGTCGTAGCAGCAACATCTAGAGGCTCATCTGTTAGGGACCGTCTCAATACATTCATCTTTTATTGTTGGGTCAGCAGTTGCCTCCAAGTTGTACAGGTGTCTGTCTGTGTCATCTGGGGTAAATGACACTGGCTTTGTGCAGAGTTGTATGTCAATGTTTGAAATGGCCCCATAGGACCAGACACATAAACATTTCACACTTAACTTTACTGTATTTCGTGTAATATGATCTTCCCAGGTTTACCTTGAGTTGGTATCAGTTGAAGGAAAGAATTCAAATATATTGTCTGTAATGTATTATAATAATAATGGAAACCGAAAAACAAACAAATAGCTAAAAATAAAAAAATTCTCCCTTCTATAGAATTTTTTCAGCCAGAAAAAAAGATTCACACAGGTACCCAACATATATGAAACAACATCAGTATCTTCATAAAAGTTTCTTAGGTTTCTGAGCTATATTGCTATTTTCAAAAACATACCAACATGTGCCAACTCTGAGTGGCACACACCTGTAAGACTGATAAAAAAATCCATAAGACCCACAAATAAACCCATATGATTATATATATCTGCTTGTTTGCAGTGAATGTTCAAAAGGAGCTCGCTGTGCAAACTGGTATATATAAATATATAGCTAAACTATTTGATGAACTGGTGACCTGTTACTTGTTTGTCATTTAACATGTTTCATCAGGCCGTAAAACCATCAACTTTCAGAATATATGTTAGAGGTTTATTCATTCATTCAATCATATCCTCTTGCAAGGCATTTAGCAGAATTGACCGAGCCACGTCATGAAAGCTTCTGGGGTGGCTCGTGAGAGATGGAGTCAACAGCTTCCTTATTTACCTGTAGTATAGTAATTACTGTTGATTTAATTAGAGATACAGCAACTACCACTAATCATGTCATTAATACAACATTTATTCATAATGTGCAAATCACAGCTGGGATCAATTACAATTTAATTTATTGATTTTGTCTTAAAACTACAGGGCCTTTCCACCTGTGTTTATGCGAAAGGGTGTAAAAGAACCCATGCAATGGTGGGGGGGGGGGTAAATCTGTGATCACTCTCAAAACCTGTGCCTGTAAATCTACAAGATTGGACTGTGTGCAGTAGAACTATGCAAGTGATTACAAGGCAACAATGTGATGTTACTTGTGAACTCAAGCAACAGTTAGAACTAGAAGCTGTACAAAGATTAAAGGGTTGTAGAAGCTACACTCTATCCTTGCTGTTCTCCCACAAAGAGCTAATTTACTAGTCAGTAGAGTGGTAAATAGTGATGTAACTGGAACGTAATTGGCAAAATTGCTCAATTACACAATTGTGATTACACAACTGCTTAAATGTTCAATTGTTTACAACTCAATTACAGTTGTAACTGACCCCAGCTCTCATGCCAATTAATTACTCTGATAATAGCAGGTTAATAAACAATGCTTCCAAATATCTGTAAATACTTCATGTCTACTGAAATTTATTCCTGTCTTCATCCACCTGACGGCAGTTTGAAGTACCTTTCAATCATCAAACCACCCTAACAAAAATAAGGAATTAAAAGGATTATCTTGTACAAAAATAAAGGAATATGTTATACAAAAATAAAGGAATTTAATTTTGTTTAAAAAGTAAAGGATTTTAAAAGAAATTTGTAAGGATTTTTAAGGTCAAATTTAGACAAGACATGTTCACACACAATCAGAAGTAAGCAATAGATCATTCAATCAATTATCCAATTTGCTCAGTGGAAATGATGGCAATCTGTGTATTTCTGGGTACTATACAACCACTAATATTTTTCTTACAATAAAAAATAAGGGAACATCCAGTTGAACCTCACTATTAAGGACACCCCCACAGTGGAACCTCACTATTAAGGACACCACCACAGTGGAACCTCACTATTAAGGACACCACCACAGTGGAACATCATCATGAAGGACACCCTCATAGTGGAACCTCAGTATTAAGGACACCCCCAGAACTGGGCCAGTGATCTGAATGGTGAGGTGAGTAATGTCCTTCACTTTACTCTTATGGAAGTATTACGCATAATTACCTCTCAAGAAACTTAGTGTTCGTTCTGTATATTTCCATTCGAGGCTTATGGAAGTAATTGTGGACTGTCCCAGTATGACCATAATGGCCAGGTGGCTGTATTACTGAGGTGACCATAATGGCGAGGTGACTGCATTACTGAGGTGACCATAATGGCGAGGTGGCTGTATTACCGAGGTGACTGTATTATTGTGGTGACCATAATGGCGAGGTGGCTGTATTACTGAGGTGACCATAATGGCGAGATGACTGTATTACCGAGGTGACCATAATGGCGAGGTGACTGTATTATTGTGGTGACCATAATGGCGAGGTGGTTGTATTACCGAGGTGAAGATAATGGCGAGGTGACTGTATTATTGTGGTGACCATAATGGCGAGGTGGTTGTATTACCGAGGTGACCATAATGGCGAGGTGGCTGTATTACCGAGGTGAGCGTAAAGTGAGGTTCAACTGTATGTATCAAAATATTTTAATGGGTGGGACAAAATTAAAGGAATTTCCTCAAAAATAAAACAACAGTATGACCACTGTGTTCACAACACACAGCTAACAGGAAGATTCAAAGAGACAGTGGTTGACTTGAACCTTACGCTGCATACAAAAACATCAACCAATGCCTCATCCTTATTTACATCAACATCAACCAATGCCTCATCCTTATTTACATTAACGTCATCCAATACCTCATCTTTATTTACATTAACATCACCCAATACCTCATCCTTATCTACATTACCATTAACAATGCATTCATGATCTTGTGGAAAATGTTCTGAGATGTGCCAACCATCATTGTGGTAGCTCCAACACGACCATAAAACACAGGCAGACATAAGACAGAGGGTGCCACTGGGTAGTATGCATGGTTGGGTTCAATTGTTACTGTGTAGTGAATTACAATGTAATTGAAACAAAGTATAATGCTGCAATTGTAATTCAGTGTCTGTGATGCTGCCTGCAACTGATATTAATTAAACATTAATCAATATTGGGAGCAAGAATGCATGAATTCACCTGAACTGCGACTATATTGGCAGCAAAATGCATGAATTCACCTGAACTGTGACTATATTGGCAGCAAGAACGCATGAGTTCACCTGAACCATGACTATATTGGCAGCAAGAACGCATGAATTCACCTGAACCGTGACTATACTGGCAGCAAGAACGCATGAATTCACATGAACCATGACTATATTAGCAGCAAGAACGCATGAATTCACCTGAACCGTGACTATATTGGCAGCAAGAACGCATGAATTCACCTGAACCGTGACTATATTGGCAGAAAGAACGCATGAATTCACCTGAACCGTGACTATATTGGCAGCAAGAACGCATGAATTCACCTGAACCGTGACTATATTGGCAGCAAGAACGCATGAATTCACCTGAACCGTGCCTAAAACTGAGCAGTGATGACACATGTATTCTTCTTTCATAAAACAATGCAATTGTACTTGACCTATGAACCATTACAATTGACCCTTTATTCAACAAGTTGTAACTGTAATTTATTTTTAAGCACTGCAATTGTCCTTAAATGAAGAGTTGTAATTGTGCTTTATGATGATGTGTAGTTATATTTGACTATAGCAACTGAACCCAATCCTGACAGCACATTCCCATTACTGTTCACACACCCACATGTACTGTTCACAACTCCTGTCACTGCTGTGTATCAATGTCAACCCAACTTTCTGCTGCACAGCTGATGTCCTCTTAAGTTCCATGTCCAACGTGCGCATTATCACCATCACCCACAGGTGGCACCACTGCATGGTCACCAGGTGGCACCACCACATCCGGTATGACCACTGAGATCTTGTGGTGACACAGGGGACAGCTGTCCTGTACGTAGAACCATTTGCGCAGACATGCGGCGTGGAAGTAATGTTGACACGGTGTCACGCACGCACTGGATGACATCTCCTGGAAACATATTGCACATACGTCATTGTGACTGCGTAGTTCTGCCTCTGTTGCCATGGGCAACGAACGGATGCGCTTGATCGCCTCACGTCGCAGCAAGTATGACTTCCAGCCCGCCTGCAGTCGCTGCCACACATTGAAGTAGCAGTGCACGATGAGAATGAATGAATTGAGCCAACTCCAGTCACCCTGCAGCGACTCTTTGAAGCCGTAGCAAACAACAAACACTGCGACAACAAACTCAAGAACACGCGTAGTCGCCTTGGCAGTATACACCATGTCATCAAGACCGTCCCATGGCGTACGCCGCACAGAGTCGTATATAAACAATGCGTACACAATCAGCGATCCGAGCACTTGCACAGATGTCAACAAACAACTGGATATGACGACCAGCAACCAAAAGTCTAACTCGAAGAACTGGCGAATGGCATGCGTCATGTATAGAGGGAATATCCACAATGCACTACAGAAGATGATGGTGCGAATATGCTTGACGACACTCCTGTTCTGCGATGCACCGAGTGCAAGTAGAATCGGTTCCGTGATTTCGTACATAGACTGAATGAGTGAGGATGTGACGATAAAGAGAACTATGCTCATGAGGAAGGCTCGTTCTGGTGGCTTCAGCTCTAGAAGACCTGTCTGTACCGACAACAGGAACATTGTGAAGCCTTCAGTCCAACCACGGTGCATGACACTGTCGTTCATCCAAGCCGCGCGTCCTTGTAGATACAGTTTGGTGAGCGTGAGGACAGCGTCCGACACATAGGACACTGTGACACACAGACCCATTAGACTGACAGGCGTGATGCAGCACTCAGCAATGGACGCAAGGATGACCACTGCCCAGCCATCGGGGATGACTACCTGGTTATCCGTGCCTATGTACTTGTAGAGCTGGGCAGAGAACAAGAGTGACCAGAAGATGAGGAACTGGACAGGCAGTAGAACGCTGAACCACATCGCGACAAGGAACGGTATCCAGCCGTACATGTTGACAGCTATCATCGTTTTACTGGCCCCTGCCTTCACCAGGTCCAGGACCACGTGCAAGTAGTTGAACATGTAGAACACAACAATCAGGATGGTGAAAACTGTTGCAAAGTTGTGCACCCTCAGCAGGTCACTGACTGGGTAGTTGGCGACGCGAGCCAACATAGGCAGGGTGTACACAAGAAGTGTGAGCTTAGCTCGCAGCTGCAGTTGGATCAGGTATGCAATCACGGCACTGATGATTCCTTGCATGGCCAGGTGGATGCCTAAACGACAGATGCTCTCTGGGTCGTCCATCACGGAGACTGTGTTCGATGTGAGAGATTCCTCTGTTGTGACGTAGACGTAGGACAGGTAGTGAGCAGCTGCTAGTAGTGTGCCACTCACTACGTACATGTATAGTGTGACCAGTTTCTTCAGCGGTAGAACCATCAGGGCTGTGATGTAGAGCAGAGCTGTAAGGAGAACACACGCAATGTTACATGGTAATTGAAAGGACAATTCCAATTCCGGAATTGGTGTTTTGCTTTTATAAGTACTGTGTCTGTCCTAAAGCGACAGGCCCTTAGCCAGAAATAAAATTTTGCCAGTCTTGAATATTCTAAAAAACCTTAAACACGCGAATGGCTTCTATGAGAGCCATTATTGGCCCAATAAATTTTTTTCGATAGCAGACCAATGCTGGTTGATATAGTGACAGCAATTACTGGCCCGTTTGGTTTTTGTACTGGTAAGCCAGTGCAAGTTGAGCAAATGACAGCCATTATTGGCCGAATTAGGTTTTATCAATGGCAGGCCAAGTCTGATTTAACCCAATTAGCCCAATCGAGTCTTACTAACTGTGCAGCGAGGTTGGCATTAACACTTGCACAGTAATACTAATAGAAGAAGAACCAACACATGAAGGTTGGCATTAACACTTGCACTTTAATACTAATAGAAGAAGAGCCAACACATGAAGGTTCATGAAAAAGTAACTTGAAACTTTATTTTAAATATATAAACATGGAAGTAATGTTTGAAGCATCTTAAGACTTTAAGTACATGCATGCAAATACATCTAATATAAACAAATATAATTAATCTACAATCACACTCAAAATCAAATGCTTGACACTAAGTGTAAAACAAGACAACAAATAACAATAGAAGAAATAACACTCAGTAATATAATTGGTTTTGAAAGAACATTGAAATAGTGCTTCTTTTATAAAACAGAAACCATCCAGATTAAGTATTGCCTATTGGACCAAAAATCAATAAGAATTTACTACACTGCTACATTAAGCACAGCCTCATCGCTCGTGGTTTGCCTAGCGTTTGAACTGAGGAACCGGGAAATTGATGCCGATAGTAGGGCCTACATGCCGGTAATGGATGTGAATCGGAGCACGAATCAGTCTCAATTTCAAAGTTTCCCGCGATTGCGCTTGGCCACTGAGTGCCAGCGGTGGGCAACAATACAGTAGGCAGCTGCAGGCACATCAACATTATGGATCTCAACCAACGTAACAAAGGATGCTGACTCGGACTGTTCATGGACAATCGCAAGAAAGCTGCTTTATTCATGTTTACGAAAAGTCATCGATTGAACTTTGACGTTGACATATCGCATCTTTTCACCTGCATGGTAGGTGCCATTTTGAACTCGCCCCATGACATCAAGTTCACGTGATGGTTTCTTCAAATGAGAGCGCCAATGAACAGGCGCACTAAGAAAGGCAATTACAATGAATAGTGATCAACCATCCAACGCTCTCAAGGTAAAAATATATAGTTTTATAGATCGGCGGTATTCGCTAACATTTATATAGCGCCATATATCCAGTATAATTCATAAACACTAAGAAAGGCAATTACAATGAATAGTGATCAACCATCCAACGCTCTCAAGGTAAAAATATATAGTTTTATAGATCGGCGGTATTCGCTAACATTTATATAGCGCCATATATCCAGTATAATTCATAAACACTAAGAAAGGCAATTACAATGAATAGTGATCAACCACCCAACGCTCTCAAGGTAAAAATATATAGTTTTATAGATCGGCGGTATTCGCTAACATTTATATAGCGCCATATATCCAGTATAATTCATAAAGGAATATCTGACAGGTTCTTACAGGTCTTCTTCTGGCTATTAGGCTGTACGGCCTCTTATGCCAGCTCTCGCGTTTATCGTCAGTTCAGATTGAGCGCATGCGTCTGACGGTTTCCAGGATAGGGGTGGGGCAGTGTAATCTAGTTTGATTGGATGATTTTGCCACAACTTGTCTATTTTCCTCCCAAAGGACTGTACCGATGGAGCCCCTACCACAGACTGTGGGAGGCTGTTCCATATATCTGTGCATCGGTGTATAAATGAGTTGTTTTGTTTTTAATCGACATCTTTCTTTAAATATTTTTAGGTGGTGCCCTCTCGTATCTAATTCATTGACCCTCAATGTCACAAAATTGGATGAGACAGCTGCATAATATTTCTCTGTTAGGATTTTATATAGTTCAATCATGTCTCCTCTGAGGCGACGGTATGCTAAAGTTGGTCATTTCAGTTTCCGTAGACGTTCTTTATACTCAATGTCTTTAAAACCAGGAATTAATTTGGTTGCTCTACGTTGAACATTTTCAAGAGATGTGATATGCTTCTTTAGGTGTGGAAACCATATTTGATTAGCATATTCGATATGTGGGCGGATAAGAGACTTAAACATTGTAGAAAAACACTGCTCATCCATGTGATCGAAAGTTCAGCGAATTATCCCCATAAGCGAATTGGCTTTATTTATTTTTTCTGACATATGTGCCTCAAAGTTAAGCGATGAATCGAAAGTGACTCCGATATCTTTCACCTTGTCTGTGCTTGTAAGTGTTATGTGTTCAGGTCCCAGTGTGTATCCGTCATTTCTTATGCTTGATAGTCCGATTCTCATATGGCTGCATTTATTTGGGTGAAATTTTAAGAGTGATGTGTTTGTCCATTGTTCGGCAAGGATTAGATCTTGTTGCAAACTTGTGCAGTCCTCTTCAGTGTAGATTGCATGAAAGAGCTTCATATCGTCTGCGAATAGGAATAGCTCAGAGCTCTTAATAACTTCTGGTAAATCATTTATAAAGATCACAAATAGCAGAGGGCCAATCACCTATCCTTGTGGTATACCACTGGTGACCTCCTGCCAAGATGAGAATGAGTTGTTAACTCTAACGCGTTGACTTCTGTGGGACAGCATAGCTGCAACCCAGTCTAGAATTTTCCCCTTGATTCCATAGCTCTGGAGTTTCCCTATAAGTCGATGAAGTGGAACCTTGTCAAACGCTTTCATAAAGTCACAGTAAACTACATCTATACATCCACCATTTTCTAGTGTCTCGGTCCAGGAGTCAAGTACTTTTAGTAGTTGGAGAACTGTGGAGCGACCCTTAATAAAACCAAATTGTTTGTCACTCAACAGGTCATTATCTTTCATGTGTTCAGTGACAGTGTCTCTGATTATTTGCTCTAATATTTTTCCTGCTACGCTGGTTAGACTGACTGGCCTGTAGTTCTGCGCTTGATTTTTGTTGCCTTTCTTGTAAATTGCGGACACGTTTGCTGTTTTCCAGTCTGTGGGTAACACGCTTGTTATCAGTGATGTGTTAAATATGATGGATAGTGGAGTACTGATATTGTTTGCCAATTCATGTAGGACACGAGGATGGAGACCATCTGGTCCTGGTGATTTGAATGTCTTTAGTTTCTTTAACTTCGATGCCACTGTCGATGGGTTGATAGTACAAAGTTTGATTGTCTTGGAACATCTTATTGGTTCCTCTGGGGTTTCGCCTTCTGGTTCTCTTGTAAATACTGAGGAGAAGTAGTCAGCCAGCACATGTGCTTTTTCCGAGTCAGACTTTGTCAGGTCATCTTCGCTTTTTATCAAGTATTCCCATTCTTGTCATTTTTGCCTGGGCATACTGCCAGAACTTCTTGGGATTCTGTTTTATTTGGTTAATGATATCATTTTCATATTGCTTTTGTGCCTTTCTTGTCAGTCTCCTGACTTGATTTTGAAGTCGGCAAAATTCCTAGTAATTTTGGACATCTTTAGTTAGAAGGAATTTTTTCCACAATCTATTTTTCCTCTTGATTTTGGCTCGTGTTTTCACATCCAGTGGCACTGGGTGCTTTCTAGCTCTTTGTGATATTCTCTTCTTTGGAATGCATTGTTCTTCTGCTTGTCTAAGTTTAGACATAAGGATATCCCATTGGGCTTGGACATCTCCCTGGTGATTAGAAAATTCTGCCTCCCAGTCTATGTTTAATAAGTCTTCCATTTTGGTGTAATCTCCTTTGTCGTATTTATAAACAGTTTTGCTGATTGGTTCATAGGTTGGAGTGCAGTTAAGAACCACCTTGATAACAGAGTGGTCACTTTTACCTAGTCCAGAGGCTGTCTCGATTGTTGAGATCGCGGTATCGTCATTTGTGAGGGCAAGGTCCAGGAGCGATGGTTCGTGTGTACCTCTGCCTCTAGTGGGTTCTGTAATGTGTTGCATCATGTAACAGTCTCGAAGTTTTTGTAAAAATTTAAATTCCTTATCCTCAGTAGTTGTTGCTGTAGTTGATTTTGTTTCCCAATTAATCCTAGGGTAGTTTAAGACTCCAAGTAGTAGAACATGGGAAAAAATTTTCTCATTTATTTTGTCAAGTAGTTTGTTAAGGTTGTCATTGTTCTCAGTGGTGCTGCTGGGGTTCTATAAAAGGAGCATTAGAGACATGACAGCTCCGACTAGTGTGAAGGGTATTTCAAGAGTATGGCAGTCAAATATGACTACAAAGCCAACTAAGGCAAGCCAAGAGCGGTACATAGGCAGATTTTGCCTGAAGACTGAAGAGGATATGTATGTATATGTAAGACGATTACCGCTTCGAGAGAGCACACTGTGTCTGTGCTTAATCCAGTGTCACTGGATTAAGTGAATGTACCCAGTACCCGACCCTATCCAATCTCGCAGAGACATTGGTTAACCCCTCCCTCCCTCGTGCACTGGCTAAAAATAGAATCCTAGAACCGACACTGACTAGATTATCATGAATGATAGGCTTTCGGGTTCGAGTTTCAGTTTGCAATTACATCCTTTTCTATATTCACTGTCTGTCACTGTCCCTGACTATTTTCGCACTCAAGTTTCTTAATATGTGACACTGTTGTATTATAATCAAACATACCTGAGTAATAAGCAAAATGGGTGAAGAAATCCTTGGTGCGTTCTGTTCCTAACCCCTTGCTAGTGGGGTAAGGGATGTGGACGGTCATGGGGTCGGTGCGAAACCAGGCTTCCGCTATAAACAACGCTGGTACCCGCAGAATCACATTCACCGCGCGCACGACGTTTTCTCTTGATATTTTCGGCGGCATTCTTGCGCACAGTGCCTGTCACACACCGTAAACAACACTAAAACTCGTGGAAATGTCCATCTTACGTAAACATGCAGCCAACTTCGACGCAAAGCGTGACACCGGAAGTCGCCTTCTGCGCCGCACCACGCGGATATTCGACGTATCGATTCGCGAAATCATTCCGCCGCCTGCTTGCAATTAATTAACGCGTAGCCATGCGAAAATAATACCATAGAAAGGGTCTGCGGACTCCAGAATTTACACATTGGTAAATGTTATGGTCTCAGTGTTGTCGGTTGATTAGGAGAAAAATAACATGTAAGGAAAAAGAGCTAATTATACCTGTGTATAAACGTAAAGCAATAGTTAGGCCTCATTTACGCTTAAACGAATACAAAGGAGAGCAACTAAAATGATCCCAGAACTGAGAAACCTTAGTTATGAAGAACGTCTAAAAGAATATGGCTCAACAATCATAGAGACAAGGAGGCTAAGAGGAGATCAAATTGAAGTTTTTACGATACTGCTTTGGTATGAAAATATTGATAGAAATAGTTTTTCTCAAGAAAGACAGCTAGCAGAACTAGGGAACATAAGGTAACATTAGTAAAGGATCACTGTAAATTGGATACCAGGAAGTACTCATTCTCACAGAGGACAATAAATGAATGGAACAAATTATCTACAGATTGTGTAAATGTTACCACCGTGAATATGTTAAAAAACAAAGTTGACACATATCTCAGGAGGGCGGGTTACACATAGATGAAAATTTGTAGAACTCGATAAGTCAATGGCTTCCTTGTCCACTTGCCATCTGGGCCTTTGCCTTGGATGGCAATCTTGTTAAATGTTAATTCAATCACTGCCGTCGTTCTTAGTTGTAACATGAGAGATCAAGGTAGATGTTATGCGTCCTTGGCTTGGGCCTAGCTTATTAGCCATAGACGCCTTACCTGAAATGGTGTGGCACCCTTAAGACTTGCAGATGGGAGGTTAATTGACCTCCAAAACAAGTGGGAGATGGGATGTTGAGACAACCGCCACATGCAAGCATGCACGCACGCACGCGCACACACTGTTACCTTAATTAGCCATATTCATTTACAAATGAAATACACATCGATAAGAACATAAGCCAAAGGCCCAATCCACATTAACAAGTATAATTACAGGTTGGTGTTGATAGCTTGAAAAGGTTACACTGATAGTTAATTCATGACAGTACTGAATATATCTCCAAATGGATAGTCTAGGATATAATTTTTTGGCAACATGATTTCTTATCAAAAGACTGTTGCATCTTAATTGCGCCTTCCCCCAATTTCGTATGGAACCAATGTTTTGAGATGGCCCGTATGAAACAAATACTACCAGTAGTAATCACATCTATTTGGTGCTGGACTAGGAGGTCAAACATGTCTACTGTGAACTCAAAGGTTAAGGCTCACTAATCACAACACAGTGTTAAAGGCGCATCATTATGCTAACCACTTCACAGGGAGATACAAATAAACAGTTACATAGCGAGTTAAGCGTGTTTGACAAATTTATTTACTTCACATTGCCTCAGCTGTTTAATTTAGTACTTGGCTATGCACAGTGGTGGATGCGTGTGAACAAAGTCTTTGTACTGTAATTGTATTGTGGCTTGATGCTTACCAGAGAAGTCACATTCTTTTGATACTAGCCCGCATGCATGCTAAGTCCCCCATTCTCTTGGTACTAGCCCGCATGCATGCTAAGTCCCATATTCTTTTGGTACTAGCCCGCATGCATGCTAAGTCCCCCATTCTCGTCATACTAGCCCGCATGCATGCTAAGTCCCCCATTCTCTTGGTACTAGCCCGCATGCATGCTAAGTCCCCCATTCTTTTGGTACTAGCCCGCATGCATGCTAAGTTGCCCATTCTCTTGGTACTAGCCCGCATACATGCTAAATCCCCCATTCTTTTGGTACTAGCCCGCATACATGCTAAGTCCCCCATTCTCTTGGTACTAGCCTGCATGCATGCTAAGTCCCATATTCTTTTGGTACTAGCCTGCATGCATGCTAAGTCCCCCATTCTCGTCATACTAACCCGCATGCATGCTAAGTCCCCCATTCTCTTGGTATTAGCCCGCATGCATGCTAAGCCCCCCATTCTTTTGGTACTAGCCCGCATGCATGCTAAGTCCCCCATTCTCTTGGTACTAGCCCGCATGCATGCTAAGTCCCCCATTCTCTTGGTACTAGCCTACATGCATGCTAAGTCCCCTATTCTTTTGGTACTAGCCCACATGCATGCTAAGTCACCCATTCTCTCGGTACTAGCCCACATGCATACTAAGTCACCCATTCTCTCGGTACTAGCCCACATGCATACTAAGTCACCCATTCTCTCGGTACTAGCCCACATGCATGCTAAGAATTTTCCAGGTGAACCACAATTAGCCAGTGGAAAAATCCTGCTCTAGATTGGACGCTTTTTAGAAACTTAATATGGCTGCTAGCCTGGCTAACTTGACCGTAAACAAGATGTCCGTGCATATCTGTACTTAATGTTGTATGAAGTATACACAGCATTGTAACAATGCACTGTCAATGTATTCTTTGTATGATATTACAGTTTTAGTTTTACTTTTGTTAAAATCATCTAAACAATTGAGTTTGATCGTTAGATCAGGCTCAAAGTGAACAAACTTTCACTAAATGTAAAGAAAACAAAAGCCATGATATTTCATATGCCATAAAAAAAGGTTCAGCTTCCTCTCCTTCGAATAGCTGAATCAAATATTGAATATGTAGATAATTTTAATTTTCTCGGTATCACTATTAACAAACACCTAAATTGGACTAGTCATATAGATGCACTGGCTTCCAAATTATCAAAAACCATAGGAGTGTTAAGTAGTCTCAAACACATCCTATCAATCCACATCCTGAGAACAATCCATAACTCCCTAGTCGTATGTCACCTCAATTATGGGGTGTTGGTCTGGGGGACTCAGAGTAACCTTAATAACTCCCTAGTCGTATGTCACTTCAATTATGGAGTGTTGGTCTGGGGGACTCAGAGTAACCTTAATAACTCCCTAGTCGTATGCCACCTCAATTATGGAGTGTTGGTCTGGTGGACTCAGAGTAACCTTAATAACTCCCTAGTCGTATGCCACCTCAATTATGGAGTGTTGGTCTGGGGGACTCAGAGTAACCTTAATAACTCCCTAGTCGTATGTCACCTCAATTATGGAGTGTTGGTCTGGGGGACTCAGAGTAACCTTAATAACTCCCTAGTCGTATGCCACCTCAATTATGGAGTGTTGGTCTGGGGGACTCAGAGTAACCTTAATAACTCCCTAGTCGTATGTCACCTCAATTATGGGGTGTTGGTCTGGGGGACTCAGAGTAACCTTAATAACTCCCTAGTCGTATGTCACCTCAATTATGGGGTGTTGGTCTGGGGGACTCAGAGTAACCTAAATAACTCCCTAGTCGTATGTCACCTCAATTATGGAGTGTTGGTCTGGGGGACTCAGAGTAACCTTAATAACTCCCTAGTCGTATGTCACCTCAATTATGGAGTGTTGGTCTGGGGGACTCAAGAGTAACCTTAATAACTCCCTAGTCGTATGCCACCTCAATTATGGAGTGTTGGTCTGGGGGACTCAGAGTAACCTAAATAACTCCCTAGTCGTATGTCACCTCAATTATGGAGTGTTGGTCTGGGGGACTCAGAGTAACCTTAATAACTCCCTAGTCGTATGTCACCTCAATTATGGAGTGTTGGTCTGGGGGACTCAGAGTAACCTAAATAACTCCCTAGTCGTATGCCACCTCAATTATGGAGTGTTGGTCTGGGGGACTCAGAGTAACCTAAATAACTCCCTAGTCGTATGTCACCTCAATTATGGAGTGTTGGTCTGGGGGACTCAGAGTAACCTTAATAACTCCCTAGTCGTATGTCACCTCAATTATGGAGTGTTGGTCTGGGGGACTCAGAGTAACCTTAATAACTCCCTAGTCGTATGCCACCTCAATTATGGAGTGTTGGTCTGGGGGACTCAGAGTAACCTTAATAACTCCCTAGTCGTATGCCACCTCAATTATGGAGTGTTGGTCTGGGGGACTCAGAGTAACCTTAATAACTCCCTAGTCGTATGCCACCTCAATTATGGAGTGTTGGTCTGGGGGACTCAGAGTAACCTTAATAACTCCCTAGTCGTATGCCACCTCAATTATGGAGTGTTGGTCTGGGGGACTCAGAGTAACCTAAATAACTCCCTAGTCGTATGTCACCTCAATTATGGAGTGTTGGTCTGGGGGACTCAGAGTAACCTTAATAACTCCCTAGTCGTATGTCACCTCAATTATGGAGTGTTGGTCTGGGGGACTCAGAGTAACCTTAATAACTCCCTAGTCGTATGTCACCTCAATTATGGAGTGTTGGTCTGGGGGACTCAGAGTAACCTAAATAATAAAATTGTAAAATTACAGAAAAGGACAGTTAGAATTATAACTTCTAGCAATTACCTGGCTCATAGTGAACCATTTTTTAAAGAAACTTTACTTCTTAAAGCTTGATGACATATATAGAATTCAACTACTCAAATTTATTTACAAATTGGTCAACAAGCAGCTGCCTGATTATTTCAATCAAAACCTACTCTTATACAATACCCAGCGCCATCAACATGCCACTAGGGCAGGCACAAATGTATTTATCCCTAGAGTCAATCACGAATTCTCAAAAAGAAACATCAGGTTCAGCATAGCAGATATTTAATAATTATCCCGATATCATTAATAAAATATTCACCAACAGTATCCATGAATTCTCCACCTATATTAAAAGATACATTATTGAAAGGTATCAAAATGCTTGTACTATTATTAACTGTTATATGTGTGGAAGATAATTAACTTAAATCCCTATGTATACGTCACCTTGTAGTTTGTAGTTACTAGCTAATTATATTTTGACAGATTAAATGTCGTCTTTAAAATAAATTTATTGTAATGTCTATTGATGCATTTAGTTTTGTTGTTGTTGTTTATAGGTGTATATGTCAGCTACTGAATGAACTTTTAATTGTAATCTTTACTATGGCATGTTCATGTATTATTAGCTAAATTACTCTGTAAATGTATTATTACTATTATTATACTACAATTATTATTCAAGGTGGCTCTCGTGATAGCAGCATTTAAATGCCTTAACGGAGTCTCCTGACCTATTGTATATACTAAATTATAATATGTACTTGTAATTATTGGTCTAATAAATTTCAGTTCAGTTCAGATTGTGAAAGTGTGACTAGCGTTATGTCATAGTGTATAGAGTCAGGTATCTAGTGAAAGTGGGACTATTGTTATTTCATAGTATATAGAGTCAGGTAACTAGTGAAAGTGTGACTAGCATTATGTCATAGTATATAGAGTCAGGTATCTAGTGAAAGTGTGACTAGCGTTATGTCATAGTGTATGCTTGAACGCATACAAAGGAGAGCAACTAAAATGATTCCAGAACTCAGAGACCTTAGTTATGAAGAACGCCTGAAAGAATGTGGTTTAACAACTCTAGAGACAAGGAGGTTAAGAGGAGATCTGTTTTTAAGATATTGAATGGGTATGAAAATATTGATAGAAATATGTTTTTCTCACTCAAGAAGGATAGCAGAACTAGAGGACATGAGGTAAAATTAGTAAAGGATCAATGTAGATTGGACATCAGGAAGAACTCGTTCTCACAGAGGACAATAAATGAATGGAACAAATTGTATACAGATTGTGTAACTGCTAGCAGCGTGAATATGTTTAAAAACAAGGTTGACACATATCTCAGGAGGGCAGGTTATAAGTAGATGAACATTGTTGGACTCTCGATAAGCCAATGGCTTCCTTGTCCACTTGCCATCTGGGCCTTTGGCTTGCAAATCTTGTATATAGAGTCAGGTAACTAGTGAAAGTGTGACTAGCGTTATGTCATAGTATATAGAGTCAGGTAACTAGTGAAAGTGCGACTAGTGTTATGACGTAGTATATAGAGTCAGGTAACTAGTGAAAGTGTGACTAGCGTTATGTCATAGTATAGAGTCAGGTAACTAGTGAAAGTGTGACTAGCCTTATGACATAGTATATAGAGTCAGGTAACTAGTGAAAGTGTGACTAGCGTTATGACATAGTATATAGAGTCAGGTAACTTGTGAAAGTGTGACTAGCCTTATGACATAGTATATAGAGTCAGGTAACTAGTGAAAGTGTGACTAGCGTTATGACATAGTATATAGAATCAGATAACTAGTGAAAGTGTGACTAGCCTTATGACATAGTATATAGAGTCAGGTAACTAGTGAAAGTGTGATTAGCGTTATGACATAGTATATAGAATCAGGTAACTAGTGAAAGTGTGACTAGCCTTATGCTGTAGTATATAGAGCCGGACTACTTTTGCTCTTTTATGTCATAGTAGATATTAGATAGATTAGATTTTTGCAAAATGATTCTAAAACGA
This sequence comes from Lamellibrachia columna, assembly GCA_963662155.1. Taxonomy (NCBI): domain Eukaryota; kingdom Metazoa; phylum Annelida; class Polychaeta; order Sabellida; family Siboglinidae; genus Lamellibrachia; species Lamellibrachia columna. Next base: position 59,565,287 of record OY759264.1, read on the forward strand.
GCCAAGCAAACATAATATTAAGGAAGGACCTGTAACCAGAATCCACAATGTAACCAGGCATTAAGGAAGGACCTGTAACCAGCATTCACAATGTAACCAGGCATTAAGGAAGGACCTGTAACCAGCATTCACAATGTAACCAGGCATTAAGGAAGGACCTGTAACCAGCATTCACAATGTAACCAGGCATTAAGGAAGGACCTGTAACCAGCATTCACAATACTTACAATACCCGGCTACAAAATTCATTAAGGAAGTACTATTTTCTAAGAAGAATCAAACTCAAAGCTCAGAAATCATGTTTATAAACAAAAAGGTGAACATCAGTATCTGTCTAAACATGCATTTAAAAAAAATAAATAATACTAATATGTAACTATACAAGTCATACAACTTGTGTAGTGGGTTACGGCTCCTACCACAATAGACATGTACAGTTAACCATGTCCAAGTACTGTTCACATCTGTCACATCTGTCACACTGTACTCATTTCCACAGTATGCATTTTTTGGAGGTACACAACAGGGTCCTGTTTTTATATGGATTTGCTTCAAATGGAAAAATCATGATAAAGTAAATGTTTGTGTGTTCATCAGACAAGTGTAGACTTACAGCAGTCAAAGAACAACTAGTTTTGTAAGGGATATTCCCAGTGAGTTTTAGTGGATGTTGTTTGGTGCAGGCATATTTCATAGTCTCAAAGATGGCAACACACCAATGCTGTGTGGATTTCTATGGCTTTATACAGAATTTCAAGTAAAAACTATCCTCCACAAATTGTGGAGGATATGGTTATGATTACAATAAAATGACTGGAGGTATTAGGACAATACAACAAATTGTGGAGGATATGGTTATGATTTCAATAAAATGACTGGACAATACAACAAAATGACTGGAGGTATTAGGACAATACAACAAAATAATCAATGGACAGACATAAACAAATACTTAATTTTTTAATGTAATTAATTTTTCTTCTTTTCTAAATGCAATCCACATTATTGCGGTTCACACAAGTCATATTTATTCAAGTAATTTCCTGATGGAAACTCGCATGGAGTGAACATCGACTTAGGACTGCCTGGACCGTCCTCCATGTTTTGCGCTGACTCGTCCATATATAGCTGCTTACAGGAGAGGTCACTTTGCATCCTTCAACATGTCGCTGAGTTCACCTGATTCTTTTAATTCCTGCAAGAAACAGTTATAAGTGCCATGTGATTGCTCGCTCTTTAAAACCATCTTTGTATACATTTTAACATACTAGACCATCAATCTTTTTTATAAGCATCTTTCACTGGGTTACAATTTCTTGATGCGATAAATTTTAACAAAATACTTAAAAGATACCATGGTGCTTAAATTCATGTTGGGATATTAAAAAATCCAGTACTAATTTTAAATGGTACATATACTTATTATCTTAGCAGCAGTGCCAAAGTCTTGCAAGATGTGACCAACTTACAGGTGACAGCTGTATCCCAGTTTGTATGGCAAGCTCTTTTTGAGCTTTCGTGACAAACCAGCATACATAGATAATCATACGGGTTCATTTGCGGGTCTTAGGGATTTATGTTACCAATCTTACAGGTGTGCACCTCTCAGGGTTGACACCAGTCTTACAGGTGTGCACCACTCAGGGTTGACATCAGTCTTACAGGTGTGCACCACTCAGGGTCGACACCAGTCTTACAGGTGTGCATCACTCAGGGTTGACACCAGTCTTACAGGTGTGCACCACTCAGGGTCGACACCAGTCTTACAAGTGTGCACCACTCAGGGTTGACATCAGTCTTACAGGTGTGTACCACTCAAGGTTGACACCAGTCTTACAGGTGTGCACCACTCAAGGTTGACACCAGTCTTACAGGTGGGCACCACTCAGGGTTGACATGTATAAAACGGTATGTAAAAATTTACTATTTTGTTCATACGAATTACAGTCTGACCAGACAGTCAAACACTTACTGGTCAACCAGTCAACCTGATGGACTACCCACCTTGATGATGTCCAGTCCTCCGGCCAGTTCCCCCTTGATATACAGTTGCGGGTAGGTCGGCCAGTTGGAGAACTTCTTCAGCTCCTGCCTCACGTCGTTGTCACTCAGGATGTCAAAGTAGCCATACTTGGCCCTGCAACACAACCGGAGTAGTTGGAAGACAACAGGATTAGTTTAAAAGTCCATAAAGTGTGTGTGAACGGCACGCCTAGTCAGGTGATGTATCTTGTAGGGCCTAGCGTTATTTCCTGGTTACCATGACCACCAGATAAATAATGTTTTTTCATTCTTTTGTTGTATATATTTTTATTGTTCCATCCTTGGTTTTTATCTCGCTTTTAGTGCAATGTTTGCTAAGCTTATGTTTTGGGCCACTTTTAGTGCAATGTTTGCTAAGCTTATGCTTTGGGCCACTTTTAGTGCAATGTTTGCTAAGCTTATGCTTTGGGCCACTTTTAGTGCAATGTTTGCTAAGCTTATGCTTTGGGCCACTTTTAGTGCAATGTTTGCTAAGCTTATGCTTTGGGCCACTTTTAGTGCAATGTTTGCTAAGCTTATGCTTTGGGCCACTTTTAGTGCAATGTTTGCTAAGCTTATGCTTTGGGCCACTTTTAGTGCAATGTTTGCTAAGCTTATGCTTTGGGCCACTTTTAGTGCAATGTTTGCTAAGCTTATGCTTTGGGCCACTTTTAGTGCAATGTTTGCTAAGCTTATGCTTTGGGCCACTTTTCACCAGGCCCCTGAATTTCAGTATAAAAAACAACAGGGATAGTTGGAACACGAAGAATAGATTGAAAACAACAGGAATAGCAGGAAAACAACAGGAATAGCAGGAAAACAACAGGAATAGTTGAAAAACAACAGGAATACACCTGTAGTTGGAAAACAACAGTAATAGTTGCCATAATTGTCTTACTTCACATTGAAAAATAACAGGAATTGTGTAATAATTGATCTGCAAAACAGCATGAATAATAATTGATCTGCAAAACAGCCTGAGTAGTTGCCATAATTCTGCAAGACGCCAGAAATAGTGGCCGCGTGCTGAGACAGTGTGTCATTTTCATGTAATTTTATTGTGTTATGTTATGTGGGACTTGTGTGTCACCAAAACTGGTAAAATGACTAAATATACAGTTTAGTGTAGAATACCAAGAATATGTGCCTTTATCACTGATAAGCACTGTGATAGTTTCAGGTCTGGAAGGGGAGGACCCAAGACCCACGTTGCCTGCTGGGACCTGCAGCTTCAGTTCAAGACCCGAAACAGTGACAGCACTAATTAAAATGAAAACCAGACTGACCCAACATCAGCAAGGATTTGAATCATTGTTCGACTGAATCCGCATCGGGCATCTTCTGGCGTTCCCTTCATGAACAGCATCACGGGCTGTTGGTTGATGAGGGAGCGCAGCCTCTCTTCCATGCTTTCTTGCTTTGGCAACATTGACTTGAACTCGCCCGATTCAACAAGCTCCTTCATGATGTCAAGACCACCGATCAGCTCGCCCTCTATGTAGAGCTGAGGGAATGTTGGCCAATTCGAGTAAGTCTTGAGACCTGCATGATGAGAAATAAGAAATCGTGCAATTTTACTATAAACTGATGGCATGATTACCTTTATGTTAAAGGAATGTGAACGTTGAAGTGTAGTGTTTCATGTGCATGTTTGTGGCAACCAATATACTGCCGCATGGTTCAACTTCAAAAATATTAATTATAAATATTATGCTTGAATTTCATATTCCCATATGATTAAGTAAAAACGGTTTTTATCATGTAGAGTTTCCGAGTGATCAGACCCTAAAATAGTGAGATCTCACTATTTTGAGGTATCAAATTAGTCAAGATTTATAATTGCATTAATGCACTGTAATGAGGAAATAGTCACTTAATGAGGAAAATCAAGCAATTTACATTTTGCATTTATTGTATCTAAAGAGATTCAACATGTTTCTAAACAAGAAAAATTAATTTACTGTTTGATGCTAAAATTTGAAGCTGAAAGGACAATCAACTAAATATGTTGCTCTACAACAGTGGTTCTCAAACTGGGCGTTGTGACCCATTGGGGGGGGGGTCGTTTGGCAACTTCAGGGGGTTGTCTTACCAACCCTTGTAAAATTAATTTGCATACAATTAAAAGATATGATTAATTGCGCAAGATTTACAAAACATGCAAGCCAAGTCGTCTTGCCAATGCAGCTCCTATGAGGTACCATTTTTGCCGACACGCTGAGTGGACAATTAAAAATCCACACCAGAAATCATCAGTAGATCGTCATGATTTATTTTCGAATGGAATTGGAATTAAAATTATGAGTTGAAGTATAGTGTTTTAAAGATACTATTGCCTGAAATACAATGTTGTGTGTAAATAAAGCCATTTATCACTTTCACGCTATTAAAATTATGTATGGTGTGTGATACGTGAATATGATTTAGAGGTGCCGAAAGTGCATTTTGTGAGGCCATTTCATGTCATTCTTTGGAACATCAACGAGTGGCGTCGGCAGGTGTTAAAAATAATAACAAAAACCGCTGTTTGTTTGAGAAATGTAAAAAGAAAGTAATATATTTTTATAATAAAGTACAAACACATTATCTTGATGAGTGCTTGAATGAAATGAAATAATTTATGATGTGTGCTAAATAATCATATTATTATTAAAGATTGTAATTTGTACTTTGAAATTCCATCTTGTAGCATTTTTATATGCAAATTAGTGGCCAGAAATAAATGTGAATAGGGTGTGATTTGTTGCCATATTAAATATGTGACAGTTTATAACTTAATCATAGTTTATTTAATCATTTAACATTGTAAATCACATTATCTGAATTACAATTCTACATATTTCACTTTTCCATTAGTTGTCCAATTTAAATGGAATAAAACCATATACACTGTAATTCAGAATAAGGAGCTGCATTTTTTCAGGTGGTAATGCAAATTTAAGGCGATCTGTCAGCTATGGACATGTTTCAGTTTACAAAGTGTTGTGTTACGTTCCAAGTATGCTAAAAAAAATTATTTCCCATCTTAGCAGGTGCAGTGGCCAAGACAGCACGGCGTCCAAGAAACGCACCTATCTGGACAGCTACCCGAACTTCGGTTTTACAAGCATAAATAAGAGAAGAGGTGTAAAACCCAAAGTGTGGTTTGCTACAAAGCGCTGAAGTCTAGCAAGCTTAAATCACACCTGCAATCAAAGCATCCTGAACATGCTCGAAAAGATTGTTAATTTTAAATTAATTTGATCGGCAGCAACACCAGCTGAAGAAGCTGATGTTGTTGGCTCCATCAATCAAGAGAACGCTGCAGCAATGGACGCATCATTTATTGTCTCCTTGCAAATAACAATGAAAAAGAAGACTCACACTATCAGGGAGCAGCTGATTGTTCCTTGTGCCCAGACTAGGGTCAAACATAGTGAAGAAAAACTTTGTGTAATTTTCTTTTCGAACGATACTGTTTGCAGAAGAATATGTGAGCTTTCTCTGGATATCAAAGAACAGGTGGTACAGAAAGTAAAAAATGCTGGTTTGTTCAGCGTACAACTTGATGAATCTACCAATGTTCAGTCCTGCTCTCAACTGATGGTGTTCATCAGATACATTCACAGTGGCGACTTAAAGGAAGAATTCCTATTTTGTGATGACCTCGAGCTAACAACCAAAGGAAAATATGTGTTGGAGAAACTCTCTGAATTCTTTGAAGCAGAAGGCCTTGATTCGCGCAATCTTTGTGCAGTATGTACCGATGGAGCCCTGCAATGTTTGGGTCTTGATCACGCTTCGTGACCCTCGTCAAATGGAAAGCTCCAGATGCCTGTTCTCTTCATTGCATGATTCATAGCCAGGCCCTTGCATCCAAGACACTGCCCCAGGCACTCCTGGAAACTCTTGATACCGTCATAAGAACTGTGAACTTTGTGAAAACAAGTGTCCTCAACTCGCGCCTTTTAAAGAAGCAGTGCCTGGACATGGACTCTGTTCACGAAACGCTTCTATTCTACACGCAAGTCCACTTGCTGTCCAAAGGCAATGTTTTTGCACTCAGAGAAGGAATCAAGCTCTTTCTCTGTATCCAAAACAAATTGGATCAGCTCTCAGCTTGGACAGAAGATTTAACAGTTTATAAACTAGTTAACAGGTTAAAACCAAAAACAACAGATCAACAAAACTGTTAATTTTTTGGCAACTATCGGTTAAGAAAAAAGAAGAAAACGGATCGAGGTTATCTGGGTTTAAATAAATGATTACCCCAGTGTAAACCATTAAATGATTACCCCAGTGTAAACCATTAATTTCGTTTCCAGTTGAAGTTTTAAAAAACCTGTGGATTTTTGAAAATATGTTTACCATGTATGTAACAGAACACAGTAATACATTGAAGCCAAGAAACACAAAACCTTTTTTTTATCAATCTAATTAATTACATGAGCTTAAAACTGCTGCTGCATTTAAATTTTACACTCATATCATTTTAGAAACATTTCATAAAAACCTTTCTAGTTTCTACCACAACGTGTTAACTCATTTATGCAAATGTGTTATTTAGTTTTGATGGAATTATCAGGCAAACGATTAAATTATTTTCAATTGGGCCAGGTCAAAATTAGTTAAAATAGGGCAAACGTGGCTCTTCCTCTATGTACTATTAAATAAGGTTATATACTATAACATAAGGCTACTCACATTTCACACGTTACCTGGTCTAGGGTTAAGTCAATTCTTTCACTGATTTTTTTTATTAAATCAACTGTGCATATCACTGAAACTATTCACGTGCACCAAAGATTTGTACATCAACAGACCTCAAGTTACTTACAATGGTCTAACTGAATTATTTGTACATCAACAGACCTCAAGTTACTTACAATGGTCTAACTGAATTATTTGTACATCAACAGACCTTAAGTTACTTACAATGGTCTAACTGAATTATTTGTACATCAACAGACCTCAAGTTACTTACAATGGTCTAACTGAATTATTTGTACATCAACAGAACTTAAGTTACTTACAATGGTCTAACTGAATTATTTGTACATCAACAGACCTTAAGTTACTTACAATGGTCTAACTGAATTATTTGTACATCAACAGACCTTAAGTTACTTACAATGGTCTAACTGAATTATTTGTACATCAACAGACCTTAAGTTACTTACAATGGTCTAACTGAATTATTTGTACATCAACAGACCTTAAGTTACTTACAATGGTCTAACTGAATTATTTGTACATCAACAGACCTTAAGTTACTTACAATGGTCTAACTGAATTACGGAAACAAATTTATAATACACATTGCAAGTAGTTCAAAGTATACTACCTTGTCGTACATCATTGTCTCCAAGGATGTCAAAGGTGCTGAACTTTGCTCCCTGCTCCATGAGTAGTTGGACAGTTTGACGACTGAAGCCTGTAACAGACATCGGACTTCTTCCACACCTGGTGACATGCTTTTTATAACTAATATCAAAATGAAAAAATATTTATTCCAGGTTAAAACTGACTTTAATCCAGCCTGAGTATGTACGTATATCTGTTTGTTACACTACTCCTCATAGACACTTTGCATCTCAGGCGCCACACATTCAGGGGTTTATCTACGACCCCACAATTGGGTTGTCAGTTTTATTTTCTTTAAAATTCACCCAACTGTTACCTTTTCCATGAACAATAAAATTAAGAATTGTTCACAAAGTCATGGGTCTTTTCTACAATTGTCCCAAGTTATGTAACACAAGGTCCAAGACATCAACAATTTTGAGTGTTGTATTCCAAGAAGCCATCAAGATATTGACTGGCAGCACCAAGTAATATATAATAGATCGATATAATTATTATGTCTGTGATAAAATGTTTAGCATTGTTATCGTGACAGTTGCTTGCAAACTACCAAGTTATCACATCCTCAGGAAGGGTATTTTTTCTAGTATATTTAATAATGCATAATTATTTAGCATCACCTAAATACGTTGTAGATAGGAGAGTCCCTAAATGCAACACATCATGTTCTCTTTGTGTCTTGGAACAGGGAATTCACTTAAATGAGATTTGTATCAGAGTGCCAATGAGCCATGAAGGTCAGGGAAGGTTAGGGGTGATCTCATAAAGGTTATGGAAGGTTGGGGCGATATCATAGAGGTCATACCTTGAAAGGGTTTGGGGCAGGGAGCCTTCTGGCTCATGTATAGCCCCCCAATCAGTGGTTATGGCAGTATTATATTGTTTTGAAGTTGTTTACTGCTAGTGCATTGACACAATCGCTTGGTAGGGTATTCCATGGCTTGATTACTCGCTGTGAAAAGAACTTGTGGTGTGCATCTAGTCGACTGTGGTGTCGAACTATTGACTTGTTGTGTCTCCCTGGACGGGGGGTATGGGTTAGCTCGAATATTCTCTTGGAGTCTATATCAGTAAATCCATTAATAATCTTAAAAACTTCTAGCATATCAGCCCTTTTCTTCCTATCTTGTAGAGACAGGAGGCCACACTTTCACAATCTCAGATAATATGGGAGCTTAGAGATTCCAGTGATCATCTTAGTGGCCCTCCTTTGGACACTTTCTAATTTGTTGATATCTTTCTGAAGATGTGGACACCATGCATGTTGGCAGTTTTCGATGATGGGTTAGGGATGATCTCAAACACAAATGTACGACACTACATAAAATCAATGTCATTTAACTTCATACTCCAAATGACTATACAACAACCCCTGCTGACTACTTATCATCCCCACAACAACCCCTGGTGACTACTTATCATCCCCACAACAACCCCTGCTGACTACTTATCATCCCCACAACAACCCCTGCTGACTACATATCATCCCCACAACAACCCCTGCTGACTACTTATCATCCCCACAACCCCTGCTGACTACATATCATCCCCACAACAACCCCTGCTGACTACTTATCATCCCCACAACAACCCCTGCTGACTACTTATCATCCCCACAACAACCCCTGCTGACTACTTATCATCTCCACAACAAGCCCTGCTGACTACTTATCATCCCCACAACAACCACTGCTGACTACATATCATCCCCACAACAACCCCTGCTGACTACTTATCATCTCCACAACAACCCCTGCTGACTACATATCATCTCCACAACAACCCCTGCTGACTACATATCTCCACAACAACCCCTGCTGACTACTTATCATCCCCACAACAACCACTGCTGACTACATATCATCCCCATAAGACAGTCAGTTGACACCCACCACATCGAGGCTCATCCGGACATCCTTTCATAAACAGCATGACAGGCGCAGAGTTGGTCAGCTTCTTTAACCGTGTGTTTAAATCCTGAAACAAAGTCACACAAATAATGGTTAATTAAACGTACAGTGTTATAATTTTTACCGTAAAATCGTGTTATGTAGCATAAACTATATATATATATATACATGTATATATATACATATATATATTCTAACATCTAAACTACCCAAATGAGTTCTAGTGAACGACAATTTTTAAATATAATTTCATCATGCTCTGTTTATTAATCTCTACCTTGCCGTTCCGCAAGGGCAGCCTAACAGGCCGACCAGAGTGGACAGACCAGGCCCCCTGTTAGGCTGTCCCTGTTATCACACACTTATGATGTGCTACTGTTGTGTATTACACAAACATCGTGTACACATTTGTAATTAAATTCGCAGTAGTAATTGACAGTGTATAGAACTCATTTGTAGTATATGTTGAGATTATGGCCGAATGGGTTGCTGTGTTTTTGGTGATGTGACAGTTGTTTCTGCCTGCAGCGTGCCCTGCAGGCAGAGAGACCGGAGCATCCCTGACAGCCTCTCTGGGCTGTTCTGTTTGTCCCAGACAGGTCTCCATCCCTCTCCACGACAAACACAATGGCCATTTTTCTCCGTGGCGAGCTCGGAGGACAAAGAGAGGAGAACCAGTGATGATGGTGTGGAGAATGAGCCAAGTCTTGCCTGCTCCGGGGCTGCAGCTTCACTGTCAGTCACAGGAGAATGTGTCTTCAGTTTCTTCATCAACTCAGGAACATTTGCTCCATTCACCTCGTCAATCTTCACTTGTTTCTGCACATAGACAACACAAATAACATTGTATCATAAAATAATATACTGTAACTTAGATGTTTTATTCTATTATTATTAAATAAGTCGAGTTGCGCAGCGTTGAACAGGAGAAAAGGCAATGATAACTTCACGCCCCAAAAATCATGTACAACTCAGTTTCATGAAGCATTTATACCGTTTGACATACATCACGTAACTCGGACTAATCCTAGGAAACATGCATGACGTTGCTAGCAATTGTATATAACTACAAACTCCTATTGTTCTGAGTTAGGTAATCTACATCAAACATCCACATATGCAAAATCCGAGGGAATTTTTTTAATGTACGCACCTTCCCAGTGGACCCCCAGGCACACATAAACAATGTTAGTGCCATACATGTAAACTGACAGAGACAGACAGACTACTACTGTGTCATGTAATGGACCACTTAGTAATAATCATGAAATCCTCCAATTGATAGTCTTCAAAGCACAAGAAATAATGAGATTTAGCTGCAACCCTCCATTTTGCAGGGGATGTTTACTTTATCATCTACGGTGATCTACCTTAATCACTTGTTTGTGTACAACGTCACTGGCAAAATGTAATTTGTGCAACAGAACACCTGCAGTTGGACAGAATTGCACATCCACTGGCCAGACTCGCACTACTGCACACCCCAAGTTTATGAATATCTCAACACAACTGTCCATGGTGAAGATGTGATCAAATATGGCAGAATGTTTATGTTTTCATATTTAGGTAATTATTGGTTCTGCATTTCAACCTGGAGCCGTGGCATCAGGAAAGGATACGCTACTTTAACGTTCTCAAGAAAAACTGTGATATCTTCTTCACAGCTATGGGATAGGATGAACTGAGAACATTTAATCAAATGTGTATATTTATGGAAACGAGACATTTTGACTTTTTTATTACTGGGAAAATAAAGCCAAATGTTGATGGTTTATGTTACACAAACACAATTGTTTATGTTATGCAAACACAATTGTTTATGTTACACACACACAACTGAATTCTCATGTTGTTTTTTAATGCTTAGATTACCATTGGTTCTGTCAACCTGGAAGATATGCCAGGTTAAAGATACGCCAGGTTAAAGCTTTCTTTGCACTTCATTTAGTCCATTACAAATCAGGTTTGCTGATATTTAAATCCGTGTGAATAGCTTAAGTAATATGAACAGTTGGTTTAATAAAAGATTGCTTACTTTGTTGAAATTGTCGAAAGAACTGATTTTGATCATTAGAAACTGTGGAAGCGTCAGTAACCATACGTTACAGGATATAGAAGTGAGATCACACATTTTTTCACTGAAATTTGTTTTGACATAACCAGTAATTTCCTCAAAATAACACATTTCCACAAACTTAGCGTGACATATCCAATATTAGATAAGTTTGATATTTTTGCGAAATGAGGCAAGCAAAGACAGGTGTAACATACCTTGACAAGGACACATGTAGGCACGGCTGTGATGCCGTACTTGGCTGACAATTCAGGCACTGCCTCTGCTTCCACCTACAAATACAGAACCTGAACATGAGGCACAACACACAAGTAAACACAACACACAAGTAAACACAACACACAAGTAAACACAACACACAAGTAAACACAACACACAAGTAAACACAACACACAAGTAAACACAACACACAAGTAAGCACAACACACAAGTAAACACAACACACAAGTAAGCACAACACACAAGTAAGCACAACACACAAGTAAGCACAACACACAAGTAAGCACAACACACAAGTAAACAACACACAAGTAAACAACACACAAGTAAACACAACACACAAGTAAACACAACACACAAGTAAGCACAACACACAAGTAAGCACAACACACAAGTAAGCACAACACACAAGTAAACACAACACACAAGTAAACACAACACACAAGTAAACACAACACACAAGTAAACACAACACACAAGTAAACACAACACACAAGTAAACACAACACACAAGTAAACACAACACACAAGTAAACACAGGTATTTAAAATGTAAATTAATACTGCAAAATAATCTTAGTTAAAGCAAATGTACCTCAACAATGAAAATGAGATGACTCCCATAATCTTGTTAGTCACAAGACTGCTCACCAGGAGGTGTGTCAGTTTCTTCTTTACTGTTTCTCACATGTCTATGGTTTCAATCCTCAATGTTATGTTCAAACTTAGCTCAAACCTGTTATTAAAATATAAATGTGCACCATAATTAATAAGCATTGATCAACAAGCAATAAGTTAGTGATATGCACAGCTCTGGTTAAATAAAAGAGTGCACACTTGTTAACTATAATCATTCGATCGGATAACCAAGTGTGAACAACCTTTATAAATAACAGTGTATAGTCAGAGCACTCTTGCCCCCTTTTTATTGGATTTGGTCAAAAATATTTTAATTAACATTTTGTCTGATAATCTCACCAAATCTAATTTATACTGTTACACTTTGACCATATCAGACCTGTTCACTAATGCTGTAATTGCTGCATGAAATTTGCTCATTTTTATAATTCCATCTCTAGAATTCCACCACTGTATATTGCTAGGTTCAAAATGGCAGCAAGATGATTTGAACCTGGATTCTCTTGATAGACAGTCCAGTGTTCTAATCACTGCACTACCCAAGGAGGCAAGTAGATTTAGATGCAATCTTTTTATAATAACTGGTACCTCACAATAATTCATGCCCCAAACATACCTTAAGAAAGACGGTTGTCGTCCATTGTTTCTCCTTCTTCAGTTCATCGAGTACCTCAAGCATCTGTTTGCACTCTGGTGCCCATGGTGCATAGTAGAGCAGCACCACGAGCTGACTGAAACACAAGACGCACTACATCTTACTGACACTCTGGTGCCCATGGTGCATAGTAGAGCAGCACCACGAGCTGACTGAAACACAAGACGCACTACATCTTATTGACACTCTGGTGCCCATGGTGCATAGTAGAGCAGCACCACGAGCTGACTGAAACACAAGACGCACTACATCTTACTGACACTCTGGTGCCCATGGTGCATAGTAGAGCAGCACCACGAGCTGACTGAAACACAAGACGCACTACATCTTATTGACACTCTGGTGCCCATGGTGCATAGTAGAGCAGCACCACGAGCTGACTGAAACACAAGACGCACTACATCTTATTGACACTCTGGTGCCCATGGTGCATAGTAGAGCAGCACCACGAGCTGACTGAAACACAAGACGCACTACATCTTACTGACACTCTGGTGCCCATGGTGCATAGTAGAGCAGCACCACGAGCTGACTGAAACACAAGACGCACTACATCTTACTGACACTCTGGTGCCCATGGTGCATAGTAGAGCAGCACCACGAGCTGACTGAAACACAAGACGCACTACATCTTACTGACACTCTGGTGCCCATGGTGCATAGTAGAGCAGCACCACGAGCTGACTGAAACACAAGACGCACTACATCTTACTGACACTCTGGTGCCCATGGTGCATAGTAGAGCAGCACCACGAGCTGACTGAAACACAAGACGCACTACATCTTACTGACACTCTGGTGCCCATGGTGCATAGTAGAGCAGCACCACGAGCTGACTGAAACACAAGACGCACTACATCTTATTGACACTCTGGTGCCCATGGTGCATAGTAGAGCAGCACCACGAGCTGACTGAAACACAAGACGCACTACATCTTACTGACACTCTGGTGCCCATGGTGCATAGTAGAGCAGCACTACGAGCTGACTGAAACACAAGACGCACTACATCTTACTGACACTCTGGTGCCCATGGTGCATAGTAGAGCAGCACCACGAGCTGACTGAAACACAAGACGCACTACATCTTATTGACACTCTGGTGTCCATGGCATGGGCATGGTGCATTGTATAGCGGCATCACCAGCCGACTGAAACACAAGATGCAATACATCTTACTGACACTCTGGTGTCCATGGTGCATTGTATAGCGGCACCACCAGCCGACTGAAACACAAGATGCAATACATCTTACTGACACTCTGGTGTCCATGGTGCATTGAATAGCGGCACCACCTGCCGACTGAAACACAAGATGCAATACATCTTACTGACACTCTGGTGCTCATGGTGCATTGTAGAGCAGCACCACCAGCCGACTGAAACACAAGATGCAATGCATCTTACTGACACTCTGGTGTCCATGGCATGGTGCATTGAATAGCGACACCACCAACCGACTGAAACACAAGATGCAATACATCTTACTGACACTCTGGTGTCCATGGCATGGGCATGGTGCATTGTATAGCGACACCACCAACCGACTGAAACACAAGATGCAATACATCTTATTGACACTCTGGTGTCCATGGTGCATTGTATAGCGGCACCACCAGCCGACTGAAACACAAGATGCAATACATCTTACTGACACTCTGGTGTCCATGGTGCATTGAATAGCGGCACCACCTGCCGACTGAAACACAAGATGCAATACATCTTACTGACACTCTGGTGCTCATGGTGCATTGTAGAGCAGCACCACCAGCCGACTGAAACACAAGATGCAATGCATCTTACCGACACTCTGGTGTCCATGGTGCATAGTAGAGCAGCACCACCGACTGAAATGGACGTAGACCATAGCCAAAATTGGCTCCTTACGACGTACCAGAATCAGACGTGCATAAAATACGTAAAATATCGCTCAACATCACATCTACACATCGCTCAACATCACATTCCATAATTTAACAGGATCTGTAAGATTATACACTCTACGTGCTTACGTACTCGCCCTTCCCAGAAACTAATTTACTAAAGTCGTCTACGCTTTTCACTTCCATGATGATGTAACTAAAAAAGTGTCTGCTTTCTCCGACCAGTCAACAACTAAACGTGCTCGAGATGTTCGTTTACAAGTGCGTGCTTACGTTGTATCCCAAAGAGGGCGCCACACACAAAAAACCCATTGTTTCCACAATCACCACAGGGCAGCACTTTTCGGACGAGTTGATTTCTCGCTTAGCCGACTTTCGAGTCTCAATTAAAGTAATGATGACTTATGACTTATAACATTTAACTCCAAACAATCCTAAGTTCTTAGTGCTTAGTTCTTTTTCATTTTGATATGCACTGCAATCCCACAAAGTACCGCTAAATCTCCAAGCAGATTCTGCTGAATGGCCCAGTGAACACGTACGCGACGTCTTTTATACGTCTTTGCGGTCGTATTTTGGTCGTGTGGACGACGTCCCAGAATGACATAAAAACGACGTATTTTAGACGTCTTTCTATTGACGTCTATATTACGATGGGGAATTGACGTCTATAAGACGTCGTTATATTGACGTCTATACCACGCCGGAGAATTTACATCTATAAGACGTCTTTCTGTTGATGTCTATATCACGTCGGAGAATTGACGTCTATTAAGACTTACATTATTTCTATTGGCGTATATATCAGGCCGGAGAATTTATGTATATTATACGTCTTTGTATTGACGCCTAGATCACGTCGGAGAATTGACGTCTACTAGACGTCTTTCCACTGATGTTTAAATCACTTCGAAAAAACAACATATTTGTATTGATATGTGCATATATACGGTGAACCAATAACCTGTTCCCGTCTCAGATTGACATAAAACGATGTCTTTCCATTGACACCTAAATCACGCAGGATAATTGACATCTATTATACATTGTTTTATTGACATCTAATTTAATTATGCATGGTGAACGGAATTAATAACCTTTTCAAACAGCCAGCCTGAGCCAGCAAACAGTTATATCCAAATACTTTCTACCAAAGTGGTCGTGTAGCACACCTCCACACCACCAGGATAGAGGTGCTGGGGCGCGGTAGTGTAGCACACCTCCACACCACCAGGATAGAGGTGCTGGGGCGTGGTCGTGTAGTGCTCCTCCACACCACCAGGATAGAGGTGCTGGGGCGTGGTCGTGTAGCACACCTCCACACCACCAGGATAGAGGTGCTGGGGCGTGGTCGTGTAGTGCTCCTCCACACCACCAGGATAGAGGTGCTGGGGCGCGGTAGTGTAGCACACCTCCACACCACCAGGATAGAGGTGCTGGGGCGTGGTCGTGTAGTGCTCCTCCACACCACCAGGATAGAGGTGCTGGGGCGTGGTCGTGTAGCACACCTCCACACCACCAGGATAGAGGTGCTGGGGCGTGGTCGTGTAGTGCTCCTCCACACCACCAGGATAGAGGTGCTGGGGCATGGTAGTGTAGCACACCTCCACACCACCAGGATAGAGGTGCTGGGGCGCGGTAGTGTAGCACACCTCCACACCACCAGGATAGAGGTGCTGGGGCGCGGTCGTGTAGCGCACCTCCACACCACCAGGATAGAGGTGCTGGGGCGTGGTAGTGTAGCACACCTCCACACCACCAGGATAGAGGTGCTGGGGCGTGGTAGTGTAGCACACCTCCACACCACCAGGATAGAGGTGCTGGGGCGTGGTAGTGTAGCGCACCTCCACACCACCAGGATAGAGGTGCTGGGGCGTGGTCGTGTAGCACACCTCCACACCACCAGGATAGAGGTGCTGGGGCGTGGTCGTGTAGCACACCTCCACACCACCAGGATAGAGGTGCTGGGGCGTGGTAGTGTAGCACACCTCCACACCACCAGGATAGAGGTGCTGGGGCGTGGTCGTGTAGCGCACCTCCACACCACCAGGATAGAGGTGCTGGGGCGTGGTCGTGTAGCGCTCCTCCACACCACCAGGATAGAGGTGCTGGGGCGTGGTAGTGAAGCACACCTCCACACCACCAGGATAGAGGTGCTGGGGCGTGGTAATGTAGCGCACCTCCACACCACCAGAATAGAGGTGCTGGGGCGTGGTCGTGTAGCGCACCTCCACACCACCAGGTTAGAGGTGCTGGGGCGTGGTCGTGTAGCGCACCTCCACACCACCAGGATAGAGGTGCTGGGGCGTGGTCGTGTAGCGCACCTCCACACCACCAGGATAGAGGTGCTGGGGCGTGGTAATGTAGCGCACCTCCACACCATCAGGATAGAGGTGCTGGGGCGTGGTCGTGTAGCGCACCTCCACACCACCAGAATAGAGGTGCTGGGGCGTGGTCGTGTAGCGCACCTCCACACCACCAGGATAGAGGTGCTGGGGCGTGGTAGTGTAGCACACCTCCACACCACCAGGATAGAGGTGCTGGGGCGTGGTCGTGTAGCACACCTCCACACCACCAGGATAGAGGTGCTGGGGCGTGGTAATGTAGCACACCTCCACACCACCAGGATAGAGGTGCTGGGGCGTGGTCGTGTAGCGCACCTCCACACCACCAGGATAGAGGTGCTGGGGCGCGGTCGTGTAGCGCTCCTCCACACCACCAGGATAGAGGTGCTGGGGCGCGGTCGTGTAGCGCTCCTCCACACCACCAGGATAGAGGTGCTGGGGCATGGTCGTGTAGCACACCTCCACACCACCAGGATAGAGGTGCTGGGGCGTGGTAATGTAGCACACCTCCACACCACCAGGATAGAGGTGCTGGGGCGTGGTCGTGTAGCACACCTCCACACCACCAGGATAGAGGTGCTGGGGCGCGGTCGTGTAGCACACCTCCACACCACCAGGATAGAGGTGCTGGGGCGTGGTAGTGTAGCACACCTCCACACCACCAGGATAGAGGTGCTGGGGCGTGGTCGTGTAGCACACCTCCACACCACCAGAATAGAGGTGCTGGGGCGTGGTCGTGAAGCACACCTCCACACCACCAGAATAGAGGTGCTGGGGCGTGGTCGTGTAGCACACCTCCACACCACCAGGATAGAGGTGCTGGGGCGTGGTCGTGTAGCACACCTCCACACCACCAGAATAGAGGTGCTGGGACGTGGTCGTGTAGCACACCTCCACACCACCAGGATAGAGGTGCTGGGGCGTGGTCGTGTAGCACACCTCCACACCACCAGAATAGAGGTGCTGGGGCGTGGTCGTGTAGCACACCTCCACACCACCAGGATAGAGGTGCTGGGGCGTGGTCGTGTAGCGCACCTCCACACCATCAGGATAGAGGTGCTGGGGCGTGGTCGTGTAGCACACCTCCACACCACCAGAATAGAGGTGCTGGGGCGTGGTCGTGAAGCACACCTCCACACCACCAGAATAGAGGTGCTGGGGCGTGGTCGTGTAGGGGTTAGAACGTCCGGCTCTCAGTCGAGAGAACCCGGGTTCGAATCTTGTTGGTGTCGTTTCTGAAATGATTGCTCGTGCACTGGAGGTAGATTATATCTTTGGCAAGCACGCATTTACACCGTCTTGTTGGATTATGGACGAATAACCGCTTAACCTTTATTATTTATTAATTACACAAACTAGTTTCTAAGGATATCATAACACCTCCCCTTGCAAAGATAAAAAACACGAGGAGTATTAACAAAACTAAACATGTTGAAATGTTGTCATGCTTAAACTATTAATAAAGAATTAAATGTCTGATTACGCATCAAGCGTCTCTTGTCTACTGATACATATATTAGCTACAAACCTAGCTATGTAAGAGTTAGGCTCTTGTCTAATGATACATATATTAGCTACAAACCTAGCTATGTAAGAGTTAGGCTCTTGTCTAATGATACCTATATTAGCTACAAACCTAGCTATGTAAGAGTTAGGCTCTTGTCTAATGATACCTATATTAGCTACAAACCTAGCTATGTAAGAGTTAGTCATCACAGCATCTGGAGGGCTTCCGAACTTCCCTGCCAGATCTTGTCATCACAGTGTTGATGTGCTAAGTTGCATACGGTAGACACAAGGCAATGTATGTAAAAATACATTTATTACATGAAAACGTAACACTTATCTGACACGTGCGACGGCGTATCGAGAGCAGACGGGTGAGCCGCTGCGTGTAACAGCCGTGGGGCGAGTTAGTGTCGCATGCTGTAATGTGTGTCCCTGTATATACAGTCCATTCATTCACATCTTTATGTGGGAAAAGTAAAAAGTCCATGATGCAGTCCCGGGTCCATTTGGGAGGGTCTCTGGTCCTGCTCGGCCTGGTGCTACCCACTGGTGACGTCACTGCCGATGGCGGTTCTTCCAGCTCTTTTTCCACTGGGGTGTCGCCATCGTGTCTGGCCACCGGCTGGTTGTCGCACGTCTCATCATTTCGGATTCAGGTACACCACTTGGATCTGCTGAACTGACACTGCCCGCCTCAGGAGTTGTGCATTTTCTTCGGTGTACCCTATTTCGACGATAGGTATAGCCACCCCTCTCTTTCACTGTGTATGATCTGTCGTTTAGGCTCTCCTCAATCACTCTATGCTTCCATCTGGTCTCTCCTCGATCACTCTATGCTTCCACCTGGCTTCAATAAACGGTTTATAACAGACGGGTTGCCATTCTTTCAGTTCATCTAAACGTCGCGCTGTCTTGTCGTGATGCTTCTTCACACTTTGTCTCCTTTTCTTCTTCACTTTGACGGCTTCATTCGATTCTGCCACTTGACCAGTTGGTAGCAGCGATTGAGTCTGTCTCCCGAACAGAATTTGGGCTGGAGATACACCAGCATCTTGCTTTGGTGTGTTTTGCAACTCGAGTAGCTCTAATTGCACATCACCTCCACACCCCGTCGTCTTGGATCTTCTGCCTTTCCGTTGGATCTTCTGCCTTTCCGTTGGATCTTCTGCCTTTCCGTTGGATCTTCTGCCTTTCCGTTGGATCTTCTGTCTTTCCGTTGGGTCTTCTGTCTTTCCGTTGGATCTTCTGCCTTTCCGTTGGATCTTCTGTCTTTCCGTTGGATCTTCTGCCTTTCCGTTGGATCTTCTGCCTTTCCGTTGGATCTTCTGTCTTTCCGTTGGGTCTTCTGTCTTTCCGTTGGGTCTTCTGTCTTTCCGTTGGATCTTATGCCTTTCCGTTGGATCTTCTGTCTTTCCGTTGGGTCTTCTGTCTTTCCGTTGGGTCTTCTGTCTTTCCGTTGGATCTTCTGCCTTTCCGTTGGATCTTCTGCCTTTCCGTTTGATCTTCTGTCTTTCCGTTAGGTCTTCTGTCTTTCCGTTGGGTCTTCTGTCTTTCCGTTGGATCTTCTGCCTTTCCGTTGGATTTTCTGCCTTTCCGTTGGATCTTCTGCCTTTCCGTTGGATCTTCTGTCTTTCCGTTGGATCTTCTGCCTTTCCGTTGGATCTTCCGCCTTTCCGTTGGATCTTCTGTCTTTCCGTTGGGTCTTCTGTCTTTCCGTTGGATCTTCTGTCTTTTCGTTGGATCTTCTGCCTTTCCGTTGGATCTTCTGTCTTTCCGTTGGGTCTTCTGTCTTTCCGTTGGATCTTCTGCCTTTCCGTTGGATCTTCTGCCTTTCCGTTGGATCTTCTGTCTTTCCGTTGGGTCTTCTGTCTTTCCGTTGGATCTTCTGCCTTTCCGTTGGATCTTCTGCCTTTCCGTTGGATCTTCTGTCTTTCCGTTGGGTCTTCTGTCTTTCCGTTGGATCTTCTGCCTTTCCGTAGGATCTTCTGTCTTTCCGTTGGATCTTCTGTCTTTCCGTTGGATCTTCTGTCTTTCCGTTGGATCTTCTGCCTTTCCGTTGGATCTTCTGCCTTTCCGTTGGATCTTCTGTCTTTCCGTTAGGTCTTCTGTCTTTCCGTTGGATCTTCTGCCTTTCCGTTGGATCTTCTGCCTTTCCGTTGGATCTTCTGTCTTTCTGTTGGGTCTTCTGTCTTTCCGTTGGATCTTCTGCCTTTCCGTAGGATCTTCTGTCTTTCCGTTGGATCTTCTGTCTTTCCGTTAGGTCTCGGGTACATCGACGATGATGTCTTGTGTTCGAATTTCCACTGATGTGCGAATTTCTCAAACTCTCTTGATGAAAATTGTGGTCCGTTGTCACTTATAATCTGCCGGGGAATGCCGTATCGTGGGAAATGCGGCTTCAACTTGTTGATGACTCGACTGACAGTGGTTGTTGTCATCTTGTTGAAAACTTGACTGGCAGTGGTTGTTGTCATCTTGTTGATGACTTGACTGACAGTGGTTGTTGTCATCTTGTTGATGACTTGACTGACAGTGGTTGTTGTCATCTTGTTGATGACTTGACTGACAGTGGTTGTTGTCATCTTGTTGATGACTCGACTGACAGTGGTTGTTGTCATCTTGTTGGTGACTTGACTGACAGTGGTTGTTGTCATCTTGTTGATGACTCGACTGACAGTGGTTGTTGTCATCTTGTTGATGACTCGACTGACAGTGGTTGTTGTCATCTTGTTGATGACTCGACTGGCAGTGGTTGTTGTCATCTTGTTGATGACTCGACTGACAGTGGTTGTTGTCATCTTGTTGATGACTCGACTGACAGTGGTTGTTGTCATCTTGTTGATGACTCGACTGACAGTGGTTGTTGTCATCTTGTTGATGACTCGACTGACAGTGGTTGTTGTCATCTTGTTGATGACTCGACTGACAGTGGTTGTTGTCATCTTGTTGATGACTCGACTGGCAGTGGTTGTTGTCATCTTGTTGATGACTCGACTGACAGTGGTTGTTGTCATCTTGTTGATGACTCGACTGACAGTGGTTGTTGTCATCTTGTTGATGACTCGACTGACAGTGGTTGTTGTCATCTTGTTGATGACTCGACTGACAGTGGTTGTTGTCATCTTGTTGATGACTCGACTGACAGTGGTTGTTGTCATCTTGTTGATGACTCGACTGGCAGTGGTTGTTGTCATCTTGTTGATGACTCGACTGACAGTGGTTGTTGTCATCTTGTTGATGACTCGACTGACAGTGGTTGTTGTCATCTTGTTGATGACTCGACTGGCAGTGGTTGTTGTCATCTTGTTGATGACTCGACTGACAGTGGTTGTTGTCATCTTGTTGATGACTCGACTGACAGTGGTTGTTGTCATCTTGTTGATGACTCGACTGACAGTGGTTGTTGTCATCTTGTTGATGACTCGACTGACAGTGGTTGTTGTCATCTTGTTGATGACTCGACTGGCAGAGGTTGTTGTCATCTTGTTGATGACTCGACTGACAGTGGTTGTTGTCATCTTGTTGATGACTCGACTGACAGTGGTTGTTGTCATCTTGTTGATGACTCGACTGACAGTGGTTGTTGTCATCTTGTTGATGACTCGACTGACAGTGGTTGTTGTCATCTTGTTGATGACTCGACTGGCAGTGGTTGTTGTCATCTTGTTGATGACTCGACTGGCAGTGGTTGTTGTCATCTTGTTGATGACTCGACTGGCAGTGGTTGTTGTCATCTTGTTGATGACTCGACTGACAGTGGTTGTTGTCATCTTGTTGATGACTCGACTGGCAGTGGTTGTTGTCATCTTGTTGATGACTCGACTGGCAGTGGTTGTTGTCATCTTGTTGATGACTCGACTGACAGTGGTTGTTGTCATCTTGTTGATGACTCGACTGACAGTGGTTGTTGTCATCTTGTTGATGACTTGACTGGCAGTGGTTGTTGTCATCTTGTTGATGACTTGACTGACAGTGGTTGTTGTCATCTTGTTGATGACTCGACTGGCAGTGGTTGTTGTCATCTTGTTGATGACTTGACTGACAGTGGTTGTTGTCATCTTGTTGATGACTCGACTGGCAGTGGTTGTTGTCATCTTGTTGATGACTTGACTGGCAGTGG
Organism: Lamellibrachia columna; assembly: GCA_963662155.1. Lineage (NCBI taxonomy): Eukaryota > Metazoa > Annelida > Polychaeta > Sabellida > Siboglinidae > Lamellibrachia > Lamellibrachia columna. Next base: position 59,588,005 of record OY759264.1, read on the forward strand.
TTGTTGTCATCTTGTTGATGACTCGACTGACAGTGGTTGTTGTCATCTTGTTGATGACTTGACTGGCAGTGGTTGTTGTCATCTTGTTGATGACTTGACTGACAGTGGTTGTTGTCATCTTGTTGATGACTCGACTGGCAGTGGTTGTTGTCATCTTGTTGATGACTCGACTGGCAGTGGTTGTTGTCATCTTGTTGATGACTTGACTGACAGTGGTTGTTGTCATCTTGTTGATGACTCGACTGGCAGTGGTTGTTGTCATCTTGTTGATGACTTGACTGGCAGTGGTTGTTGTCATCTTGTTGATGACTTGACTGACAGTGGTTGTTGTCATCTTGTTGATGACTCGACTGACAGTGGTTGTTGTCATCTTGTTGATGACTTGACTGGCAGTGGTTGTTGTCATCTTGTCGACTTCGAAGAACCCGGAGAAATAGTCCACCGTCAACAAGTAATCCACTCCATCAGCTCAAACAGGTCCACCCCAACTTTTCGCCGTGGTCCATTTCCACCATCGTGACTCGTCAACGGTTCATTTTGTTGCTTGGGTTTCGCCTGTTGGCACATCTCGCCGCCATATGTCGTTGTTTCACCTCGCTTGATATTCTCGAGCGGCCAGAGTAGATTTGTATCTCGTGCTCGAGCCATCAAGCTGTCATAGTCCATATGCGCTGCGTGTAGTCTACGCTTCATCTCACACCTGAGTGCCATTGGTATCACAATTCTATGGCCTTTGATGATGACACCGCCTTCATGTCTCAATGTGTCGTGTACATCGAAATACGGCGTTGTTTCATATGTTACCTTTTCCTTTCTGTCCGGCCTGATGTGTGAAAAAGATCTGATCAGATCGAGGACTTTCTGCGTAGCTTCGACTACCTCCTGGATCATCTTGTCAAGTATGTCTTAAAGGACATTGATACACAGATATCTCACTTGAGTTTCTGGCACCTCCAGGTGTGCACGGCTCAGCGTATCAGTTATGACGAGTTTCCCACCCTCCACGTATTTGAACTCGACGTCGTATCGGTACAACCTCAATATAAGTCCCCGCAGTCGTCTTGGCGCCTGACTTATGGGCTTCTTCAGAATGACTGCGAGTGGTTTGTGGTCTTTGTGTATCACGACTTTGCGACCGAACGTATATTGGTCCAATCGTTCTAGCCCAAACACGACAGATAGCAGCTCTTTCTCGAATTGTGCCCATCTCCGTTCTGTTGGCGTGAGGGACCTGGAGGCGACCTCTATCGGCTTCCCATCCTGTATCAGTGCCGCACCCAGTCTTGGCTACTGTCAACTTGTAGCACACGTTTCTTGTCGGATTAGAAGTAGTCAACCGTGGCGTGGAATTATCTTCATTTTCACTGTCTTGAATGCCTCTTCGCATTGTTTGGACCAGTTCCATACCACTCCCTGCCTTGTCAAACCTCGTATGTGTTCCAAATCGGTCGCTAGGTTGGGCATAAACCTCGCCAGATATTGGATCATGCCGCATAATCGTTTTACCCCGTGAATGCTTGTGGTCGGTGGCATTTCCAAAATGGCTTTGACTTTGTTGTCATCTGCTTGACTGCCTTCTGTGGTTATCTTGTGACCCATGAAGATCACATTGTCTCGCTTGTCCTCTGCCTTCGCATTGTTCAGTTTAACGTTCCTCTCTGTGCAGCGCTTGTAGCCGTTTCAAGTTGTTGTCATGGTCACGCTCGGCCAACATCTTTGTGGCCCCGCATCCAGTCACAATGATGTCATCGCAGATCACACCTGCTAGATGCCTTCAAGTGACTCGTTTAGCTTCTTCTGAAATACCTCGCTGCTCACTCTGAGGCCAAAAGGTAATCTGTCCCATCGCTATCTGCCATGGGGTGATCGTCGTCGTTAGCAGGCAATAATCTGCGTCAAGTTCCACATGCCAGAATGCTTCCTGCACATCCAGCTTGCTGAACATCTCGGCATTGATCATGTTTGGTAAAACGTCATCAATTGTTGCCAACTTGTAATGTTCTCTCATAAGTGCTTGGTTTAGTGGCTGAGGATCGAGGCATAGTCTCAACTTGCCGTTCTGCTTACGTACAACCGCCATCTGACTCACCCATTTTGTTGGTTCTTCGACGGGGACCAGAACACCTAGTTTTACTAGAATGTCTAGTTCGACTTTCACTGGTTGTTGCAGAGCGAGTGCTAGTCTCCTATAGACTTTCACTGGTTGTTGCAGAGCGAGTGCTAGTCTCCTACATACTTTCACTGGTTGTTGCAGAGCGAGTGCTAGTCTCCTACATACTTTCACTGGTTGTTGCAGAGCGAGTGCTAGTCTCCTACATACTTTCACTGGTTGTTGCAGAGCGAGTGCTAGTCTCCTACATACTTTCACTGGTTGTTGCAGAGCGAGTGCCAGTCTCCTACAGACTTTCACTGGTTGTTGCAGAGCGAGTGCTAGTCTCCTACATACTTTCACTGGTTGTTGCAGAGCGAGTGCTAGTCTCCTACATACTTTCACTGGTTGTTGCAGAGCGAGTGCTGGTCTCCTACATACTTTCACTGGTTGTTGCAGAGCGAGTGCTAGTCTCCTACATACTTTCACTGGTTGTTGCAGAGCGAGTGCTAGTCTCCTACATACTTTCACTGGTTGTTGCAGAGCGAGTGCTAGTCTCCTACATACTTTCACTGGTTGTTGCAGAGCGAGTGCCAATCTCCTACAGACTTTCACTGGTTGTTGCAGAGCGAGTGCTAGTCTCCTACATACTTTCACTGGTTGTTGCAGAGCGAGTGCCAGTCTCCTACAGACTTTCACTGGTTGTTGCAGAGCGAGTGCTAGTCTCCTACAGACTTTCACTGGTTGTTGCAGAGCGAATGCTCGTCTCCTACAGACTTTCACTGGTTGTTGCAGAGCGAGTGCCAGTCTCCTACAGACTTTCACTGGTTGTTGCAGAGCGAGGGCTAGTCTCCTACAGACTTTCACTGGTTGTTGCAGAGCGACTGGTAGTCTCCTACATACTTTCACTGGTTGTTGCAGAGCGAGTGCTAGTCTCCTACATACTTTCACTGGTTGTTGCAGAGCGAGGGCTAGTCTCCTACAGACTTTCACTGGTTGTTGCAGAGCGAGTGCTAGTCTCCTACATTGCAGAATCTTTGGCGGGACACTGGGGGTCAGTTTTAAGCGTTGCTATGACTAAATGGCCTAGGTCGATGCTTTGGCTTACTTGGCTAATAAACCGCTCCTCGTGGACTGTCATCAACCCCATGGTTTGTGTCGTAGCTGATCCGATGAAACACGTGAGACTGTTTTCCACAACGACGAAATCAAAATCTTCTGTGTTGCCAGTTTTCAGTTTCGTAGTCGGCCGTACGTCTAGCGATGCCTTTCGGTGTCATTTTTGTGCCGTTCCACATCACTAGCTTCTCGTTTGTTTTTCGCACTTGTTCTTTGCGTACAAATGTTTAGTTGATTGGTTTTATATCAGCTCCGGTATCAAATTGGAAATGTACGTCGCAGTTATTAACCTTCGTCATCGCAGTGGTTCGCTGTTATACCTTGTGACCATTCACTCCAAATGTCAACCCGTGCGTTTGCAACCAATCGTCGTCGTCTTCCGTGTCGTCTTTTCCATTCACGCAGCTCACTCGCTTTCGGCAGTTTGCCTTGAAATGGTTGACACCATCACAATAGGAACATGTCTTTCCCTAGGCTGGGCATCTTAGTCTGCTCGGTTCATTCGAATAACCGCAATACTGACATTCCCGTCTTGTGGTGTCAGTGGTTTTTTTGTCTTGAGGCGATGTTGTTTTGGGCGGTTTGCTGCTGCGAACTTTCTCGATCTGTCGTTCACATTAATTTCATGGACTTGCTTTTGTGTCGTTTCAAACGTTCTACATATATATATATATATATATATATATATATATATATATATATATATATATATATATATATATATATATATATATATATATATATATATAAATATATGTGGCCTTCTCGAGAAACAGCTTGCTTTCACGAAAGAGCAATTGTTGCAGTTTACCTCGTGTTGAGAAAATATCTAATAACGTAATTATAGATGGTGCAGAACAGCGAGGGATTCAGATCTCACGAGGCTCTGACACTCAATATACCACGGACAAGGACTGAGATCTCATGAGGCTCTGACACTCAATATACCACGGACAAGGACTGAGATCTCATGAGGCTCTGACACTCAATATACCACGGACAAGGACTGAGATCTTATGAGGCTCTGACACTTAATATACCACGGACAAGGACTGAGATCTCATGAGGCTGTGACACTCAATATACCACGGACAAGGACTGAGATCTCACGAGGCTCTGACACTCAATATACCACGGACAAGGACTGAGATCTCACGAGGCTCTGACACTCAATATACCACGGACAAGGACTGAGATATCACGAGGCTCTGACACTCAATATACCACGGACAAGGACTGAGATATCACGAGGCTCTGACACTCAATATACCACGGACAAGGACTGAGATCTCACGAGGCTCTGACACTCAATATACCACGGACAAGGACTGAGATCTCACGAGGCTCTGACACTCAATATACCACGGACAAGGACTGAGATCTCACGAGGCTCTGACACTCAATATACCACGGACAAGGACTGAGATCTCACGAGGCTCTGACACTCAATATACCACGGACAAGGACTGAGATCTCATGAGGCTCTGACACTCAATATACCACGGACAAGGACTGAGATCTCATGAGGCTCTGACACTCAATATACCACGGACAAGGACTGAGATCTCATGAGGCTCTGACGCTCAATATACCACGGACAAGGACTGAGATCTCATGAGGCTCTGACACTCAATATACCACGGACAAGGACTGAGATCTCATGAGGCTCTGACACTCAATATACCACGGACAAGGACTGAGATCTCATGAGGCTCTGACACTCAATATACTACGGACAAAGCGGAAAACTCTGGGGATCGCGCTTTTAAAGTGGCTGCACCTAAGCTATGGAATTCTCTACATGAAGCGTGCGCAGTAGCAACGATGTCAGAGTTTTTAAGAGTAAATTGGAGACTCACTATTTTAGCATAGCATATAACTAAGTTATTAATTTTAGTCATTTAAACAGCTTTATTTTTTATAATCATTTGTATTATTACATTTATTTTTACTGTTTTGACATTTTACTACACCATTTCTTTCACTGTACAGACCCATATAATACCATTGTATAGATATGGTGCTATAACAATGAATAAACATTTACATTTACATACACTTTCAGTTACGTGTTTGAACTGTTCCATTACATGAGTGCATAATTGTTGTCACTAATTACACAACAGGTTGTTTATGCTAAATGACTGTTTCTCACATAATTCTACACCAAACATTGTTTTGCCTGATTTAATTTTTCAGTCTGACAGTTGTGTCACTATAATTAAAGTTTAAAGTTAATTCGAATTGCATCGTATAAACTGATAAAAGATCTTATTTTATGAATTAGCCAAATGACCGGGTGACGTAATTAGCTAATTATGTATACATCTGGGTCCATACATAATTTCCGCCACAATGAAAAGTACACTTTGCATCGAGGCGATGATCTGTGCGACATCCAGGCGATGATCTGTGCGACATCCAGGCGATGATCTGTGCGACAAACTGTGGCGCCACAGCACGGAGCCTCGATAATCGAGGCTGCGTTTAGCATTCATTCAATCCTGAAAATCTGTTTTTGCGCATGTTTTCACATCTGGGGTGCACGTCTATTAGATAGTGCGCTTCTATTGGGAACTATACGGTACATGAGATTAATGCATGTTAGATTTTTTAAAGGATCCTTTTTTATATATTGTTGTGTAGCACTTGCAAATGTGCTACAAGAAAAAATTGTAATAACATTACATGCGTAATGTTGTTGTTGTGTTTTTCTATTTTGTTCACTGTCATTTGCAAAATAATATTAAAAATACACAATGAAGACAAATTATTACTGATTATTCAGTCATTTCGCAAATGATCAAAGTTTTCAGGCATTTCGGGAAATGATTGAGTAAAACAGTCATTTCGTGAAATGCCTAAACATTTGAGTCATTATGCAAAATGACTGATTACAGTTTGCCTCTATTGTAATCCTTGTTAATGCAGGGAAAGAAACAATGCACACCAAACCAAACTATGCACACCAAACCAAACAATGCACACCAAACCAAACACTGCACACCAAACCAAACAATGCACACCAAACCAAACAATGCACACCAAACCGAACAATGCACACCAAACCAAACAATGCACACCAAACCAAACAATGCACACCAAACCAAACAATGCACACCAAACCAAATAATGCTCACCAAACCAAATAATGCACACCAAACCGAACAATGCACACCAAACCAAACAATGCACACCACACCAAACCAAACAATGCACACCACACCAAACCAAACAATGCACACCAAATCAAACAATGCACACCAAACCAAACAATGCACACCTAACCAAACAATCAAAGGAACTTTGATCAACACTAACAAACCACCAGCGTTAACCCAATAATGGCCTGTTTGGACTAGAATCACTTGAGACTTGTGTGCAGTCTGTGTGCATGCATTGTGGGTAATTTAATTAATCATATGGGTGTACAGGTTAGTGTTGATCAAAGTTTCTTTGATTGTTTGCGCAGCCTGTGTGCGCGCTCATGTGTGAAATAAACAATGTGGTGATATTATGAAAGACGTATACATTATAATAATTCCATTCTTTTTACACATCATTTTATAATACTGATTCAAATCTCCAATGACAAAATGCATTAAATCACTTTATTGAACACAGTTACAAATAAGCAAATGCAGGATATATATATCACAATAATTCTCTTGATTTCAAGGTCCTGTCCATTGATCCAAATTAGATGGAATCAGCTGTGGTAACTTCGATACAGTTCTTGCATTGATCATACAACTATATATAATATATACACTGAGAGGCGCTCCAACAGTGCGCATGTCGAGAAATTATATCGGCGGAGTTCGCTTCTGTCCATGAAAGACTGAGGTTGAAACATCGCGAGACAGATACTCGTGTTTCATCTGTGATGTCCCAGAATGCCATCTGTTGTGGCTCTTCTTGAAATTAAAGGATTATAATGATACTGAGTTTGATCACAATTTCAGATTTCAGCATTCATATCCACGTGGTCTGTGGCAAGGGCAGCCTTTCTGACTGAAGAAATGTTCCACCGTGTAACTGGCAACTTAAACCGTTGTATTCTGCTGTAACAATTCTTGTTTCTGGCTTGTCCAGGAGTCGCACCACAGCAACAAAATGTTCCAAATACACCAAATAGCAAATCCACGTGAAGAAGCCTACGAAGTGTCCCATTTACACAATATTCAGCTTATTTACATTTTACACAGTCGCACTAAACTAATATAAATAGGTGATGTTAAATAAGTTGTTGAAATGTTCACAGTGGCAATGCTAGTGCAAGCTAATGGCACGTAAACACGCAACACCCTGACAGTCCACCAGTGATGAAGGCTGACATTGTATATATAACTGTTCAACAAAAGTACTACATATTGTCTGCTGTGCCAGACGATCAACTGTTACAGCTCCACCTGCTGACTGTAAGCCACACTGTTACAACTCCACCTGCTGGTTTTATGATCAACTGCAACAGCACCACCTGCTGGCTGTACTGTCAACTGTTACAGCTCCACCTGCTGGTTGTACACTCAATTGCTACAGCTCTACCTGCTGGCTGTATGATCCACTGTTACAGCTCCACCTGCTGGCTATATGACCAACAACTACGTGACACAATTCAAAATCATTCTATATCACTGGATTGAAGTCTTTGTATGAAATTCACTGATGAATCACAGTTCTTTGTATTGCTGTAACATAATCACACAAGTGACAGCATCAGTCTCCTTGTATACGTACAAACTGAACCGGGCTGAATGTCAGCAACGCGGTTTCTTTCAATTTCCACACACAAGACGTCAAACTGCCGTGTCCTGTTGCGCCTGTTTCCATGCTGCAGATTCTGGCCAACTCTCCTTGGACGTCACTGCAGGACACAGCAAGTGACAGCATCAGTCTCCTTGTATACGTACAAACTGAACCGGGCTGAATGTCAGCAACACGGTTTCTTTCAATCTGCCGTGTCCTGTTGCGCCTGTTTCCATGCTGCAGATTCTGGCCAACTCTCCTTGGACGTCACTGCAGGACACAGCAAGTGCATCGCTTGATACTGACTAGATTCCCTCCCTGATCGCCAGACACCTCTGAATGTTCCGTTCATCACAATGCACATGTCTAATATACAAACTAACATCTACAACATACACAATAATAATATGAAACTGTCTACATAAAGATAAATGCCTTTTTGTGTCATTGTAGATAATCATGTATATATATATATATATATATATATATATATATATATATATATATATATATATATATATATATATATCATTGTTGTTGCACATGGTAGATAGAGATGTTTGTGTAAGTTGAGTAGCAGACACTCCTTGTTGAGTCTGGCAGACAATACTGAAGGATGTTTCAGTGCCAAGTAATCACTGAAATTTGGCGTGATCTTTGTGCGATTGTAAACTGTCCTACATACAACATTGTGAGGAGCTGGTGTATGTAACATAGTCTCTTGCCACCGGCATATGCAGCAAACTGTCCTACATACAACATTGTGAGGAACTGGTGTATGTAACATAGTCGCTTGCCACCGGCGTACGCAGCAAACTGCTCGTGTGTGCCGTTATAGGCTGGTGCTGAATACACACTGAACGCTTAGTGGGTAAAGCAGTTCAGTGAAAACAACTGGTTACCATGGTGACACGGTCATCATGGTTGTAGTTTGTATCAGTGTTTGCAACAGTGACGCAGCCTGTCGTCACGATGATGTCGATATTGTCCCCGGCCGTCAATGTTGAGTCAGTGTAAATAAAGCACTTGTTTCAGTTTGCTTCTCTCTTGGAATTCTATACAAAGCATCCTGTCATCTATAATGGTTATTCGTTGTTGAGACCGCCAGTCGGGTCGTATCCAACAGTCAAGGTTATTCCAAGTCAAGACCATCAGAGGTGTTGTATTCAATAGTAACAAGGTCATTCCAAGTCAAAACCACTAGAGGGGTCATATCCAATGGTAACAAGGTCATTCCAAGTTGAGACCGCCAGAGGGGTCACCATTTGCAATGTGTTCCAACACTGAGTTGACGTACTCGGTTGTGTAGCCAGCGACCATGCTCCCTGGAGACAGAACAGTCTGGTTAGTGACATACACAGCAGTTCACTTAGTCACCAGAGTTGATCTTATTCATGCCTTTTTTATTCTTTATTAGCCGGTTTACGGATCCACTGACCGGGTATTTTCTAAAAAAAATTCTTTACGCTTTCATTGTGTTGTATTTTAACATAAAACATCATTCCACGTTATTCCATAAAAATTCCTGAAGAAATATTTTGTTTTGCACTTTTTAAAAAAGTTGCGCCACATTGCATTAGTGTCTTATATTATCACTCCACAGCACTATTTGGACCGCAAAAACACAATACAGTATATGAATTTTTTATATGGAATTATAGAATGATTGCAGCTGGCATATAAAAAATGAAGTAATAATGTCTTTTAGTGGCATAAATAATTTAGTCCAAGCTTTATGATTACCATATTTGGATTACTTTTACCAGACCGACCCATTTTTTTTAGTTAAAAGAAAATGTGTAAATCCTGTAAACCAACTAATATAAAATAAAGGCCTCAATAACATTTGACGTGACAGTTGTTTACCAGGGATGCCAAGTGAAAGAATTATTACTTGAAAAAGCAGTGCGACAAAATTGGCTGAAAGGAGATCTCCTTCACAAAGCAGGAGACTTGGCACCGCTGAACACATTTCCCTTGTTGGGCTTCATGATATATAACTTATGTGTATATATATGTATATATATATATATATATATATATATATATATATACACACATACAGAATCTGCATATATATATATATATATATATATATATATATATATATATATATATATATATATATATAGCCAAGTGACATCATGAAAGACAGCTGACCAATTGATCTCAATGCAAAATGGAGTCCAGCAGATGTAGTCATGTGCAGCTCCAAATATTTCTTTCTTTAACACTCTCACAGGTGCTAACCCTGCGTGGTGCACACCCGTAAAAACAAATCCGTAAGATTGCAAATGAACCCCTATGATTATTTACGTCTACTGGTTTGCAGCAAATGCTCAAATGAGCTTGCTGTGCATACTGGGATATATTGATGGGCTCCTGCGAGACTTGCACAGTTAAATTATTTGCGAAAGTCGCTGTTTGGATGTGTTCTGTTTGGATGTGTTCTGTTTGGATGTGTTCTGAATCAATGATCTGTTATTTGTACACCATTTGACAAACGTAGGCCATATCTCATAATACAAAAACCTTTTTTAAAATACACACAACATTGTCAATTTTAATAAAATTCATACAAAAAAACCTGTAAGACAGGCTCTTGTACACGTACTCTAAAAAAAGTTTATATAAAATTACCAGGTGAAAAGATATGCACCCAAACTATCTACACAAAAAGTGAGACAGTAAAACTAACTGCTTTGTAATGATGTGGCATGGAAACTTACGCAGGTGTTTGTCAATGAGAGCCTGAAGTGTGTCTGTGAAGCTGCAGTCTCCGTCTTGGTTGTCTCCACTAACTCGCTGCACGATCTCTGCCTTGATCGACCCCAACACCTTCATCAGCTGATCTGTGATGTCACAGCACAGTACCACTTACTGGTCATGTAATAATATATCATTGTCATAGAATGCAATATCCTTAAAAAGCTCAAAGCGCTTTACGTAAAAATGGCAAGTATCATATAAAAAGAAGTGCAGGGGGGTTACCTAGAGGTGTCTCAAGCAGAACAAGAGGCCACTAGCACAGATAAACCAATATCAAATCATCCGAAAAACATCTCTGAAAAAGGTTATATATGCGTATGTTTAAATGCAAGGAGCATAGTAAATAAGAAAAACGAATTAAACATTATGGTAGAAGATATTGACCCTCACATAATTGGTATAACTGAATCATGGGCCAACATAGATATTACAGATGCTGAATTAGGACTGACAGGATACGTAATGTTTAGGAAAGATCGAATAGGAAGAAGGGGCGGGGGAGTTATTTTATATGTTAAAGAATCTATTCAGGCTTATGAAATAAAACTAGAAAGGGAAGCAGATTGCGATGAAGCTGTTTGGTGCAAAATTGTTTCAGGAAATTCAAAATTAACTATTGGATTAGTTTACCGAAGTCCAAACATAAACGAAGAGGACAACACAAAAATAAAAAACGCTATAAAGGAAGTTAGTAAAGGGGAATGTATCATAATGGGAGATTTTAACCATGGACACATACAATGGAATTCTCTAGAGAGCACAGGGATTGAGGATCAACAATTTCTATGTTTAATCCAGGATAGCTTTCTTACTCAGCACGTACTAGAACCAACCAGGGGAGAAAATGTATTAGATATAGTTTTGTCATCACAAAAAGAATTAGTGGACAATGTAAAAATATTTGAACCATTGGGTAATAGTGACCATAATCAAATACATTTTGACATCAATGTAAAATCAGAAAGTAAAAATAAGAAAACGTACAAGAGAAACTTCCACAAAGGTAACTACAAAGATATGAGAAAATACTTAGCACAGCTAGATTGGAATAACATGCTGATGAATAAGACCGCAATTGAATGCTGGAACATTCTTAAATATGAAATTGAGAGTATCATCGATAAATTTGTTCCCTTCCGAAAACAAGGAAAACGGTGTAGAAAGAAACATTTGTCAAAAGAGGCTATTAGAAAAATAATGCTAAAACAAACTATGTGGAGGGTTTATAGGCGTACCAGAAAGGAAGAAGACTATGCAAAATACAAAGAGGCACTTAATGCAGCTACAACTGAAATCAGACAATCTAAAAGAAGCTATGAGCAAAAACTGGCATGTAACATAAAAAATGACAGCAAGAGTTTTTATGCATATGTCAGGAGTAAACAAAACGTACAAGACAAGGTTGGACCTCTAGAAGACAGTGCTGGAAATATAATATCACAGGGGTTTTTAATGGCGGAAGACCTAAATGGTTACTTCAGTTCAGTGTTTACCCAGGAAGATATTAGTTCATTACCAGTTGCTGATGCTAAATTTCAGGGGGCTAAATCTGAATATTTAGGACCGTTAGTTGTAACTCCAGAATTGGTAGCTAAGAAAATAAGGGCAATGAAGGATAACAAATCACCGGGAGTGGATGGGATTCCTCCAAAATTACTAATGGAAACAGTAGATCAAATCAGTATACCACTTGCAAGAGTATTCAACTTGTCATTAAAAGAGGGAGTTGTTCCGTTTGAATGGAAAGAAGCAAACATCATACCATTATTTAAAAAGGGTTCGAGAAATAAGTCAGAGAATTACAGACCAGTGAGTTTAACGTCAGTGATTTGTAAATTATTAGAAAGGTTAATTAAAGACCATATGGTGGACTTCCTCGTTAAGCATAAATTATTAAATTCATCTCAACATGGATTCCTTAAAGCAAGGTCATGCTTAACAAATATGTTATGTTTTTTGGAAGAAATCACTAAGTGGATAGACGTGGGATCGCCAGTAGATATTATCTACTTAGATTTTCAGAAAGCTTTTGACAAAGTGCCACATCAAAGATTGCTACTTAAATTAAAAGCCCATGGTATCGGGGATAGCATAACTGACTGGATAGAACAATGGCTGACTGACAGAAGACAACGAGTTGTAGTAGATGGAGAAGTTTCAAATTGGAAATCGGTTTTGAGTGGGGTACCTCAAGGGTCAGTACTAGGACCTATATTATTCTTAATTTATATCAATGACTTGGACGACAGTATAACAAGTAACGTACTGAAATTTGCGGATGACACAAAACTGTTTAGAAAGGTTAATACTGATGGTGATAAACAACATTTACAAAACGATCTAGACAGATTAGTGAAATGGTCTGAGAAATGGCAGATGCTGTTCAATTTTGGGAAATGTAAATGCCTACATACAGGACATGGGAACTTGAATGTAAACTATAAAATGGGAGATACTGTTCTGGGTACTACTGTAAAAGAAAAGGACTTAGGAGTTACAATAAGCGCTGATATGAAAGTTTCAGAGCAGTGTGGTATTGCAGCTTCAAAGGGTAATCAAATTCTTGGATTGATTAGAAGAAACATAACATACAAGGGAAAAAAGTTAATTATACCTCTTTATAAAGCAATAGTTAGACCTCATTTAGAATACTGTATACAAGCATGGAGACCATATCGTAAGAAGGATATAGATACGCTTGAACGCATACAAAGGAGAGCAACTAAAATGATTCCAGAACTTAGAGACCTTAGTTATGAAGAACGCCTGAAAGAATGTGGTTTAACAACTCTAGAGACAAGGAGGTTAAGAGGAGATCAGATTGAAGTTTTTAAGATATTGAATGGGTATGAAATTATTGATAGAAATATGTTTTTCTCATTCAAGAAGGATAGCAGAACTAGAGGACATGAGGTAAAATTAGTAAAGGATCAATGTAGATTGGACATCAGGAAGCACTCGTTCTCACAGAGGACAATAAATGAATGGAACAAATTGTCTACAGATTGTGTAACTGCTAGCAGCGTGAATATGTTTAAAAACAAGGTTGACACATATCTCAGGAGGGCGGGTTATAAGTAGGTGAACATTGTTGGACTCTCGATAAGCCAATGGCTTCCTTGTCCACTTGCCATCTGGGCCTTTGGCTTGGATGGCAAATCTTGTTAAATCTTGTTAAAACAAATGTCTATAAATAAAAATAACATACAAGATCAAAATAAAGTGTATATATATATATTTTGATCTTGTACTTTATTTTTATTTATAGACATTTATTTTATTGATACAATATATATATATATATATATATATATATATATATATATATATATATATATATATATATATATATATATATATATATATATATATATATATATAAGATAAATGTATATAAATAAAAAGTAAATACCAAAATATAAATCTACGTTATATTATCTTGATCTTGTATGTTATTTGTATTTATATACAATATTTATAGACAATATATGTGTGTAGAAAAGTTTTTAAAAAGATGAAACAAAGTACAACAGATCACAACACGCAGCACACAATCACAACACGCAGCACACAATCACAACACGCAGCACACAATCACAACACGCAGCACACAATCACAACACGCAGCACACAATCACGACACGCAGCACACAATCACGACACGCAGCACACAATCACAACACGCAGCACACAATCACAACACGCAGCACACAATCACAACACACAGCACACAATCACAACATGCAGCACACAATCACAACATTGGCAGAAACATACATGATCCTGCTAATCTTACCCGCTTAACTGATTAAAATGAGTTAAACAAGGATAGCTTTTGACTGAGAATGGTAACAGCTACAGACTTAAACCTACACGACTCTCAATCAGAAAGCTAAAGGCTGATTAACCAAAGAAAAAATAATACTGATTTACACAGACAGAATCAAAAGTAAAAATACAGATTTCAACAACGAAACTGTGTCAGATTGGCCACCTGGAGGAAGTGCCCCCTCGTCTCTGTGCCCTCTCCGTCAAACAACCCTAGCATGGAAGAGAAGGTCGACACCACTTACTGTGTTCCCGCTGCAGACCGAACAGTTTCACTTTATTCGCCTCGTGCTGAGCTTTCTTCTTCAATCGACACGCTCGCGATGCAAACTTATTCTTCTCCCTTCGAGACTTTGACTTGACGGTCTGTGGCAGCTCCATCGGCGGCGTCATATCTGTGATGGCGTTGTTGAGACGACACAACTCATTGCCTATCTTGAACAACTTGACGGGGTTCGGCGTGACGTCATTGCCGTCACCCCTCCGTGCCTTCCCGTTGTGTTTGTACCGCATGTGGTTGAGCTCCGGGTCGAAGACAGGGTCCTCAAAGTTGTTGAGGACGTGGGGGTCATGAACCTCGACAGACTTGCACAGACGTTTGCCCTTCGGACCCTTCGACTGTGTGTTGTACTGCCAGAAGTAGCGCCTCTTGCTCTGTCCACTGCCTACCAATAACTCATCCACGCAGCTCGACTGGCTTGTCATCGACTCTGCACAGAAACGTAGACAACACTGTCAGTTGTCAGGAAATCAGTTCGTTTGTCCCAATGACAACAAGTCGGTCTTACAGAAACCTTGATTGTACAAATGTTCAAGTATAAAACAAAGACAACCAATAAACAAACTGCAAGTCATACATTGAGTAGTAGGACATTAAAAATTAATGTCATTTTTAATGTTCAATTTTAATTATGGGACGGGAGACTCCTACAAACACCAAACACTGTCTCTATCGAAAGGAGCTACCCATATTCTTAAATGTAATGTTACTTATACACTGTTTGCTATATATCCAATTATAGACCCATGTCCTTGCAATTCTCGATCCCCAAGTTACAGCCGAATCAGTCGACAGACCAAGCCAAACATGTGTAATTGCTGTAATTACAGACCAAGCTAAACATGTGTACTTGCTGTACTTACAGACCAAGCTAAACATGTGTACTTGCTGTACTTACAGACCAAGCTAAACATGTGTACTTGCTGTGCTTACAGACCAAGCTAAACATGTGTACTTGCTGTACTTACAGACCAAGCTAAACATGTGTACTTGCTGTGCTTACAGACCAAGCTAAACATGTGTACTTGCTGTACTTACAGACCAAGCTAAACATGTGTACTTGATGTACTTACAGACCAAGCTAAACATGTGTACTTGCTGTATTTACAGACCAAGCTAAACATGTGTACTTGCTGTACTTACAGACCAAGCTAAATATGTGTACTTGCTGTACTTACAGACCAAGCTAAACATGTGTACTTGCTGTGCTTACAGACCAAGCTAAACATGTGTACTTGCTGTACTTACAGACCAAGCTAAATATGTGTACTTGCTGTACTTACAGACCAAGCTAAACATGTGTACTTGATGTACTTACAGACCAAGCTAAACATGTGTACTTGCTGTACTTACAGACCAAGCTAAATATGTGTACTTGCTGTACTTACAGACCAAGCTAAACATGTGTACTTGCCGTACTTACAGACCAAGCTAAACATGTGTACTTGCTGAACTTTTATATGGTTTGGTCTGATAGTCTTCTTTGGTCAGAAGAAGCTTGGAGGTTGAGACAGAAACAAGGATGTGACTCAGAAACTTGATACGGAAACAAGGATGGGAATTAGAAGAAACTTGAAACAGACACCAGGATGGGACCCAGAAACTTGATGCAGAAACAAGGATGGGAATTAGAAGAAACTTGAAACAGACACCAGGATGGGACCCAGAAACTTGATGCAGAAACAAGGATGGGAATTAGAAGAAACTTGAAACAGACACCAGGATGGGACCCAGAAACTTGATGCAGAAACAAGGATGGGAATTAGAAGAAACTTGAAACAGACACCAGGATGGGACCCAGAAACTTGATGCAGAAACAAGGATGGGAATTAGAAGAAACTTGAAACAGACACCAGGATGGGACCCAGAAACTTGATGCAGAAACAAGGATGGGAATTAGAAGAAACTTGAAACAGACACCAGGATGGGACCCAGAAACTTGATGCAGAAACAAGGATGGGAATTAGAAGAAACTTGAAACAGACACCAGGATGGGACCCAGAAACTTGATGCAGAAACAAGGATGGGAATTAGAAGAAACTTGAAACAGACACCAGGATGGGACCCAGAAACTTGATGCAGAAACAAGGATGGGAATTAGAAGAAACTTGAAACAGACACCAGGATGGGACCCAGAAACTTGATGCAGAAACAAGGATGGGAATTAGAAGAAACTTGAAACAGACACCAGGATGGGACCCAGAAACTTGATGCAGAAACAAGGATGGGAATTAGAAGAAACTTGAAACAGACACCAGGATGGGACCCAGAAACTTGATGCAGAAACAAGGATGGGAATTAGAAGAAACTTGAAACAGACACCAGGATGGGACCCAGAAACTTGATGCAGAAACAAGGATGGGAATTAGAAGAAACTTGAAACAGACACCAGGATGGGACCCAGAAACTTGATGCAGAAACAAGGATGGGAATTAGAAGAAACTTGAAACAGACACCAGGATGGGACCCAGAAACTTGATGCAGAAACAAGGATGGGAATTAGAAGAAACTTGAAACAGACACCAGGATGGGACCCAGAAACTTGATGCAGAAACAAGGATGGGAATTAGAAGAAACTTGAAACAGACACCAGGATGGGACCCAGAAACTTGATGCAGAAACAAGGATGGGAATTAGAAGAAACTTGAAACAGACACCAGGATGGGACCCAGAAACTTGATGCAGAAACAAGGATGGGAATTAGAAGAAACTTGAAACAGACACCAGGATGGGACCCAGAAACTTGATGCAGAAACAAGGATGGGAATTAGAAGAAACTTGAAACAGACACCAGGATGGGACCCAGAAACTTGATGCAGAAACAAGGATGGGAATTAGAAGAAACTTGAAACAGACACCAGGATGGGACCCAGAAACTTGATGCAGAAACAAGGATGGGAATTAGAAGAAACTTGAAACAGACACCAGGATGGGACCCAGAAACTTGATGCAGCAACAAGGATGGGAATTAGAAGAAACTTGAAACAGACACCAGGATGGGACCCAGAATCTTGATGCAGAAACAAGGATGGGAATTAGAAGAAACTTGAAACAGACACCAGGATGGGACCCAGAAACTTGATGCAGCAACAAGGATGGGAATTAGAAGAAACTTGAAACAGACACCAGGATGGGACCCAGAAACTTGAAACAGACACCAGGATGGGACCCAGAAACTTGATGCAGCAACAACTACAGACTAACCAGCATCAGAGTCGTCGTCGTCGTCGTCGTCGTTGCTGTCGTCGCTGTCACTCATGAACTGGTCATGCTGACACTCCGCCTCTTCCTTCACTGGCAAACTCACATCTACAATGAAGAATAAAACATGATTTTCCTGCAGATCTGCCACATCGTATGCATTTCCTGTAAGCAATACCAAATTTTGGGGGGTACGTGGCCACACCCTGTTTTTATATATATATAATACGAATTTGCTTCAAATGGAACAATTGTGATAAAGTACATATTTTCTTGAGTTCTTCACATCAGCATAAAATGTAACGGTTGAACCACAAATAGTTTTGAAGCGAGGCAGATTTCTGAAGAAACCTAGCAGATGTTGTTTGATGTAGGTATGATAGATGGCGACTCTCAGTTGCGTCCAAAAGTACTGAAACATCTCCTCAACTAAATTTTCCTTTTTCATTGTAGCATTGTGATTTCTGTTAAGTAGCAGTAAGCGTTTGTAAATGATATGATGCATTTTTTTCAGTTAAGTGCTTCACATACTGTATTTGAGTGGGTGGCTCTACCTGGTGGCTCTGTCTTGACCTGTTTTAAAGGCGGCACCTGACACGTGTCTCTCAGCAGTGCACATGTTCTCCTCATGATGGCGAACCGCTGCTGTTCATTCTCGTCGTGAATGAACTGTTTGATCTCCTCCCACTTCCTGTCCATGTTGTGCGAATCTCCACCTGGCAACAGTGACCTCTTGACCCCCCATCGCTGTGGCAACGGACACTGCGTGGCCATTTGTGTTGGCATGACAACAGGTAATGAGATGTCACGCTCCTTCTTCACGGACAGTAGTTCTGTCAAGGATGACTTGCTGTCAATGTTTGAGTTGTCACATGTGACAGTAGCTGAAGGCTTATTGGCTCTTGCAGCGGGGTAAATTTTTGCCAGTGAGCCAGGGTGGGTGGGGGTCACTGGGTTGTCGGGGGTGGGGGGTAAGAAGGCAGAGGGTGACTTTGTCACTGTGCATGTGGGTTGTTTTGGCTGGGGTTGCTTGAAGAAAGTAGCGGCTGCTGTGATTGGTTCCTGGTCACACTGGTTGCCAAGATACGGACTTTGCGCCGGGTGACAGTCCGATGACCCAAATGACATGTCACTCTTGATGATCGTCTCTATGTCATCAATCCATGGCATTGCTGACACGGATGGCACTGACGGGTCATCGTTCAACGCGGCCAGCGTAGGGCCCTGCATGATTCCCTTCTTGTCGACAAACGCATCTTCCGCTTTCACTACCTCTGTTTTTGTATTCCAAGAACTCGCACCAAAGTCATCGTCAACGAGCGACAACAGGTCATTGCTTTGTTCCAACACTGGGTTCAGGTCAAATGTATCACAGACTGGGGGGAATGCGGCCATGGTGATGTCACTGCACACGGCTGACCCCTCGAGGGGGTTACAGGGCTGTTGGTTGCTGTCATGCTCATACATGAGCAGGGAATTAGGGCTGAACGTTCCCGGCGGGAGCTCCGACGGGAGACTGTGATCAGGAATAATGGTGAGGGGCGTGATGTAGTCGTGGAACATTTCTGACATTGCCATCTTTTGTTGAACGTCCAATGGCTGAGTCTGGAACAGAGACACACATCATGGTTTTGTATCTAAGGTATATGGTTATATGGGTATCTCCATGTCTCCCACTTTGCCTACTCAGCATTAGGATTAAATCAGTTATCACATAGATTTGTTTACTTGCTATGTTGACTAAAATCACAATTAGATGTAATACTTGTAAAAAAGGTAAATTATGTCAAATAAGCTTTGCAGAAATCTGAGTTTTTCATGCGGTTAAATCTTTGTTATATTTATATAGACAACATTTACTACAACCAAAAATAACTTAGATTTAACTCACTAAAAACTCAGATTTCCGCAAAGCCAGTTTGTCAAAAAATAGGCCTTAATTGGCAACCAGGCGAACTGGAAATTTGTAGAGTAGTACGCAAAACAAGAGTATGTGAAATAGGAGTAGGTGAAATGGGCACGAATTGGTTATGGATATAATTTATACTATCAAGGTGACCTTGATAGAGAGGTTCAACCATGGACTACTTTGACAGACAAAGAAGCTTCAAATTAACCAACAATTACAAAACTGATGTGTTCTAACATATAACATATAACCAGGGTTGACTGAATTACTTTAATTTTGTACTTGAGCAAAAGTAAAAGTAATTCACCTAAAAACTACTTTAGTAAAATTACTTCGTAAAAAACTACTTGAGTAAAAAGCAAAACTACTTTTCAAAAGTACTTGAAGTAAAAGTAGAAGTAAAAGTACAACACTTAGAAATAACAACGAAATCATGAATAATATTATATAAATTATACAACTTGCATCTGACAACTGTTTTGCAACCACTCTGCCTATAACAATGTGCTCCCAGACAGCCTTAGCAGGTCAATCGGTCTGCCACCATTGAACACGGTGCTCACTTGGATGCTTGGACAATTACATTATCTTTAATGAGCGCTCACAACATAAAATAATTTCAGTTAAATACAGAACTTAATTAATGATGAGGCACAATATGTCTTTTTATCGACCTGTTCCACTGAGGTATGGGAGGAGCTAGATTGAACAACAGGATATGTATAGGCAGGTGTGATTGTATCTGAGTAGGTAGAGGGTCAGTCCAGTACTAGTAGTAGCCTCTCAGGGAAACTGGTCAGAGGTAATACAACCTAGCACTGCCCATAGTAAAATTAACAAAGACATTTGATGCCTAGCTGATGAAGCCATCTGGCTTGTGAACCCCCACCTTCTCATGTCTTCCCAGACATGTCTTATCAGCTCACACAAACATTGAAACAACAGGCTTTAGCAGCTAGCTGTGTTGGTTACCTGGCACCAGCTGGGGCTAGAATTGATCAGAAGACAGACCAGTGCAACAGAGGAATGCTGTTGCTAACTGCAATTAAAAGTGACCTGTCAGGGCCCCTGTCTTTGATATTATTTATATTATGGGTCAGCTTGAATAAGCCATTGCTGGGAAAAGATGCTGCCAAATGGCAGAGTATCAATTCTTTACTCTCAATATGAATTTTATTCGTGAAAGTAAAATCCTGTTTAATGCTGACGTAAACCGGTAAGGCCGTTGCTGACAATGCCAATGGGTGAAAATCGGTTCTCGTTCTCGATCCACAATGCGCGTTCGCTCACGAATATCAGAATTGTGTCAATGTATGGGGATTATCAATGCATTGTCGAAATTGCAAATTTTAATGTTTATAATACGTATTGGAAACTTACTGATTAATAGTTTATATGGTGCAACGGAGACATTTGCATTGTGGTTTGAGATGGCGTTCAAGCGTTATGTGCTTGAAGTGACATTTCATGTCAACGGCCTTGACCTGACCTATGCCAATATTTGGCAGACTTCGTTCACTGACGTAGACATAAAACAGTGGTTGCGTCGATTTCCTGAAGAGAGGTATGCATGCAAATATGATCGCGAACTGGCATGCGATTGAATGATATTAATAGCTTTTGGCCTCGCGACTATGAAAAGTTTTTGAAATGTCGTTGACGGTAGAGCGCCACCAGCAGCAGTGGTTTTGCAAAAAATGTAACGAAAATATATTGCGAAGTAAATAAAAGTAACGGTGTAAAAAGTCTCGTTACTTTATATAAAACTACTTCATTACAAGTAAAAAGTATTTAGTAAAAATTCTACTTCGTTACACGCCAATTACTTGAAATAACTACTCAAGTATTGTAACGAAGTACTTTTACTTTGTTACATGCCAACCCTGCATATAACCATGTTCAGCAGCATTAGACAGTGAACAAACCATGTTCAGCAGCATTAGACAGTGAACAAACCATGTTCGCCAGCATTAGACAGTGAACAAACCATGTTCACCAGCATTAGACAGTGAACAAACCATGTTCAGCAGCATTAGACAGTGAACAAACCATGTTTACCAACATTAGACAGTGAACAAACCATGTTCACCAGCATTAGACAGTGAACAAACCATGTTCACCAGCATTAGACAGTGAACCAACCATGTTCACCAGCATTAGACAGTGAACAAACCATGTTCACTAGCATTAGACAGTGAGCAAACCATGTTCAGCAGCATTAGACAGTGAACAAACCATGTTCAGCAGCATTAGACAGTGAACAAACCATGTTCGCCAGCATTAGACAGTGAACAAACCATGTTCAGCAGCATTAGACAGTGAACAAACCATGTTCACCAACATTAGACAGTGAACAAACCATGTTCAGCAGCATTAGACAGTGAACAAACCATGTTCAGCAGCATTAGACAGTTAACCAACCATGTTCACCAGCATTAGACAGTGAACAAACCATGTTCACCAGCATTAGACAGTGAACAAACCATGTTCACCAGCATTAGACAGTGAACAAACCATGTTCACCAGCATTAGACAGTGAACAAACCATGTTCACCAGCATTAGACAGTGAACAAACCATGTTCACCAGCATTAGACAGTGAACAAACCATGTTCACCAGCATTAGACAGTGAACAAACCATGTTCAGCAGCTGCCAGTAAACACCATAAACAATGCCAAGGTCTCAACATTGAGTCAATCATCCAGCCTGTGTTATACACAAACAGTTATGGAGCGTACAGCCTGGCCATGACCCTAAACTGTACCAGTGATACACTTAGTGGTAGTTATGGAGCGTACAGCCTGGCTATGACCCTAAACTGTACCAGTGTTACACTTAGTGGTAGTTATGGAGCGTACAGCCTGGCCATGACCCTAAACTGTACCAGTGTTACACTTAGTGGTAGTTATTGTAGTGCACAGGCTTTTTTGTCTTCTCTCCAGTCTACTGCCAGTGAAAACAGTGATTTCTGTGTGGGGAAAACATATTCTCAATTAAGAACACACAGTGCTGGAGCATGTGTAAACATTTATGGTGATTAGTCCACAAACACGATTTGGTTCACATCCGCGCTACGGGTGATAGGGTTAGTTAGTTAGTTATTTTTAAATAATGATTATATCAAAATATCAACCTTGCTGTGTTACTGTTCAACCAAACTTGCATATCCGATATTATCGGATAAATGCTTAAGAGTATAAAATTGTATTTACAGAGCAATTAGCATGGACTTTAATAAATAATTAAAGGTGCTTAATCAATTTGATTTTTTTGCTAGTCTCATTTAAAATTAATTTTATGAGAAACCAAACCTACCTAGTATCCACGGCAACATGTCAGCTCATTTGTGCAACTTTTGTATGTAGTTTTTGTGAAATCACCAGGCAAACTATTAAATTAGTTAATGCTTGTCCAAGCATTAACTGAAGTGAAAATCGAAATGCTGAAAAATCATGATTTTCTTCCTTGGTGAAATTTTGTAGCTTTGTCATGTGATCGGCGAGAGGATGGCGGTCACGCCCAGCCCATGATCAGCATTGACCCACACAGTGTTTACCATTTTGGATTTCCACTATTTTGATCTTTACCAGATCTAACGACTAAAGTCAATTCTTGTGATGATTTGAACAAAATAGATATTTCTTTATTAAATCAACTGCATTACATAAACTATTCACACACTACATATTTGGACACAAATGAAACAGATTTGTGATAGGCTAAATCAGTTGAGGAAGCAGTTTTAAAATAAATGTGATATAAAAATTACAATAAAATTACAGCGTCATATAATTCAGACCTGTGCTATAGAAACTAATGATTATCAAGAAAACTGTTTCCTTTTTGAGCTTGTCAAAGTAACTAATTGTGTAGTTAATATAATACTTACAGCCTCCGAGGAACTACACAAGTTCAGTGGTTCACTGCATGACCTCAAAGTCTTTAGAAGCAGTACTGTATGACCTCAAAGTCTTTAGAAGCAGTACTGTATGACCTTATAGTCTTTAGAAGCAGTACTGTATGATCTTATAGTCTTTAGAAGCAGTACTGTACTGTTAGCCACAAGTTAGAAACAAATTATATCCTCTGATCAGTTGGACTTTATTACTTTGCTAACTGCCTTACAAATGTCACAACTATCTTCATATATGTCACAAATTAGGTGGACAACATTCCCCACATCATAAAACTCACAAGTCACTTCATAGATGTCACATGTTGTGTGGACATCACACATTGTCTATCAAATGTCACAAGTTTATTCAAATATGTCACAAGACTTGTAGACAACATAATCCACTATCTACCCCAATGTCAACTGAAGTCTCTTCAAAGATGTCACACATTATGTGGACTATATCACACATTGTCTATAACAATGTCACAAGTATTTTCTAAAAGTTACAATTATGTCGTATTGACAACACCACTCACTGCCTCATAAATGTCACACGTCTCTTCAAATAAGTCACACATCATGTGGATAATATCACATTGTCTGTCCAATGTCATAAGTCTCTTCAAAGATGTCACAAGTCATGTGGGAAACATCACATACTATCTACCACAATATCATAAGTTTCTTCAAATATGTCACAAGATGTGTGAATGACATCACAATGTCACAATATTCTTCAAATATGTTACAAGTCATGTAGTCAATATTACATATTGTGTATGACAATTTTATAACTCTCTTTACAATGTCACAAGGCATGTTGACAACATCACCCACTGCCTCCCAATGTCACATATCTCTTCAAATATGTCACAAGTCATACATATATCGACAACATCACCAACTATCTACCACAATGTCACAAGTCATATATCATGTAGATAACATCAAATGGTGTAAACCACAATTGACACAGATCATGTGGTCTAGGTCTCCCAAAACAACTTGATCCGGAACTGTACAGTATGGACGTGTATACAACAGATGACCATGAACTGTACAGCATGGACGTGTGTACAAAAGATGACCCTGAACTGTACAGCATGGATGTGTATACAAAAGATGACCCTGAACTGTACAGCATGGATGTGTATACAAAAGATGACCCTGAACTGTACAGCATGGACGTGTATACAAAAGATGACTCTGAACTGTACAGCATGGATGTGTATACAAAAGATGACCCTGAACTGTACAGCATGGACGTGTATACAAAAGATGACCCTGAACTGTACAGCATGGACGTGTATACAAAAGATGACCCTGAACTGTACAGCATGGATGTGTTTACAAAAGATATCACAAAAGTGACAAAAAGTGCTGATAGAAATAGTTTGGAGACTTCAAGGAGGCAAACAGAACTGGGCCCAGGAACCCAGGAACACTGCACAATCCTTTCAACCCACACAACCTGAGATACATGTCAAAGGCAAACAAAATGTTACTGAGGCCTGAGAATGTTATATATGACCGGTAGAAACATACTAAAATAGCACAGACATAAACATGTCCCACTACAGTCATAACTCATGGAATGGTTTATACAGACTGTGGTTTGTACAGACTGTGGTTTATACAGACTGTGGTTTATACAGACTGTGAATTCAACGTGAAGTAAACAAACAAACATGGTAGCTTAATATATTTTGTCACTTTACCAGTTTAATGATGATGCTGAGGAACAAATAAATAAACTATAGTACTGTGAGTACCAGGTGTCTGGCATGGTGACAGTGTTGTCTGGCATGGTAACAGTGTTGTCAAAGTCTGGCATGGTGACAGTGTTGTCAAAGTCTTGCATGGTGACAGTGTTGTCAAAGTCTGGCATGGTGACAGTGTTGTCTGGCATGGTGACAGTGTTGTCAAAGTCTGGCATGGTGACAGTGTTGTCAAAGTCTTGCATGGTGACAGTGTTGTCAAAGTCTGGCATCGTGACAGTGTTGTCAAAGTCTTGCATGGTGACAGTGTTGTCAAAGTCTGGCATGGTGACAGTGTTGTCAAAGTCTGGCATCGTGACAGTGTTGTCAAAGTCAAACAAAATGTTACTGAATGCCTGAGAATGTTAAATAGGACCTGTAGCACTATACTAAAATAGCACAGATGTAAACATATCGGTGACATTCATAACTCATGAAATGGCTACACTGCAGATAAAAACGGGATGGATGAAAGTAATCTAACTATACCAGTGGGAACAAGTGAATAAAAACGGGATGGATGAAAGTAATCTAACTATACCAGTGCTGGGAACAAGTGAATAAAAACGGGATGGATGAAAGTAATCTAACTATACCAGTGGGAACAAGTGAATAAACTACAGTGCTGTGTTTACTCTGTCTGACATTTCAATGTTATATTTATTTACGTTCCTGTGCTGCTGTCTAGAGGATCCCCCATTATGAATTGAGTATAATTATAAACAATGTGCCTGGTTCAATTGGAAATAGAAGCCCGCCATCCCACTAAAACCCCTGAACCCACTGTAACGTGGGGGTTATCCCACTGTTCACTGCCAAAAGGGGAAAGCGTTTGAGACATCTTTCTAACTCCCCTTTCCACTAACAGGGTACAATAGTTTATTACTGAAGCTGATAAACCGAAGAGGGCACTAGAGGACTGATAGACAAAGGGTGGGAGGGTGGGAAAGAGGGCACTAGAGGAATGATAGACAAAGGCTGGTAGGGTGAGAAAGAGGGCACTAGAGGACTGATAGACAATGGGTGGGAGGGTGGGAAAGAGGGCACTAGAGGACTGATAGAGAAAGGGTGGGAGGGTGGGAAAGCGAATAAATGCAGAAGAACACATGCAGGCACATGCATTCCCAGGGAAAAACTAAATTGTTTGGGGCTAGTTTCCGGTCACCACCACCGCCTCCTGGCGACTAAAGGTCAGGGTTGCCTAGGTGATGGATACTGACCAGTGCCTATGTGATGGACATTCACTAAACAAAATACTATTGCAGTCCTGTAGGCCACAATATTAATTTACGCTCCTGCGCTGCTGTCTATAAGATCCCCCCATTGTGAAGTGAATATAATTATAAATGATGTGCCTGGTTCAATTTATGTCAACAAAACAAAGACAGTAGTAGGTTGTTAACAAGGCAATCCATGAATACATTTATGGGATGGTAACACTACTATTTAACAAGATTTAACAAGATTTGCCATCCAAGCCAAAGGCCCAGATGGCAAGTGGACAAGGAAGCCATTGGCTTATCGAGAGTCCAACAATGTTCATCTACTTATAGCCCGCCCTCCTGAGATATGTGTCAACCTTGTTTTTAAACATATTCACGCTGCTAGCAGTTACACAATCTGTAGACAATTTGTTCCATTCATTTATTGTCCTCTGTGAGAACGAGTGCTTCCTGATGTCCAATCTACATTGATCCTTTACTAATTTTACCTCATGTCCTCTAGTTCTGCTATCCTTCTTGAGTGAGAAAAACATATTTCTATCAATATTTTCATACCCATTCAATATCTTAAAAACTTCAATCTGATCTCCTCTTAACCTCCTTGTCTCTAGAGTTGTTAAACCACATTCTTTCAGGCGTTCTTCATAACTAAGGTATCTCAGTTCTGGAATCATTTTAGTTGCTCTCCTTTGTATGCGTTCAAGCGTATCTATATCCTTCTTACGATATGGTCTCCATGCTTGTATACAGTATTCTAAATGAGGTCTAACTATTGCTTTATAAAGAGGTATAATTAACTTTTTTCCCTTGTATGTTATGTTTCTTCTAATCAATCCAAGAATTTGATTACCCTTTGAAGCTGCAATACCACACTGCTCTGAAACTTTCATATCAGCGCTTATTGTAACTCCTAAGTCCTTTTCTTTTACAGTAGTACCCAGAACAGTATCTCCCATTTTATAGTTTACATTCAAGTTCCTATGTCCTGTATGTAGGCATTTACATTTCCCAAAATTGAACAACATCTGCCATTTCTCAGACCATTTCACTAATCTGTCTAGATCGTTTTGTAAATGTTGTTTATCACCATCAGTATTAACCTTTCTAAACAGTTTTGTGTCATCCGCAAATTTCAGTACGTTACTTGTTATACTGTCGTCCAAGTCATGGATATAAATTAAGAATAATATAGGTCCTAATACTGATCCTTGAGGTACCCCACTCAAAACCGATTTCCAATTTGAAACTTCTCCATCTACTACAACTCGTTGTCTTCTGTCAGTCAGCCATTGTTCTATCCAGTCAGTTATGCTATCCCCGATACCATGGGCTTTTAATTTAAGTAGTAATCTTTGATGTGGCACTTTGTCAAAAGCTTTCTGAAAATCTAAGTAGATAATATCTACTGGCGATCCCACGTCTATCCACTTAGTGATTTCTTCCAAAAAACATAACATATTTGTTAAGCATGACCTCGCTTTAAGGAATCCATGTTGAGATGAATTTAATAATTTATGCTTAACATTTAAAGGCAATGAAGCAAAACAAAAGTCTTGGCCTATAAGAGTTACTACAACATCTGTATCTACAATTAAGAATATGAAATATGGAAGACAAGTTGAATAAATATATATTTAACACGTGTAAAAATTAAAAATACAAACTTACAAAAAAACGAAATGAAAAGAATACAAAGTCAATAAATTGACAATAAAGTTATTATAATTATTATTTATACATATTACAATAAATTTCAGATAGTGATTTAATAATAATAATTATTATTATATATTATTAGGTTGTACACAAACAATTGTTATTGCTGCAATGTCCCTGCTACTCACTGGTTCAATTGTTTGGCCGAGTTCCCACTTCATAGTGAGTGAGTCACTACATCTACCTACTCAGTAGACTTCCAACAACTACTACATGGCAAACCTTGGTGACAAAACCACACAGGTGACAACTTGGGTGAACCTGCACATGTCCAGCTACAGGACTCACTGGCTACTCGGGCCATGTCCTCAACGTCTCTACACTAGGGCAGCAGGTCCAGCTCTTGCCAGTGGTCAGCTTGGTCATTTAAGGTGAGGTCACCCAAGGACTCTGGCTTCAGTGGGAGGCCAGAACATTGTAGACTCAGATGGGGAGGACAGGCTGTGAGGTCTGATGATGACTCTGCATTGACTGACTATTACAACTATACGATAGATGATGATAAGTGTAGTTGTTACAGTAGTAGTTATAGTCATACTGATGAACCTGATAGTACTCATTAGGTGTCAGATATATCATTATAATGGCCACTAAACTAATAAACATCCACACGGTTTAATTAATAACTGCATTTGTCAAGAGTAATGATTTGTCAAGATTAATTGAACCACAAATATATTTATTATCATAATTTGTCAAGATTAATTGAACTGCAAATATATTTATTTATCCTTATTTTTCAAGATTAATTGAACTGCAAATATATTTATTTATTATGATTTGTCAAGATTAATTGAACTGCAAATATATTTATTTATCATGATTTGTCAAGATTAATCGAACTGTAAATATATTTATTTATCATGATTTTTCAAATGTAATTGAACTGCAAATATATTTATTTATCATGATTTTAAAATATTAATTGAACTGCAAATATATTTATTCATCATGATTTTTTTCAAATTGTACTTCAAATATATTTATTTATCATAATTTGTCAATATTAATTGAACTGCAAATATATTTATCAGGATTTTAATGTGGTAAAATAAATGTAAACAAAACTAATCAGATCATATTAAAACTAAAATGATATTAAAGGCAAACAAAAGAAGAAGTCCAGACTAAAATTATAAGTGCATTTGGTTTATGAACAGTCTGTCTTGATTTAGAAGATGTAAACAAAATGAAGAGACCACATAATAGTCATCTGACAATATGGGAAGAGGTCACAATGACCTTCCAAGTGAGAACAAGGTCGCAGCGACCTGTAAGTGGAAGATCTATCCATGCACCCAAACAAACACAATTCCATTAGAACTGTTTACCATTCCTGTTTCTGATAATTGCATTTTCTGCATCACAAGCTATTATGGGAATTATGGGAAACTGGAGACTGATGGAAGAAAGCGAGAACAACCTGTCACCCCCACTCGTAATGAGCACAGCCCGCAGTCAACTCCTGACTTGCCTTCACCTAAGTCTGGGGTCATTCATAAAGCCACTGCTGAGCTAGCCTGTTGCAATTAATTAAGAAACAAGTTGGCTTACCAGAGAAACTAGCCTTAGTGAGGTCATTACCAGAGAAACTAGCCTTAGTGAGGTCATTACTGTCCAGTACTGGTCAAAAGAGGATAACTCTGAGGCCACATGTCTACCAATTTCAATTTTTTTAGGACCAAATTGGAAACAAGTGTACTCTGGTGTACTTTTATGTTATCTCAGTATTATTTTTATATTATATACTCTTTCACACTGTTATTCATGCAGGCCTTGACACTCGCCCGCTGGCCTGATGCCTTTTTTGGGGTTGTCGGCCCAGATCGGGCCACAAGTTTTCATATTATGATGGGTCACCATAGTTTCAGATAATTTTTTTATTAAGACTGATCACAGGTCATCTCTTCAAACTATCGCCTCAGTGGTACAATTAAACAAAATCTTTCATCTCGTCGATCTGACTTCGTATCATCACTTCCTACAGTTGCCATATTGTTTTGATAAGCATATTTACCAAAAGTCTGTTTGACCAAACATTAAGTAATTTAATAGTTTGTCTGATGATTTCACAAAAACTACATACAAAAGTCACACAATCGAGCTAGCATGTTGCAGTGGACACTAGGTTTGATTTTTCACAAAATGAGTTTGAAATGAGATTAGCGAAAAAATTTAATTGAGGAGGAACCTTTAATGACACTTAGAGTTATCACTTCCCGGGCTCTAAGCCACAACACTGAAACAAGGAGGGACCTTTAATGACGCTTAGAGTTATCACTTCCCGGGCTCTAAGCCATAACACCGAAACAAGGAGGGACCTTTAATGATGCTTAGAGTTATCACTTCCCGGGCTCTAAGCCACAACACCGAAACAAGGAGGGACCTTTAATGACATTTAGAGTTATCACTTCCCAGGCTCTAAGCCACAACACCGAAACAAGGAGGGACCTTTAATGACACTTAGAGTTATCACTTCCTGGGCTCTAAGCCACAACACCGAAACAAGGAGGGACCTTTAATGACACTTAGAGTTATCACTTCCCGGGCTCTAAGCCACAACACTGAAACAAGGAGGAACCTTTAATGACATTTAGAGTTATCACTTCCCGGGCTCTAAGCTACAACGCTGAAACAAGGCGGGACAAAGGCAACTTTATCCCCTTTTGGATTGATAAAAACGTCAATCCCCGTTGATGCTTGGGTGGATGAGAATGAATCCCTCATATGGGGTCGAGAATTAGTTTTAAAAACTACTCATCAGTTTTTAGAAAACAATTACTACCCCTGCATATGCTTGTCAGTAAAAATTTTACACATTGTCATGTTTTATACCTGTACAGATAATTATCAAGATTTTCATAAAAGTTGCTTATTTAGACATCTGAAATCAGTTATGTTTTGACATTGGGATAATCTCTGCCCAGTCATCCTGTACTGAGAGTAAAACTGCAATGCATCTTTGAAGAATGTAAAACGTTGTTCATAGTATCATAATTATACACAACTTTACATTTATTTTAATTATATTTTATATACATGTTGTATACGTTTTAAAGAAAACTGCATTTATTTCACATGTAGAATAACTAAACATATGAATGAGTGGCTTGGTTAACTTTGATGATTGATATTTATTTATTTTGTAATGACGTCCTCCATATTCCATCTTATGTGCAAGCTGTAGTTCACTTGTTTATCAGTATTGCAGTAACTGCAGTTCTAAACACAAGATGGCACCACTGGCAGCAGTTTCCTTGGCAACTGGGTCACCCATGACATTCACATCTACTGACAGTCACTGGATGTAAACAGAGCATCACAAAGGGAGAACGTAAACATGCTGACCTAGCAAGGACAAGATGCTTCTCAAACACACCTGTGACACATTCACTAGGACAATAACAACTGATTTTTTATAACATCATTATCTATCTATAATGGTTTAACTGTACACTAATTATAATTATATAGTATTTACATGTGTATAATTATATATAATTATATATATACTTATATATATATATATATATATATATATATATATATATATATATATACTTATATAATTTTATACTGATATATATATATATATATATATATATATATACTGATTTATAAACAACAACACATTTTTTCACTGTTTTACACAGAAGTACAATATATTTAAATGTTGTATAATTGCCACCAGAAAGAGGCATGTAGGGCTTACTGTTATTAACTTCAATTTTTTTCAGCTAATTTGTAACAAGTTTCCCAATTTGATTTTAATTTCACTGACTCAGCATCTGGGTCCATTTCCCGAAGGTGTGGTTCCACCCCTCCAGGTCATGACCTCTACATGAAATGTGCCGATTCATTTCAATAAAATGCACTGGCTGTCATTAAGGGTGTGTTCAGTGCACTGGTGTGTGGCTAGTGCCTCTATGTTGGCCATGCCCACTGCCCCACCTAGATGTCATAGTAAATTGTGTTTATTTCCCTAAGACAATTGTACCATGGAGCTGTAAAGGTACAAAGATCACGGTTGTCATAAACTCATGTCATTTCGTATAATCTGTATCTATAATAACATTGTGACCACACAATTGTGTTTTAAATAACCACATATTGTAAATATAGTTTGATTTTTATTTGTTTCTTTTGAATGTTTCGGGCCGAATGTCATGTTTACATTGCATGTGACAGGGAACATCGGTTTAGGGGTGTTAATGCCCGACCCTAGCAAACTTTGTCCACAGATATTGGACATCTTTGACAGTTGTTTGTGAATGTATTAAACAACGATGTAGATAAAACAGAAAACAGTCAAATTATGCTGAACAAGTTGTGGGCTCATTAAAATACACCTGAGTGGTCAAAATGTTAAAATATAGTTTATACCACACAACAATGAAATGACATAGATATATATATATATGACTTTGGAGAAAGCCATGTGGTCTATGTGGTCCATGTGGATCTTCCGCAGCATGTAGTTTTTTTCTCTCAAACTTGATCTGTAAACACTGTCATATTGTTTTCTGCGTATTTCACTTCACTGTCAGGTGTCAGATGAGCTTTAAATATTACCAGTGCAGGGTATCATATCACAGCAAGAACATAGAGTATGACAGGAAGCTAGTAACATCACATTACATCACAGGGGTGGAACCACACCTTGGGGATGTATGAACATGAAGGAACTAGAGGTGGAGTTGGACCACCTGAGGCTGCTCATTGTGGCAGTGGTGGGAAGGGAGCAGGTGGGTTGTGCCAGTGGTTCCCGTGGGGGGACAGTAGATGATAAAGTAGGGGAAGACAACAAGAGAGATACTAGGGAGAGCTCACCTCAGCCTGGGAGGAGTACTTGATGGCATGTTATGGCTCAGTGAAAGGTAAAAAAGGCACGTTGGTATCCAGTCCTTGGGGCTGTTTAAAGCGCTTTACACTTCACCTCATGGCAGACCTGTTCATTCCAACAACATCTTGACTTCTCTGGGAAACATTCAGCCATGATGCAATTACTGCGCAAAGACTATTCATTCAGATTTCCACCTGTCTGTAGCCAGGTACTCATTTATACAGTTGAGTGAACTGTGGCAACGTGGGATGAATGTAATTGCCAAAGCTTCGAAATGGCAGCAAGAAGATTTGACCCTGGGTTCTCTCGAATGAGAGCCCAACGTTCTAACTGCTACGCTAACATGCCCCATATGGCATGTCTTGGCCACAGTGGTATCTCAATTGGCATGTCTTAGCCATATTGGTTCAACAGGCATGTCTTAGCCATATTGGCTCAACTGGCATGTCTTAGCCATATTGGTTCAACAGGCATGTATTAGCCATATTGGTTCAACAGGCATGTCTTAGCCATATTGGCTCAACTGGCATGTCTTAGCCATATTGGTTCAACAGGCATGTATTAGCCATATTGGTTCAACAGGCATGTCTTAGCCATATTGGATCACCTGGCCTTGGCTGCAGTGCTGGCTCAACTGGCATGTCATAGCCAAATTGGTGGCACATCTGACTGGCTGTAGCCTAGAAATAAGTTCTGATCCACCAAGTTAAGTAATTCTGTCACACAATAAAGAGAAACCACAACAATTGTCTGGTGAACTGTTGATGTGACATTCTTCTTCTATGTACCTGTGTGTGACCTCAGGTAAACAGTGAGTCAGTCCACAGCCATAAATGTTTGTGACAGTTGTCATCAGTGAATGTGACACATATAGTAAGTAGGTCACGTCAACAGTGCTGACTACTACAACTTGTTTATAAGACACTTGTCAGGGTTAGGGACAAACAGTGTGCATGTAGCAGTGAAACTACAATGTTTTTATCACCAGTTAACATTACAGGTCCAATTTGTTACTAACATTACAGTTCCTATTTGTAACAATACATTTTATTTCACTTCAACTAAATATTAAATGATACGATACTAAAAAAATATTTTTAATAATGTTTGTGCTTGACAGTTCTGTTAATAATATCTTAGCACCATTATATAAAACTTGCAAAAACTCTTACATATACCTTTACCACTGGTAATAATCACGTACTGATTTTAAAATTTTCTACATTTTACTTGTAAATAACCAAACTTAATTAATTTATATTAAGTAAGTAAGCAAGTAAATTTATTTCCTCATCATCATCAGGTACAATATAAGGCAAAACAAAAACAATATTAACATCATATGGTATCTGTTTTATAACTATGCCTACACCCATTTTACATATCACTATAAACAGGTCCGGGTCTAATTTTATTTAAATGCAAAAACATATTTTCCATATTTTATTGTATTTAATGTTTTATATACATTTTATTTGTACTAAAGTGGAATATTCCTCCTCAATGGTTGTAAATCGAATAAACTTTTTATTTTAACCCATTAGACCCCACAATGGCTGTAGCCGGCTGTTCTGTGCAGTCCTGGAACTGCCGCCGCCGGCCGCATACAGGACCTTCTATTGAAAAAAATCCTGGCGAATAACTACTGAACTAAACGCTACCAAATTTTGCCACACCCTAGCGGATACATTTTGCAACAACAACAGCTCATTACGTGCATATGTTGCCTTTTCGGAAATCTTGATTTTCACCTGTTTTGTTCACGCTATCTCAACATTTTTTATTTCTATATTTGTCATGATAAAATATGGTGTAACCTGAAAAATAAACGTCAGAATTTTTTTTATTTTTTCATCAGTCGCAAGGTAGAATAACTTTCAAAGTTTTAACAAACTTACTATTTTGTCTTTGCAAATTGTGATCAAATGTCAACATTTTATTAATAT
Source organism: Lamellibrachia columna (assembly GCA_963662155.1). Lineage (NCBI taxonomy): Eukaryota > Metazoa > Annelida > Polychaeta > Sabellida > Siboglinidae > Lamellibrachia > Lamellibrachia columna. The sequence continues at coordinate 59,623,333 of OY759264.1, forward strand.
ATCCTATTTCTATGTATACATGCATGTGGAGAAATTACTACTCTTCAAAATAAACACAACTTGTAATTGTCAATATTGAATAGTTTTTTCTACAGATTTTTGAACACAAGGAGGTAAAATTGCTCGAAATTTGCCAGAAATCCTGGGAACAGGGGAACATGTTTTAATAAAATGCTGGGGCCTAATGGATTAATATATCAAGTATATATCTGGCATCACTCACTTAATTTCAAACACGCCAAATCCATTCAGTCATTTAAACATAAATCTATCTTATTTATAATCATAACGTATAATGTTTTAAAATTTGAACTGTATTTTTGATCATACTCTTATCAATGCACCTGCCTTCACAGTGTGAAATAATAACTGCATGGCATTACTCAACCTTTCTTACATGTTTAACTCACAATAACACTTATTCAACAGTTCACAAGAACCAACATTCACTCTATCAGAATTTACCATACATCAGTAATTTTGTAATGACAATATCTCAGAAAACTGTAGCTAAATAATATCACTTATATACCGAGCTGAGATGTCAAGTTTGGAGAAAATCCCTCAAGTAGGCAAGTTGCACTGTCAATTGGCCCAGTGCCAAAATGTCAATGCTGACTTTGTTTGAAGCACAATTCCAGCACAAAAAGGCTTCACTAGGTCAGTGGAACAAACAGAAATCAGGTCTTTCGAATCAGGAACCTTGAGTCTTGACACACTGATCATAAATTATAGTTTAATAATAACAATGATTATCTGATTGTCACTATTTTTTCTCCAGGTTTTACTCACTGTTTTCGATAGTAATGGTTCAAATTTTAGAAACTATTAGACAAACTAGACATTTTTAATGTTTTCTTCCAAGTGGCTTAATTGCATCATTAAAGAAATTTCCATATGTTAGTTTTACTGTTTAATTCACATTTATTTGAAGCAGCAACGACACCCTAGTACACAACATGACAACTATAGACCAATGTGACAAATCAATGAATGAGTGTTTTCTCTCAGGCAGACTTTCTGAACTAAAGACAGGTTTGGCTAAAGATAAAACATCACAATGTGGCCAGAAACTAGACGATTCCAGTACACATGGTAGCTAAAACCAACTGTCAGAGAGGATCCCGCCAAATGTTTACATGCCAAATGATGCCAACGACCTGACTGAAATATCATGCGACCCTATAGGAACATTCTGGGCATGTGACAATGGTTTCTATCTATTAGTGCTGTCACGATTCTAGTTTCATTGTTCTGTACGGTTAGGGTCTGTCATTGTTCCAAACTTTTACTACCACTCCACCTGGTGAATTATTTGGAACTACAGAACAGTGCTTGTGATAAGACCTTAATAATTATTGTAGGTGTTTGTTGGTTCTAGTGGCTGTTAATTTGTGTTGACATCACTGAGAGATAATCATTCTGTAATTTTTTTTTTATTTTTTTTTTTTTATGTGATTTTACTGGTTTTGCATGCATTAAAATCTAAGTACTCGAACTTTGCCAATAATTTCCCTCATCGGTTAATTGACATAATGCAGGGTCCTGTGTTATGTGTGACTGATGTGTCACAAAAACTGGCAAAATAACTACATTAGGTACAGTTGAGTTTGACTGTGTGACTGGCAACCATTGGTGTTACGGTTCTGGAAGTTGTACAACACAACATTTGTTAATTATATATGGCAAGTGTGTTGATGAATATTGATATTTTGTATATGACTGATAAATATAATGTGAAATAGTATTTTTGATAGTTTTTTCAGGTAAAGTTTGATATGAAATAAATACAATCAATGACTGTTACAGCATAATTTCAAATCAATCAAGTCTGTAATCTCAAGTGGTTTACTCCAAACAGCCCAAACTTGGGCTAACGCAGGAGTTTGTGGTGGACTGTGCGCATGCACTGTGGGTGGTACGTTCGATTAAAAGACTAGTATCATTAATGTTGCTGAAATGGTTTTTATCTGATAGTTTTATTTATTTTATGTATAGGATGTTTAACGAAAATTTTTAATAGGTTGGTTGTGTGTATGGATACTGTCGCTGCCTTGCCACATGCACACATAGACAGTCTCCATACCCACACCATGGATAAGTTTACGCTGAGCACTGTGTTTTAAAGGCAGTTTAGGTGAGGAGGTGTGGTGAAAGGGAGTTCCATAATAACTTCTTGAAATGATTTTGGGTTTTTTATGTTGGTAATTTTTGATGGAATCATATTCCATATGCGAATGGCTCTGGGATAAAATGAAAAGACCATTGCATTTATACGACACTTGGGGGCTATGTATTGTCCACGGGTTCGAGAGCGATTTAGTAGGCCCGGAGGGGGGGTGATCTCAATAATGTTATTTAGAATTTTGTAGAAGGTAGTGGCTTGTTTGATAATGCGCCTTCGTTCGAGGGTTGGCCATCCAAGGGCAGTAATTAGATCTGCTGGATTTATTATAACTACAATTATAAATGAACCCAGCCCTGTCCAAATTTTATATGAAGCAAATAATTTAAATACAAAACAGTCCTTATAGGCTTAGTCAAGCACAGAGCCTCACAAACAACTGTGCAATAGAGTTTATATAAGCACAGGCTCATTGGCCACCCACCCAGGACTTGGCCAATTCCAGGAAAGCCAGGGGAGAAACAACAGAGTGCACATATCAGCTGACTGCCACATGGGCTTACCAAAACACCACACACACTGGGCTGGTGAGAACTGGGTGTGACGGGTGTGACGTAAGTCATCTCTCAGCCTCCTAAGAACTGGGTGCAATGTAAACCACCTCTCAGCCTCCTGAGAACTGGGTGCGACGTAAACCACCTCTCAGCCTCCTAAGAGCTGGGTGTGACATAAGCCACCTCTCAGCCTCCTAAGAACTGGGTGCGACGTAAGTCACCTCTCAACCTCCTATGGCTAATAGATGTGTGTGGCGTTACACTTAAGATATTTAGTCTAACAAGATTGACATCAAAAGCAGTTGTTTCCAATTGGCATACAAACAGTGTTATCACTCATAAAAAATGTTCATACAGTGAACTATGAGAACATGGTACCGGATAGTCATTAATGAAAATATAATGACTGGTGAAACATTTTCAACCACAAAAACAACTTTCTAATCGTGCTTGTGAAATCATCAAAAGGACAAAACAAAGTTCCCATAAAAGAGTATGAGAAGAATAAGGATATTTCAGCCAACACTACTTGCACAATAGTTCTCACAAGTGCCAACTATTATGGTTTACCAATAAGTATTACAGATTTACTCAAGGTTAGTTTTTTTATTACAGGATATGGCCCACAAATAACAGATGATTAGTTCAAAGCAGGGTAGTCCCCTATAACGGGAACATGCTTCACATTTTTGAAAAATAAAGACTAATAAACTGAACAATTCTTATCATGATGATGACAACACAGCGACAACGAAAGCAACTTACCGAGACATTGACCACGGTTCGTTCAACGGTCATCTGACGAGTTTCTGAAGTATCAGAATGCAGTGTACTATATCCTGTTAATTCCTGGGCACCGCACACATTAACAACATTGCAGTAAGGGGGCGCCACTGTAGAAATAATAGCACTCGGTGTTGCTATAGCAACTTGACTGGTGGCCAGTACTTGCGTTTCTCTGTTTGATCGCAGTGTCTGAAAACATGAGTTGGAAATGGTATGATCTTAAAGAAGATGCAGAAGAACATGCTAAACTGAACAACATTTTCATTCTTTTTGTTGTACCCATTTCATAGTTATCCTTTTTTATTTATTGCCTCACCCTCTGCCATCCAGTTTACCCACTCAGCCATTATCATGAAGACATCTCAAAGAAGGCCCAAATAAACACCTCCTCGTCTACATATTGATCAATGTTCATATTGGATCCATGTTTTATTCTTAACTTAGCTGCTTTGTCAACCATCAGCCCTTATCAGGTCTATCTCAGTACATGAACTGGTTGTGCTTGCTAAGGGCCAGTTCTTATGATGTGGCCCGACTCTACATAATCCAGGTGTTTATAACATGTGGTTACACTTCTTTAATGATTCTATCAATAGATTATAAAGGCAACTCACAACCATTAAATGGTTACATAGGGCTGTGGATATGTGTAGCATTTGTATACCTAGGAAGACGGTTAACATAGGACAAGTGAATACCTTGGAATATGGTTACGTAGGACAAGTGAATACCTTGGAATATGGTTACGTAGGACAAGTGAATAGCTTGAAATATGATTACGTAGGACAAGTGAATACTATGGAATATGATTATGTAGGACAAGTGAATACCCTGGAAGGTGGTTAGTTAGGACAAGTAGACACCCAGAGCCAGGACGTTGGTTAGTTAGGACAAGTAGACACCCAGAGCTAGGACGTTGGTTAGTTAGGACAGGTGGACACACAGGAAGATAGTTAATTAGGACAAGTAGACACCCAGGAAGATGATTAGTTAGGATAAGTAGACACCCAGGACAATTGTGAGTTAGGACAAATGGACACCCAGGAAGATGATTAGGTAGGACAAGAAAACACCCAGGGCCAGGAAGATGGTTACTTAATTAGGACACAAAAATGGTTAGTTAACATATATGTCATAGCTATACATTGAGAAGTCAAAGTCTGGCATTTAGTGCATGCGGAAGTAACCGTCTGATGGCCCATCCTTTCAGCTCTACACCATACGTGACGGCAATTTCCAGCAGCTAGTCCGGGCCTACTGCCAACCCCACGGCCAGGCAGGGCAGTACAGTTTCCTGGAAATAGACACGCGCGTGCCACCGTGATACCAGCCGCCACGTCAACTGACCGCGAGTTGTTACTGATGTGTCAGGCATCGAAACTGTGGGTTATTTAAACCTGTCTAAATGTGCTTAGAATGGGCGAATACAGCACGGCGGCGCCGTGGACCCTGTCAACAAAACGTATCACTGACGTAGCCGTTCACCACCAACACAGGGCAGTCGAGTTCTTACATAAGTCAGCATTGTCGCGTTTAGACGCTCTGGATTACGCTAACACATGCAACAAATGCCACCTCACCTTAGGGGAACCTTCTCTCGGCTGTCGTTCGTTCGATTTCTCGCTGTATTCCGCTGCGTTCGGGCGAATTTTCGTATTCTTTGTTTTCATAAACCTCGTGAGGGCTCAACAATCTTTGTTTTGGTTCTGTCAGTCTGAACGTCACGCATGTTTTGGTCCCATGACCGCGCACGTGGGTCATATACAACCAATCATGCGTAGGCATGGTGGAAAATCCCGCCCCGCCGCGCGAAGCGTGTAGGGAGAATTTAGCGTCAGCAAACCCTAGAACTTTCTAGAATTATCGCCATTAAACATTTGTAGAGTCGTTTTCGGTACAATAACTGATGTTTTGATATAAAAACAGATCGCTACACGGGTTACGAAAGGCGGTAACTGGTACAGCACACGATGACTCAAAATACGGCAATGTTGGCGTCAGCAGAGAAAATAGTGAATTACTAGCCTTGACAAGAACTGGGACGAACCGGATTATGCAAAGTAGCCAATGTTTACGAAACCTGCCGTGACGTCACTGAGGCGGTCACGAGGGTTTATTTTGATCGAAAAGATCGATCGCATGCAGCAGCCATGCAGTCAACAGGGATTTTAGAAACTATCTATGATGCGTACCAATGCAAACATAAAGAAACACAGCAACCAGCTAAAACTCGGTTAACTCGCAATGCAATCGCAGCAGCAGTTCAAGCAAAACCAATAAACAAAGACAATTATGTACACAATTCGATATACACCCACTGACCTAGAATATGGATACTGGCACAGCAACTTTGGGGGTCGTTTCAATAAGACCGAGTAGTCCTGTGGAGCCACCTTTTTACTAAATTTGGGTTCAGGGAACAACTGGGCGTTTTGTGCAGCAAACCCTGTGGTAGACGGTGGAAGTGGTCTCCAAAAAACATTGGAATTGTTGTCGGTGCTAGTCATTCTGAACATTGTCATAACTGGCTTTGAATCCTCAACAGGGGTTTTGAATTTGTTCAATTTAGGGGGAGGGAGGGCTGGAGTTGATGGCTGCAGCCGTACTGAATAGGGGGCCAAAGTATACTTGAGCCACCTACCCAGAAATACTGTGTCTCTTGGGACTGACATCTATGCCCCAAGTTTTCAAGACACCTATGCCCCAAGTCTTCCAGACATCTATGCCCCCAGTCTTCCAGACATCTATGCCCCAAGTCTTCCAGACACCTATGCCCCAAGTCTTCCAGACATCTATGCCCCAAGTTTTCCAGACATCTATGCCCCAAGTCTTCCAGGCATCTATGCCCCAAGTCTCCCAGGCATCTATGCCCCAAGTCTCCCAGGCATCTATGCCCAAAGTCTCCCAGACATCTATGCCCCAAGTCTCCCAGGCATCTATGCCCCAAGTCTTCCAGGCATCTATGCCCCAAGTCTCCCAGGCATCTATGCCCCCAGTCTTCCAGACATCTATGCCCCAAGTTTTCCAGACATCTATGCCCCAAGTCTTCCAGGTATCTATGCCCCAAGTCTTCCAGGCATCTATGCCCCAAGTCTTCCAGACATATATGCCCCAAGTCTTCCAGACATCTATGCCCCAAGTCTTCCAGACATCTATGCCCCAAGTCTTCCAGGCATCTATGCCCCAAGTCTTCCAGACATCTATGCCCCAGGACTTCTAGACATCTATGCCCCAATTCTTCCAGACATCTGTGCCCCAAGTCTTCCAGACATCTGTGCCCAAGTCTTCCAGACATCTGTGCCCAAGTCTTCCAGACTTCCCATAATCCAGTTTAACATCTCTGAAATTTTTCTTATTTGGTGGAATTACATAATGAATGTTTTTAAAATGTAGTAATGATAATGATAATGAGACATTTTAACATTTTTGTAATGATAATGAATTGTCAGTAATGATACCATATGCATATGAATCTCATAAAACCTTTGCGAAATTCACAAACAGACACAGAATAAGATCATGCAATTAATATTTTATGATTTATAGCAATGGAACCTTTCGGTCTCAGGTAAAATGTCACATGTCAGTATAAAATGTAAAAATACAAGTAAATATAATATCAAAACATAGGCATAACTCATTTTAGTTGGGTACCATACACATCATACACTAGATAAACACATTTAATAGCACCTGTTTAAATGCAGCGACCTTTAATGCATCTGATTTGTGGAGTAAATTAGGGGCCATCTCAAGACACTGATTTAACAAGATTTAACAAGATTGCCATCCAAGGCAAAGGCCCATATGGCAAGTGGACAAGGAAGCCATTGCCTTATCGAGAGTCCAACATTTTTAATCTATGTATAATCCACCCTCCTGAGATATGTGTCAACCTTGTTTTTAAACATATTCACGCTGCTAGCAGTTACACAATCTGTAGATAAGTTGTTCCGTATTAGGCTAGTGATGTGTGATATTATACAAAACAATATAATTTAACCTCAGATCCCCACATGAACCGGAATCACAGCAACCTGTGTGCAACTTTGTATTCGCCAAGTTATTACCTTTATAAACTGTGATAAATATGATTTTTGTGGAAAAATACATCAATGTAGGATATTAGGATATCGATTGAAACTATGTCCTTTATGCCAATAATAAACACAAATGATACATGTATAAATTTAATGTACTACCAATGGAGCCCCCGGCAAACAATGTGTGTTGTAATGTACTATCAGTGGAGCCCCCGGCAGACAATGTGTGTTGTAATGTACTACCAGTGGAGCCCCCGGCAGACAATGTGTGTGTAATGTACTATCAGTGGAGCCCCCGGCAGACAATGTGTTGTAATGTACTACCAGTGGAGCCCCCGGTGGACAATGTGTGTTATAATGTACTACCAATGGAGCCCCCGGCAGACAATGTGTGTTGTAATGTACTACCAATGGAGCCCCCGGCAGACAATGTGTGTTGTAATGTACTACCAATGGAGCCCCCGGCAGACAATGTGTGTTGTAATGTACTACCAGTGGAGCCCCCGGCAGACAATGTGTGTTGTAATGTACTACCAGTGGAGCCCCCGGCAAACAATGTGTGTTGTAATGTACTACCAATGGAGCCCACGGTAGACAATGTGTGTTGTAATGTACTACCAGTGGAGCCCCTGGCAAACAATGTGTGTTGTAATGTACTACCAGTGGAGCCCCCGGCAGACAATGTGTGTTGTAATGTACTACCAGTGGAGCCCCCGGCAGACAATGTGTGTTGTAATGTACTACCAGTGGAGCCCCCGGCAAACAATGTGTGTTGTAATGTACTACCAGTGGAGCCCCCGGCAGACAATGTGTGTTGTAATGTACTACCAGTGGAGCCCCCTGCAGACAATGTGTGTTGTAATGTACTACCAGTGGAGCCCCCGGTGGACAATGTGTGTTGTAATGTACTACCAGTGGAGCCCCCGGCAAACAATGTGTGTTGTAATGTACTACCAGTGGAGCCCCCGGCAGACAATGTGTGTTGTAATGTACTACCAGTGGAGCCCCCGGCAAACAATGTGTGTTGTAATGTACTACCAGTGGAGCCCCTGGTAGACAATGTGTGTTGTAATGTACTACCAGTGGAGCCCCCGGTAGACAATGTGTGTTGTGTGTTGTAATGTACTACCAGTGGAGCCCCCGGTGGACAATGTGTGTTGTAATGTACTACCAGTGGAGCCCCCGGCAAACAATGTGTGTTGTAATGTACTACCAGTGGAGCCCCCGGCAGACAATGTGTTGTAATGTACTACCAGTGGAGCCCCCGGTAGACAATGTGTGTTGTAATGTACTACCAGTGGAGCCCCCGGTAGACAATGTGTGTTGTAATGTACTACCAGTGGAGCCCCCGGTAGACAATGTGTGTTGTAATGTACTACCAATGGAGCCCCCGGCAGACAATGTGTGTTGTAATGTACTACCAGTGGAGCCCCCGGTAGACAATGTGTGTTGTAATGTACTACCAGTGGAGCCCCCGGTAGACAATGTGTGTTGTAATGTACTACCAGTGGAGCCCCCGGTAGACAATGTGTGTTGTAATGTACTAGAAATGGAGCCCCCATCAGACAATGTGTGTTGTAATGTACTACCAGTGGAGCCCCCAGCAGACAATGTGTGTTGTAATGTACTACCAGTGGAGCCCCCAGCAGACAATGTGTGTTGTAATGTACTACCAGTGGAGCCCCCGGCGGACAATGTGTGTTGTAAATTCATTACAGAAATTTTTTTTCAGAACTCATGTGATTTTAGTATACCCCGATTTTTTGCCAGGTGCTTCATTAGTTTTTTCGATGTATATAGAGATGAATAAGAAATTAACATTTCGGCCAACTTTTACTGAAATGACATTATTCCTTTTGGGTAATATTTTACTTTTGGTAACTGTTTTGGTAATTTTGCTGCTGACACTGCTGTTACTATGTCAGATATTTCAATATTTAGCATGGAAACCCCCAACTTTTTTGCAGTTTTATAGAGAAAAATAATAAACGAATTTGTTTGAGTTTTACTGAAATGGTGTGACTCCTTGTGGGTAAAATATTGTAAAAATTTAACTAAAATGTGGTTTTAATGCAACTTAATAAAATACATAAAATAATTAATTTGACCATTTTTATTATGTGAGTTTAAAATGCTTTATATAATATGAACATATAAAATTGCAATATTCCTGCAAGGTTTATATTTGAATAGTAAATTAATCTCATGTATGACTGATTATATTATTTTGCAGATGACACAGTATTTAAAGTTTAATCACTTTTATTTCAGGGTAATCGGCCACCTTAATAAACACACAATTATACAAACTTCCATCCCCAAATCAGACTTAATCAGTAGACTGTCAAGAGGTATCTCATAATTTCTGGTCATTAATTGATAAAGTATTATACATCCAAATTATTATATGTGCATTAACAATGCAATTTCTTTTAATATTTCTCCAACATCTCAACCACACAAGTGTGCATCATTGAACTACAATTTAAAAAATATTATTTGACCAATTTCATGAATATTAATCTTGCTATACAGCCTGTAATGTAAACATTCGAGTCTAGACATTCAAATTAAACAGATACAATTGTGGTTCATTAAAACATATTTGGGCAGTCAAGATGTTAGAATATACATAATTTATGATACGTAACATAATTGTAAGATGGAAACAGACACTGTCCCTTTAAGACACTGAGAGAATCACAAGCATTCCAGATATACCTAAGTCAAACTTGCTTCACTTCAGCCAACCGTTCAGCCCCGTCTGTTTGAGTTTACTCCCCTCAGGAGGTGGATCATCTCTGGTCTCCGTCCGCCAACTGTGGAACAGTTTCTCCATCTTGTTCCTGCTTGTTGGGTTCCCGTTATTCACTGTTGGGATGATCTTGTTGGGTTCAAGGAACTGCACAAAACGTTTCATTTCTAGGTAGCTGCTATGTTCACTGTAGGGCAGGCCTGAAACACAGAGAAACGTCATTGAATGGATGCAGTGAGACACAGAGAGACGTCAATGAAGGGTTGCAGTGAAACACATAGAGATGTCACTGAAGGGCTGTAGTGAAACACATAGAGACATCACTGAAGGGCTGTAGTGAAACACATAGAGACATCACTGAAGCGCTGCAGGGAAACACAGAGAAGGGCTGCAGTGAAACAGAGAGATGTCAGTGAAGCACAGAGAGACATCATTGAAGGGCTGCAGTGAAACACATAGAGACGTCACTGAAGGGCTGCAGTGAAACAGAGAAACGTCACTGAAGGGTTGCGGGGAAACACAGAGACATCACCGAAGGGCTGTAGTGAAACAGAGAGATGTCAGTGATACACAGAGAGACATTGAAGGGCTGCTGTGAAACACAGAGACATCACTGAAGGGCTGCAGTGAAACACACATATACGTCACTGAAGGGCTGCAGTGAAACACACATAGATATCACTAAAGGGCTGCAGTGAAACACAGAGACACGTTACTGAAGGGTGCAGTGAAACACAGAGAGGCATCAGTTAAGGGCTGCAGTGAAACACAGAGAGGCGTCACTGAAGGGCTGCAGTGAAACACAGAGAGACATCAGTGAAGGCCTGCAGTGAAACACAGAGAGACATTACTGAAGGGTTCCAGTGAAACACACATAGACATCACTAAAGGGCTGCAGTGAAACACAGAGAGACATCAGTGAAGGCCTGCAGTGAAATACAGAGAGACATTACTGAAGGGTTCCAGTGAAACACACATAGACATCACTAAAGGGCTGCAGTGAAACACAGAGAGATGTCAGTGAAGGGCTGCAGTGAAACAGAGATACATCAGTGAAAGAATACAGTGAAACAGAGATACATCAGTGAAGGGCTGCAGTGAAACACAGAGAGATGTCAGTGAAGGGCTGCAGTGAAACAGAGATACATCAGTGAAAGACTACAGTGAAACATAGACGTCAGTGAAGGGCTGCAGCGAAACACAGAGAGATGTCAGTGAAGGGCTGCAGTGAAACACAGAGGCGTCACTGAAGGGCTGCAGTGAAACACAGAGAGACATCAGTGAAGGGCTGCAGTGAAACACAGAGAGACATCAGTGAAGGGCTGCAGTGAAACACAGAGGCGTCACTGAAGGGCTGCAGTGAAACACAGAGAGACATCACTACAGGGCTGCAGTGAAACAGAAAGACGTCAGTGAAGGGCTGCAGTGAAACACAGAGAGGCGTCACTGAAGGGCTGCAGTGAAACACAGAGAGACATCACTAAAGGGCTGCAGTGAAACACAGAGACACGTTACTGAAGGGTGCAGTGAAACACAGAGAGGCATCAGTTAAGGGCTGCAGTGAAACACAGAGAGGCGTCACTGAAGGGCTGCAGTGAAACACAGAGAGACATCAGTGAAGGCCTGCAGTGAAACACAGAGAGACATTACTGAAGGGTTCCAGTGAAACACACATAGACATCACTAAAGGGCTGCAGTGAAACACAGAGAGACATCAGTGAAGGCCTGCAGTGAAATACAGAGAGACATTACTGAAGGGTTCCAGTGAAACACACATAGACATCACTAAAGGGCTGCAGTGAAACACAGAGAGATGTCAGTGAAGGGCTGCAGTGAAACAGAGATACATCAGTGAAAGAATACAGTGAAACAGAGATACATCAGTGAAGGGCTGCAGTGAAACACAGAGAGATGTCAGTGAAGGGCTGCAGTGAAACAGAGATACATCAGTGAAAGACTACAGTGAAACATAGACGTCAGTGAAGGGCTGCAGCGAAACACAGAGAGATGTCAGTGAAGGGCTGCAGTGAAACACAGAGGCGTCACTGAAGGGCTGCAGTGAAACACAGAGAGACATCAGTGAAGGGCTGCAGTGAAACACAGAGAGACATCAGTGAAGGGCTGCAGTGAAACACAGAGGCGTCACTGAAGGGCTGCAGTGAAACACAGAGAGACATCACTACAGGGCTGCAGTGAAACAGAAAGACGTCAGTGAAGGGCTGCAGTGAAACACAGAGAGGCGTCACTGAAGGGCTGCAGTGAAACACAGAGAGACATCACTACAGGGCTGCAGTGAAACAGAAAGACGTCAGTGAAGGGCTGCAGTGAAACACAGAGAGACATCAGTGAAGGGCTGCAGTGAAACACAGAGGCGTCACTGAAGGGCTGCAGTGAAACACAGAGAGACATCACTACAGGGCTGCAGTGAAACAGAAAGACGTCAGTGAAGGGCTGCAGTGAAACACAGAGAGACATCAGTGAAGGGCTGCAGTGAAACACAGAGAGGCGTCACTGAAGGGCTGCAGTGAAACACAGAGAGACATCAGTGAAGGGCTGCAGTGAAACACAGAGGCATCACTGAAGGGCTGCAGTGAAACACAGAGAGACATCACTACAGGGCTGCAGTGAAACAGAAAGACGTCAGTGAAGGGCTGCAGTGAAACACAGAGAGACATCAGTGAAGGGCTGCAGTGAAACACAGAGAGGCGTTACTGAAGGGCTGCAGTGAAACACAGAGACATCACTACAGGGATGCAGTGAAATACAGAGAGACGTCAGTGAAAGGCTGCAGTGAAACACAGAGAGACGTCAGTGAAGGGCTGCAGTGAAACACAAGAGATGCTATTCTAGACACAAGGGTTGGGTTCAATTGTAATTGTGTAATTTGTAATAAATTACAATACTATTAGTGTTACATTGTATTTGCAATTGCTTTTTTAGAACCATGTAAGTGTAATTATAAATGAGTTTAATGAGGTTTGTAACTAACCATTGTGATTGAACCATGTCTGGCTGTAAGAATGGATCACCCTGTTTAAGACTGAGCAGTAATGACACGTTATCTTGTTTTTATAAAACAATGTAATTTGCTCAACCGATGACCTATTACAGAAGAATATGGAGTGTTGTAATTGATTATTTAAAGCGCCATAATTGTAACTGTTTTCAACAAAGTTTACAAAGAATGTGTGGAAATGGAAGCTCAACGTTGAAGGTGAATCTAACTGTAACATGATGGATTGTTTTGAAACAATGTAATTGTAATGGATTGTTTTGAAACAATGTAATTATAATTGATTGGTTTGAAACAATGCAATTGTAATTGATTGTTTTGAAACAATATAATTGTAATGGATTGTTTTGAAGCAATGCAATTGTAACATATTGTTTTGTAATTCTAAACAATGTAATTGACTGCTATGAACAATGTAATTGAGCTTTTATGCAATTGTATTTGAGATACTTTGTACTTGACAATTGTAATTAAACCCAGTTCTGAGCATTGTAGATATATGACTGTCAGTTGTGTAGTTAGAGAGGGGCAGTGGGTCTTTGGTCTCCCCTTTGGGCTTCCCCTTAGGTCTCCCCCTTTGTGAGATCCTAGACATGCTACTGATCGCTGTAGACACATCACTGACCATAGAGAGTGAGGTCGCGGCGGTGGATCTTGGGCTTCAGGTTGTGTAGACTTGTGGATGTCTTGGTGTGAGTCCAGCCGGTTGGTTGGAAGGCGAGGATGCTGTCAAACTCTGACTGTACAGAGTCAAGGTAGTCACACAGGCCCTGCAACAATAACATCACTTTGTTGTGTTGTACTGTGTAGTAACCTGCCCAGTGTAACACTGTACAGCGTAAAGGTAGTCACACAGGCCCTGCAACAACAACATCACTTTGTTCTGTTGTACTGTGTAGTAACCTGCCCAGTGTAACACTGTACAGAGTAAAGGTAGTCACACAGGCCCTGCAACAATAACATCACTTTGTTGTGTTGTACTGTGTAGTAACCTGCCCAGTGTAACACTGTACAGAGTAAAGGTAGTCACACAGGCCCTGCAACACCAACATCACTTTGTTCTGTTGTACTGTGTAGTAACCTGCCCAGTGTAACACTGTACAGAGTAAAGGTAGTCACACAGGCCCTGCAACAACATCACTTTGTTCTGTTGTACTATGTAGTAACTTGCCCAGTGTAACAAAGTACAGAGTAAAGGTAGTCACACAGGCCCTGCAACAACATCACTTTGTTCTGTTGTACTATGTAGTAACATGCCCAGTGTAACACTGTACAGAGTAAAGGTAGTCACACAGGCCTTGCAACAACATCACTTTGTTGTGTTGTACTGTGTAGTAACCTGCCCAGTGTAACACTGTACAGAGTAAAGGTAGTCACACAGGCCCTGCAACACCAACATCACTTTGTTGTGTTGTACTGTGTAGTAACCTGCCCAGTGTAACACTGTACAGAGTAAAGGTAGTCACACAGGCCCTGCAACACCAACATCACTTTGTTCTGTTGTACTGTGTAGTAACCTGCCAAGTGTAACACTGTACAGAGTAAAGGTAGTCACACAGGCCCTGCAACACCAACATCACTTTGTTGTGTTGTACTGTGTAGTAACCTGCCCAGTGTAACACTGTACAGAGTAAAGGTAGTCACACAGGCCCTGCAACAATATCACTTTGTTCTGTTGTACTATGTAGTAACATGCCCAGTGTAACACTGTACATAGTAAAGGTAGTCACACAGGCCTTGCAGCAACATCACTTTGTTCTGTTGTACTATGTAGTAACCTGCCCAGTGTACCACTGTACAGAGTAAAGGTAGTCACACAGGCCCTGCAACAACATCACTTTGTTCTGTTGTACTATGTAGTAACCCGCCCAGTGTAACACTGTACAGAGTAAAGGTAGTCACACAGGCCCTGCAACAACAACATCACTTTGTTCTGTTGTACTATGTAGTAACCTGCCCAGTGTAACACTGTACAGAGTAAAGGTAGTCACACAGGCCCTGCAACAACAACATCACTTTGTTCTGTTGTACTATGTAGTAACCTGCCCAGTGTAACACTGTACAGAGTAAAGGTAGTCACACAGGCCCTGCAACAACAACATCACTTTGTTCTGTTGTACTATGTAGTAACCTGCCCAGTGTAACACTGTACAGAGTAAAGGTAGTCACACAGGCCCTGCAACAACAACATCACTTTGTTCTGTTGTACTATGTAGTAACCTGCCCAGTGTAACACTGTACAGAGTAAAGGTAGTCACACAGGCCTTGCAACAACATCACTTTGTTCTGTTGTACTATGTAGTAACCTGCCCAGTGTAACACTGTACAGAGTAAAGGTAGTCACACAGGCCCTGCAACAACAACATCACTTTGTGCTGTTGTACTGTGTAGTAACCTGCCCAGTGTAACAAAGTACAGAGTAAAAGTAGTCACACAGGCCTTGCAACAACATCACTTTATTCTGTTGTACTATGTAGTAACCTGCCCAGGGTAACATTATAAGGACTGATATCACAATACAGTAAACTATGCTAAATAGAATCATATTGGGCCAGATCATTTATTTTGATTCTATAAAGCAGCTGTTTCACGTAAGCAGCATATCTTAGTACTGTGGAAATAGTATTTGAAACTTGATGCCATAATAATGACTAATTTGTAGGAAATCCCAAAGACTACAAGGCCATGACCCAAGCTGATGTTCATGTGTCATGACCCAAGCTGATGTTCATGTGTCATGACCCAAGCTGATGTTCATGTGTCATGACCCAAGGTAATGTTTATGCATCGTAAGACAAGGAAATGTTCATAAATCATGACCATAGGTGATGCTCATGTTTCACGACCCAAGCTGATGCTCATAGGTCAAGACCCAAGGTGATGCTCATAAGTCATGACCCAATCTGACATGGCAGACCAGACAAATGATATCGCCTGAAGCCCAGTTTACACAAGCAATGTTTTGTGCAATGATTTGTCGGGCGACATGAATGATAAACTACTGCAAGAATTGGTCATGGAAATACCCACCTGAGGCCGATTTATTGAATAATTTGGTTGGGGATATTCGGGACTAGGTCAACTTGACCTAACAGTTTACTACAGTTTTGAAGCTGTGACCAATGAGCAAATGTCAATCTCCAGCAATGGTGGCAGTGGACATTTCATGTAATGAAGTTGCTGACTGAGTCATATCAGGTACAAGAATACATATAGAACATGCACGCATTCTTCACTGTAACAGTAAACATGAGTAATGAGAGGGAAGATCTAGGTAATTATATTGAAACATGTTGAATCCTCATATAAACGCTCACACATTATTGTTGTGCATTATCATGCAACATTGAGTCACACGATAAATTGGGGAGAAATCAGTTGTGTAAACCTGCCTTGAAAAGAAAGCAACAAGTCTGGTCGATCTTCTACTGAAGGTTTCACTTACACTATAAGACAACTTGGACATTGGCAGGACGTGAACTTTAGCTTCTCGAGACTTCAACGTTAGTCGCTTTGTGAAGGCGGTGTCATCAAGACAGACCAGTACTGTCTTCTTGTCACTTGTCACACAGATGTGACAGTTGACAGCTTCTGCAATGGCTGAGGAAGACAAATGTCAAAGGTCATCAAATCGAGTCAAATGTCATGAACCCAAGTCAAAGGTTGTCAACTCGAGTGCATCACACTATTGGAAATGTGACCAGCCACATTGTGTGGTTGTCCCAGAATCAATGCATACTTTGGTTGGTATACAACCCCCAATTCTATTTTGATACAGATGTTTCAAATTTACAAAAAAAAACATGATGAAGTACACATGTTCCTGTGTTCATCGCAAAAAGATATAAAAATAAAATTAAATGACAAACTTAAAGCAGTCAAAGCACAAATACTCTTGATGCCTGCATCAGAAGTAAAGGTACGTTCTTAAATAGTGTGGTATCAAGTAATTTCACCCCCGGCAGACCTGTTCATTCCAATGCCAATTTAACTTCTCTGTGAAGCATTCAGCCATGCTGCAATTACTGCGCAGACTACTCGTTCACATATCCACCACTGTAGCCAGGTACTTACTTATAAAGTGGAGTGAACTGGAGCAAAGTGGAGTGAACAAAATTGCCTAAGCTTTGAAACAGCAGCAAGAGGAATCAAACCTGGATCTCTTGATTAAAAGTCCTATGTTCTGACCACACAGCCACTGCACCCCAAGTAAGTAGATAGTTCTAACAGGCAGATTTAAACCTGGATCTCTTGATTGAGAGTCCTATGTTCTGACCACAGAGCCACTGCACTTCAAGTAAGTAGACGGCTCTAGAGGCAGATTTAAACCTGGATCTCTTGATTGAGAGTCCTATGTTCTGACCACACAGCCACTGCACTCCAAGTAAGTAGATAATTCTAACAGGCAGATTTAAACTTGGATCTCTTGATTAAGAGTCCTATGTTCTGACCACACAGCCACTGCACTCCAAGTAAGTAGATAGTTTTAACAGGCAGATTTAAACCGGGATCTCTTGATTAAGAGTCCTATGTTCTGACCACACAGCCACTGCACTCCAAGTAAGTAGATAGTTCTAACAGGCAGATTTAAACTTGGATCTCTTGATTGAGAGTCCTATGTTCTGACCACACAGCCACTGCACTCCAAGTAAGTAGATAGTTCTAACAGGCAGATTTAAACCTGGATCTCTTGATTGAGAATCCTATGTTCTGACCACACAGCCACTGCACTCCAAGTAAGTAGATAGTTCTATCAGGCAGATTTAAACCTGGATCTCTTGATTAAGAGTCCTATGTTCTGACCACACAGCCACTGCACTCCAAGTAAGTAGATAGTTCTAACAGGCAGATTTAAACCTGGATCTCTTGATTGAGAGTCCTATGTTCTGACCACACAGCCACTGCACTCCAAGTAAGTAGATAGTTCTAACAGGCAGATTTAAACCTGGATCTCTTGATTGAGAGTCCTATGTTCTGACCACAGAGCCACTGCACTTCAAGTAAGTAGACAGCTCTAGAGGCAGATTTAAACCTGGATCTCCTGATTGAGAATCCTATGTTCTGACCACACAGCCACTACACCCCAAATAAACAGATATCTCTAGAAGCAGATTTCCAGCAAAAACAGCACACTTTGTTTGATGCAGGTGTATTTTGGAGACTGATCAACTTGTCTATAGCCAGGTACTCATTTATAAAGCTGAGTGAACTGGAGCAAAGTGGAGTGAACTGGAGCAAAGTGGAGTGAACTGGAGCAAAGTGGAGTGAACAGAAGCAAAGTGGAGTGAACTGGAGCAAAGTGGAGTGAACTGGAACAAAGTGGAGTGAACTGGAGCAAAGTAGAGTGAACTGGAGCAAAGTGGAGTGAACTGGAGCAAAGTGGAGTCAACAGAAGCAAAGTGGAGTGAACTGGAGTGAACTGCAACAAAGTGGAGTGAACTGGAGCAAAGTGGAGTGAACAGGAGCAAAGTGGAGTGAACTGGAGCAAAGTGGAGTGAACTGGAGCAACATGGTGTGAACTGGAGCAACGTGGAATAAACTGGAGTGAACTGGAGCGAAGTGGAGTGAACTGGAGCGAAGTGGAGTGAACTGGAACAAGTGGGGTGAACTGGAGCAACCTGGAGTGGACTGGAGCAAAGTGGAGTGAACTGGAGCAAAGTGGAGTGAATTGGAGCAAAGTGGAGTGAACTGGAACAACGTGGAGTGGACTGGAGCAAAGTGGAGTGAACTGGGGCAAAGTGGAGTGAACTGGAGCAAAATGGAGTGAACTGGAGCAATGTGGAGTGAACAAAACTGCCCAGCTTCGAAACAGCAGCAAGAGGAATCAAACCTGGATCTCTTGATTGAGTCCTATGTTCTGACCACAGAGTCACTGCACCCCAAGTAAGCAGATAGCTCTAGAGGCAGATTTCCAGTGAAAGCATCAGACTTTGTTTGATGCAGGTGTAATTTGGAGCCTGAATCTGAATGTTGTAGGCTGATTAACCTAAAATACAGATTCAAACTGTAATAATGTGTCTGAAGACAATATATGCAATGTGAAATATGCTCACAACATATTTACAGTAGTTGTGAAATGTAACAAAAAAGAAACTAAAATTATTCTTTTTCAATACTTGACGTTTTTTAGTGATGTCGTTTAATTGTCATTAGTCTATACATCATGTGTTCTTTGTATCAAAGAAGTTTTATGACATTTGGTCAGTCCAACTGTTCATGCCACTCTGATATAACCCGCCACTGTGATATACCCTGCCCCTCTGATATACCCCACCCCTCTGATATACCTTGCCCCTCTGATATACCCCGCAACTCTGATAGTTGTCAATTCTGTTTTTACACATCCATGCTGCTAACATTTACACAATAAGTAGATAATTTTTTCAATTTATTTTTAGCGTCCTCTGTGAGACTGAATACTTTCTGATAATCTACACTGTTCCTTCACTAAAGTTACTTTGTGCCCTCTTTGTGCCCTCTGTGTCCTCTCTGTGCCCTCTCTGTGTCCTCTCTGTGCCCTCTCTGTGCCCTCTCTGTGCCCTCTCTGTGCCCTCTTTGTGCCCTCTTTGTGTCCTCTTTGTGCCCCCTTTGTGCCCCCTTTGTGTCCTCTCTGTGCCCTCTTTGTGCCCCCTTTGTGCCCTCTAGTTCTTCTACCTTCCTTAAGCAAGAAAACATGCTTCTATTAATATTTTCATAACCATTCAATATCTTAAATATTTCTATTTGATCTTCTCTTTTAATCTCCTTGTCTCTAGTGTTGTCAAAAAAATGCCCAAATAATAACCATTTGAAACTATAATTAAGAATATCAAGTCAGTGGTTTAACAGAAAAACCTTGTTGAACACACAGCATCTTAATTTCATGGGCCACACCTTGTTGACCACATTTCATGGGCCACGCCTTGTTGACCACATTTCATGGGCCACACCTTGTTGACCACATTTCATGGGCCACGCCTTGTTGACCACATTTCATGGGCTACACCTTGTTGACCACATTTCATGGGCCACGCCTTGTTGACCACATTTCATGGGCCACGCCTTGTTGACCACATTTCATGGGCCACGCCTTGTTGACCACATTTCATGGGCCACACCTTGTTGACCACATTTCATGGGCCACGCCTTGTTGACCACATTTCATGGGCTACACCTTGTTGACCACATTTCATGGGCCACGCCTTGTTGACCACATTTCATGGGCCACGCCTTGTTGACCACATTTCATGGGCCACGCCTTGTTGACCACATTTCATGGGCCACACCTTGTTGACCACATTTCATGGGCCACGCCTTGTTGACCACATTTCATGGGCCACACCTTGTTGACCACATTTCATGGGCCACGCCTTGTTGACCACATTTCATGGGCTACACCTTGTTGACCACATTTCATGGGCCACGCCTTGTTGACCACATTTCATGGGCCACGCCTTGTTGACCACATTTCATGGGCCACGCCTTGTTGACCACATTTCATGGGCCACACCTTGTTGACCACATTTCATGGGCCACGCCTTGTTGACCACATTTCATGGGCTACACCTTGTTGACCACATTTCATGGGCCACGCCTTGTTGACCACATTTCATGGGCCACGCCGTACTGTTAGATCAGTGTCTAGCACAATTCACTCGCCAAGTAAAAATATATTTGTATAAACTTATTCCTGTACTTGCCAATAGGATATGGCCACTGTTTGTGTCCAAACTTAACTTGTATAACATATTTTGGCCTTCGTTTACTAAACTAGTCCTTTTTATGTCAAGATGTGTTTTTAGACTGCATTGATTCTGTGTCGTCACAAGGAGACTAGGGTACCTGATTTCATAGAACTGTGCATGTGGTTATCAGTCGCGCTGGTTAACATTTCAGCCCCCAGTCAACTGGAGAAATGACCGGAATAACCCACTTTTAGACACATTCTGAGTGAACCAGTGATGTAATAATCTTGATTTCAGTTGCACTTGGTTAGATTTTATTCTTTTTAGTTGCAAAGCCCCAAACCATGATGTTTGTTTTGCTTTAAACTATACATTACGTACCAAGAAAGAGTCGTTCCTTCCCTATAGTGTATGACCCAACAACAATGAGTCCCTTTGGGTTCCGCTGTAGATAGTCCTCAGACATTGTCACAGCGAGACGGATGACCTCATCTTGAGGTGGGAAGGAGTAGCTCGGATCACAGTAGCTACACACAGAAATTGACAATCAATGGAGGAGAAAAGATATGTTTGTTAGTGATAATAATAATAATAAAATAATAGGAATTCATAGAGCAGCTGAATTCACTTAAAAAATGCTCTTGGGAGCTTTCCACAGACGTTTTTAAGATAAACTAACCATTTTATCTCAGATTGCAGTTGAAATTTATTACATTTATCGGGTGATGTTTCATGTTTAAAAAACATTTTTGTAAATATGACACAATGCCAGAACTTTCATGTAATTGTAATGTAGAAATGCCTCCAAAGAAATCAATGATGTACATATAAGTATATTAGTGTCACTCATAAGTATATTAGTGTCACTCATAAGTATATTAGTGTCACTCATAAGTATATTAGTGTCACTCATAAGATTTCAGCAGATGTTGATTAGCATGAACAATTTGCAGTCCACCGTCAATTGAAATATGTTATCATTACTATGGATTTTAACAGAAATAAAATGTGTAAAATTTTATACTTTTTTAATGCAGTAATAAATATAATTACGTTGTGTCGAGGAAGAGCTGGTTTACTTTGATTCCCACCAGGTGGTGCTCCATTATCGAGTTGGCACGGAAATCTCCGGTATGCAAGATTACCTGACCATTTTGCAGTTGGAATAATATCATCACTGACCCAGGGCAACTAAAAGCACAAAAGGCCGGTAATACATCAACATAAGTTACACATCAACATTAGCTACAGATCAACATCGACTATGTATAACAACATCTGCTGCACATCAACATTAGCTGCACATCAACATTAGTTACACATCAACTTTGTCAGTTACACATCAACATCGGTTATGAAGAGATCAGACTTATGGAGCTATATACTTACTGGTTGGCATCGATGAAGGTCACTTTGACCCCGTTGATGACATGGACCGTATCAAGAGGCAGGGAGTTGAGATATGTCACATCGACACCTATCTTCTTTCTCACCAAGTTTGCTGTTACCTGAAAGTGGAACCAAACCACCTGTTGTCACATTAAGTTTCTCTACAATTAAGTATTTCATAAAATAACAAATGTGGGCTCTTTTGTATGCATTCCACAGATATCGTTCAACTTTGTTCTGTTAAATAAATACAGTCCATGTCAGTCACGGAAATTCATTTAGATGATCATTAAAAAAACTGTAATATTTCTGCAACGTTTATGCAATAAAAAACATGACTTACCTGACATTTCTTATGTTGATTTGTTACAATGTAAATAAGATTGAATATTTGGAGTAAATATTACAGCCAATATCGCTCACACGCTACAAAACTGTTACATGATCCCTAGCACTAATTTGATTTTGAGCAAATTTTACATAATATTTATAATTGATGATAAAATAGTATCATAACATTTTAAGGGTTACAATTTTAAAGTCTGACCATTGTTTATTATAAAATCATTTCATAAAAGTAAACTATATAATTACATAATCTTTAACAAGATTTAACAAGATTGCCATCCCAAACAACAAGTTCCAGATGGCAAAGTGGACAAGGAAGCCATTGGCTTATCGAGAGTCCAACAATTTTCTCATCTATGTGTAGCCCACCCTTATCAAATATCTGTCAATTCTATTTTTAAACATATTCACACTACTAGCATTAACACAATCATTTGGCAGTTTGTTCCATTCATTTATCACCCTCTGTGGGAAAGAGTACTTTCTCATGTCCAACCTACACTGTTCCTTAACTAATGCTGCTTTGTGTCCTCTGGTTCTACTTCCTTCTTTAAGTTTGAAGAACATATTCCTACCAACATCCTCATAACCGTTCACTATTTTAAATACTTCTATTTGGTCTCCTCTTAGTCTCCTGGTCTCTAGTGTTGTCAAACCACATTGTAATAAGCGGCTTTCGTAACTAAGGTCTCTCAATTCTGGAATCATTTTGGTTGCTCTTCGTTGTATTTTTTCTAGCTTGTCTATGTCCTTTTTACGATACGGCCTCCATGCTTGAATACAATATTTCAAATGTGGTCTTTGTACAGGGGTACAATTAGCTGTTTCTTCTTATACATGATAGTTCTCTTAATTAGCCCTAGAATTTGATTTCCTTTTGAAGCAGCAATCCCACATTGCTCTGAAACTTTCATGTCAGCACTAAATGTTACTCCTAAGTCCTTTTCTTGTGTGGTTCTACCTAGTACAACATCCCCCATTTTATATTCTTCATCCATGTTTCCATGCCCTATGTGTATACATTTGCACTTCCCAAAATTTAATAACATCTGCCATTTTTCTGACCATTTAACTAATTTATCTAGATCATCCTGTAAACTTTGTTTATCTGTATCATTTGTAACCTTTCTGAATACTTTTGTGTCATCTGCAAATTTGAGTACTTTGCTAGATATGTCATCTTCTAGATCATTTATATATATTAAAAACAGTATAGGGCCTAATACTGATCCCTGTGGTACCCCACTCAAAACCGATTTCCAGCTTGAAATCTCACCGTCTACTATTACTCTCTGTCTTCTGTGTGTAAGCCACTTTTCTATCCAGTTGATTACATCATTACCTATACCATGGGCTTTTAGTTTAAGTATCAATCTTTGGTGTGGCACTTTATCGAAATCTTCACTGTTCAAATGTTTGTTAATGAACCACAGTTGTCAGATACAATTTGATTGTTATCTCTTCATCTCTAAAATATTGATTGATTCATTCATGAACATCGACCTTGTCATCCAGCATACAATGTAAGCATGAAATTCAAGTCAAAATATTTAAATTAAACAGACAAGGATAAAATTATATGAGCCAATTGTGACTCACTAAAACAAGATAGGGCCAAGATGCTAGAACAAATTGATAACTGATATAGTTGATATTGTAACAAGATTTCACAATTCTTTTAAGAACAGCATCATGCGATCAAGTGAATACAACAGAGTTTGTGTATGTGTTCAATACTTACCTGGCTGCAGTAGATTGGTTGGGCAAAAGACTTCTTCAGACCCATGTAATGATCATAGTGGAAGTGAGAGAGGAAGTATGCGGCACACTCGGGAACAACACCATAACTGAACGCATCTACGGTGAACACAGTACCTACAACACCAGATGTAACATGTCAACAGTGAACACAGTACCTACAACACCAGATGTAACACGTCTATTGTGAACACAGTACCTACAACACCAGATGTAACACGTCTACTGTGAACACAGTACCTACAACACCAGATGCAACACATCTACAATGAACACTATACCTACAACACCTGATGTAACACATCTAGAGTGAACACAGTACCTACAACACCTGAAGTAACACGTCTACAGTGAACACAGTACCTACAACACCAGATGTACTACTGTAACACATCTAAAGTGAATACAGTACCTAAGACACATGCTGTAACACATCTAGAGTGAACACAGTACCTACAACACCCGATGTAACACATCTAGAGTGAACACAGTACCTACAACACTTGACATAACACATCTAGAGTGAACACATCACCTACAACACCTGATGTAATATGTCTACTGTTAACACAGTACCTACAACACCTGATGTAACACATCTACAGTGAACACAGTACCTACAACACCTGATGGAACACTTATACAGTGAACACAGTACCTACCACACCTGATGTAACATGTCTACAGTGAACACAGTACCTACAACACCAGATGTACTACAATAACACATCTACAGTGAACACAGTACCATACACGTGCTGTAACACGTCTACAGTGAATGCAGTACTTACAATACAAGATACAACATGTCTGCAGTGAACACAGTACCTACAATGCAATATACAACACATCTACAGTGAATACAGTATCTACAACACAAGATGCAACATGTCTATGTAGTAAAAACAGCATCTACAACACAAAATACAACACGTCTACAATTAACGCAGTACCTACAACACAATATACAACACATCTACAGTGAATGCAGTACCTACAACACAATATACTACACATCTACAGTGAATATAGTACCTATGACACAATATACTACACATCTACAGTGAATGCAGTACCTACAACACAATATACTACACATCTACAGTGAACACAGTACCTACAACACAATACGGAACATTATAACTACAATGTTTCCACTTATTATGGCAACAGAAATGGGGCAAACTTTAGAGAAAACTAGTTTTATAAATTTAGCCATATATTTTTTCCTGGTCTATGTCATTTTTAGTACCGTGATTTTTTGCATTTGTGAGTTTTTTGTGATTTGGGGTTCCGAAAAATGTCAGAAGAATAGTTTCACTTTGACTAATCAGTACTTGCCTGGAATCCATTTGTAGAAGGGGCATTTCCTTTGAGTTCTGCTTCTGTTGCTAGAGCCACAGTTTGAAGGCACATCAGACAAGACAGTCTTGTTCCATGCACTACCAGCACTTGGCGCATTCTTCAGAGGAACAAGTTTTGATTTGTCACTTAACTGTTGCTGCGTCACCTCACCAACACATCTTTGTAGAGACAATTTGTCTTCTTTTGCTGATAGTGACAACATTCTTGACTTCATGGGCTTGAAGAATGCGTCTATAGATTTCTGATTCCCGATGACGTTCAATTCACTTCGCTGTTTCCGTGGTGACTGTGTTAATTGTGTGGACTGTGCACTATAAATAATGGCATTCCCATGATGCACTGGGACTGAGATTCTTAGTGGGGAATCATGTCGATTTGCATGGTGCTGATTTGTAGATTTATTTACTTGTGAATGTTCTCTGGACAATGCATCATTTGCTACACAAGTGTTCACGTCACCAATTAAACCTGTGTCTCCATCATCGTATGTGGTGTCAGGATGTTCTGATGTTACCCCAGTCTCTGCAGCAGGAGACGTTATGTCCTTGGTATCCTCTTCTGTTGCATCAACCAGCATCTCTGACACGTCTCTGTAGAACTTGACATCATCGTTCCTGTCCTCACTCTCAGAGTTCACCACAAAATTAACTTCTGAAGTTTCACCGTTTTCTGTACGAGCCTCTTGTGAGTCTGTATTCCTTGTAGCTGACACCTGCTTCATCTCGGAGGATGAGCCCCGTGGGAACAATGGCCAATGTGCATCAAAGGGAGAGATCTGTGATGCCTGCGGGTCTGTGGATGACTCACAGTGGTCACATCCTGCGCCAGAACTTAATTCACTTAAACCATGTGACTGACTGATGTCACTTGACAGTTCATGTGTGCGTCTGAGACCGGTCCGTGCGGGTCTGAGATGGGTCTGTGTGGAACCGAGACTGGTCTGTGTGGGTCTTAGGTTGGTCTGTGTGAACTGCTGTAGCTGACATGGTTGCGATCCTCTGGTCTCTGCAATGCAATCTACAAATTAACAAACACAAACGCCCACGGAACGTTACCACAATTCATACCCTCTTATAGATTTATACTTGTTCACACTCAAGTGTACAACATCAGGTAGCCCATCCATGTACAGCATAATGTATCACCTTGTTGTACAAACTCACTGTGCAATATTGTTGTACAACACCAATTTCATAACATCACCTATCCAACCAGTAAGTAACATCGATGTACATCATCAGGGTACAATGCCAGTGTACATAATCAGTGTACAATGCCAGTGTACATAATCAGTGTACACCTTCAGTATACAACATCAGGTATCCCACCAGTATACAACATCCATGTACAACACCAGTGTGCAACAAATGTGTACAATATCAGTGTACAACATCAGGTATCCCATCAGTGTACAATGTAAAGTATTGTACACAGTATACAACTTTTCACTTGTTAGGTCCAACTTGAACAATTTCAACGACTGGTGCTAAATAAAAAGAAACTGAGATTTACACCGTCTAGTGAAGAGTTTAGTACTTTTACAGATCATCCTATATCATCCATTGTTAGACATTTAAGGTGTATTTATAGCCCAAAATATGACAAATCATTGCATAAAATTATGGAACCATTATATGATTTATCTTTCTGAAATGGATTATTTTGGCTTTTCAAAAACAACTACACATTTTTGGTTAAATAAGTAAGGTTAGAAAAAATGGTTGAGAAATGCTAAATGCCATTACCATACCTGTGTCCCCCCTGTAGCAGCCCTGGGGACATTCGGTCAGTTTGACCCCTGACCTCAGAGCTGCCAGCGCTGAGTGACGATATTTGCGATAGTGACTCTGGATCGTGCTGTCACACTCAAGTCCACTTGGACATTCTGAAACAGAAAGTGTTCAGCCCTATTAACCACTGCACTTGGCCAACACCAGTGTTGTGACATCACAGATACATCATTGTACTTGGCCAACACCAGTGTTGTGACATCACAGATACATCATTGTACTTGGCCAACACCACTGCTGTGAGATCACAGATGCACCATTGTACTTGGCCAACACCACTGCTGTGAGATCACAGATACATCATTGTACTTGGCCAACACCACTGCTGTGAGATCACAGATACATCATTGTACTTGGCCAACACCACTGCTGTGAGATCACATATGCACCATTGTACTTGGCCAACACCACTGCTGTGAGATCACAGATACATCATTGCACTTGGCCAACACCAGTGTTGTGACATCACAGATACATCATTGTACTTGGCCAACACCACTGTTGTGACATCACAGATACATCATTGTACTTGGCCAACACCACTGCTGTGAGATCACAGATACATCATTGTACTTGGCCAACACCACTGCTGTGAGATCACAGATGCACCATTGTACTTGGCCAACACCACTGCTGTGAGATCACAGATACATCATTGTACTTGGTCAACACTACTGCTGTGAGATCACAGATGCATCATTGTACTTGGCCAACACCACTGCTGTGAGATCACAGATACATCATTGTACTTGGCCAACACCACTGCTGTGACATCACAGATGCACCATTGTACTTGGCCAACACCACTGCTGTGAGATCACAGATACATCATTGTACTTGGCCAACACCACTGCTGTGAAATCACAGATACATCATTGTACTTGGCCAACACCACTGCTGTGAGATCACAGATACATCATTGTACTTGGCCAACACCACTGCTGTGAGATCACAGATGCACCATTGTACTTGGCCAACACCACTGCTGTGAGATCACAGATACATCATTGTACTTGGCCAACACCACTGCTGTGAGATCACAGATACATCATTGTACTTGGCCAACACCACTGCTGTGAGATCACAGATGCACCATTGTACTTGGCCAACACCACTGTTGTGACATCACAGATACATAATTGTACTTGGCCAACACCACTGCTGTGACATCACAGATACATCATTGTACTTGGCCAACACCACTGTTGTGACATCACAGATACATCATTGTACTTGGCCAACACCACTGCTGTGAGATCACAGATACATCATTGTACTTGGCCAACACCACTGCTGTGAGATCACAGATGCACCATTGTACTTGGCCAACACCACTGCTGTGAGATCACAGATACATCATTGTACTTGGCCAACACCACTGCTGTGAGATCACAGATACATCATTGTACTTGGCCAACACCACTGCTGTGACATCACAGATGCACCATTGTACTTGGCCAACACCACTGCTGTGAGATCACAGATACATCATTGTACTTGGCCAACACCACTGCTGTGACATCACAGATACATCATTGTACTTGGCCAACACCACTGCTGTGAGATCACAGATACATCATTGTACTTGGCCAACACCACTGCTGTGAGATCACAGATGCACCATTGTACTTGGCCAACACCACTGCTGTGACATCACAGATACATCATTGTACTTGGCCAACACCACTGCTGTGAGATCACAGATACATCATTGTACTTGGCCAACACCACTGCTGTGAGATCACAGATGCATCATTGTACTTGGCCAACACCACTGCTGTGAGATCACAGATACATCATTGTACTTGGCCAACACCACTGCTGTGAGATCACAGATGCACCATTGTACTTGGCCAACACCACTGCTGTGAGATCACAGATACATCATTGTACTTGGCCAACACCACTGCTGTGAGATCACAGATGCACCATTGTACTTGGCCAACACCACTGCTGTGAGATCACAGATGCACCATTGTACTTGGCCAACACCACTGCTGTGACATCACAGATACATCATTGTACTTGGCCAACACCACTGCTGTGAGATCACAGATGCACCATTGACAGTATCACTTACCACTATGAGTGAAGATGTTCCTCAGACTGGATGGTTCAAATGAGTAATATTTTTGCTTATTTCACAGTCAGTTTACATCTGCGGAGAATGACTACTGTGTTGCCATCTAGCGGTAGTCATCTAAAGAAGATTGCTGATAGCAATTGAAACGTCACGAGAAGAAAAGGGTAAACTGACTGTGAAATAAGCACAAATATTACTCATTTGAACCATCCAGTCTGATGAACATCTTCACTCATATATACATTCAAACTATTGAACTGAAACAGTAAAGAAACTACGCAGATTAGAGCAAAACATCGCTTGACACCAAAATCACCTGGTGTTTATGATCAGGTGTAGGGACGAAAACATTGCTCCCCCAGTCTACAAATCAAATGCCCTATCAACACGAAACGAGCCCGTTGCATCAAAGACAGGGCCAAAAAGGACCTGATAAGAGAGAGAATCCGAGTAATTAACAACAAATTGGATAGTTACAGGGAAGAGAAAGACAATACTGAAGACGAATTGTTTATACAGTTGCCTAGCAACATTAAGGACAGTGTGGTGTCACATCAGGCGCGAACACACGAGACGGTGTACAAGAACACAAAATGGCGACATCAACAAAAGCTGGAACGTTGGAAACAACAAACAAAAGACACAGAGAATACCACTGATCTATCAGATGAACAACTTAAGAAGTGGGTAGTCAATATCTCGCAATATGAACTGAAGAACACAGAAACAAAGGTTCTTGCGCAAGGACTAAATTATGCTATAGCAATGAAACAAATCCCAACAGAGCAATATATAGTAGCCACTAAACAGGCTTGCTCCACGCTACCACAAACAGTAGCAGAAAGCTTACGAGCAGAAATGAAAGGGATTTTGAAATCAAAATCCAACAAAAACAAAGAAGAGAGAAACGCATTAAAATCACTTGGCAAAAATGAAACAATCATCATTCTACCAGCGGACAAGGGATGTGACACTGTAGTAATGGACAAAACACAGTATGAGAAGAAAGTACGTGAGATCCTCGATGAAGAGAAAACATACTCCAAATTGAAGTCGGATCCAACGGCCAAATATAAGAGAAAACTAACTGCCATCCTCACCAGACTAAAGAGAGAAGGGAAGATAACAGAACAACAGTACTTCTATCTCTATCCCTCAACAGAAGCCATCCCTAGGCTGTACTGCACACCGAAAATCCACAAAAAAACAACCCCCTAAGACCGATAGTGGACTATACCGGCTCAATGTCAATGTCACGAGGCCTAGCAGATCTTCTTGGTCCTATGGTAGGACTGACGCAACACCATGTCAAAAACTCAAGACACCTGGCAGAAGAACTGAAATCAGTGACCCTACATGAAGCTGAAATTTTCACGTCCCAAGATGTTGTGTCTCTCGTCACTAACACGCCCATACCTAAGACTATGGAGATAATCAAGACCAGACTACAGAAAGACACCACCTTAACAGACAGGACGAGACTGGAAATAGAAGACATCATGGCACTATTGAACTTTGTTCTGAACAGAACTTACTTCACATTCAGAAACATGATATACCAACAGAAATTTGGCACAGTCATGGGTAGCCCAGTGTCCCCCATCGTCGCCAACCTCTTCAGGGAACATCTGGAACAAGAGTCTATTGCCACAGCCCCAATCAGCTGCCGACCTAGAATGTGGAAACATTATGTAGATGACATACTAGAAGTGATAAAAACACGGATGACACAGCAACTGACCGACCATCTAAACAGAGTGGACGAGACAAACAGCATCAAATTCACACATGAAGAAGAAGCAGAAGGAACGATACCATTTTTGGACACTTTACTAGTGAGGAAGGAATCGGGAGAGGTGAAACTACTAATCTTCCGAAAGAATATCCATACAGACCAATACCCACACAGACCAATACCCATACAGACCAATACCCACACAGACCAATACCCACACAGACCAATACCCACACAGACCAATACCTAAACTTTTCTTCACACCATCCGTTACACCAGAAGATGGGAGTGATCCGTACGTTACTAGACAGATGCGAAACACTTGTGACAGAAGAGGAAGATAAACAGAAAGAAAGAGAACACATCAAGGAAGCTCTAAAGAGATGTGGGTATCCACAATGGACCATATCAACAGTGCAGAGAAAGATGAAAACAAAGAAGGAAGATAACATCAGGAAAAAGACAGTGGAAAAAGACAAGGACAAAGGCATGGTGGTACTTCCATATGTCCAAGGATTATCCGAAACCACATCACAGATCAGGAAGAAATACAATGTGAACACAGCAATAAAGCGTCACAACACTATCAAGAGGTCACTGGTAAGACCAAAGGACAAAGTCGAACCACAAAAGATGTGCGAAGGGGTGTATTCCATAACGTGTAAGAACTGTAATGCCACATACATCGGACAACCGAAACATACCCTAGGAAGAAGACGATGAGAAAGCATTGCTAGCAGACCCAACACCCGAAGCAACAGAAAAACATCGGAAAAAGAGATGCATAAATCAACGATCACAGATCACATGACTCAACACAATCACATAGTAGACTGGGAGGGGGCCAAATTTATAGACAGAGAGTCGGACTGGAGAACAAGAGGCATCAAAGAAGCGATATGGATAAGGAAAACCAAAGACAGAATGAATCGAGATGAGGGCCGATACCGACTCTCACACATCTATGCTGATCTCCTGAAGGGCCAGTGGGCCACCCAGGGTGCGGCTGCAGTGGGCACACACCAGAGTGATACGTCTGTGTAGAATGACTACAGTGACGCCATCTACCGGTAGTCATCTGAAAAAGATTGCTGATAGAAATCAAAACGTCATGGAAGAAAACGGTAAACTGACTGTGAAATAAGCAAAAATATTACTCATCACTTACCACTAGTTACCAGAACCAAATACAGTCCTTTCTAGGCTCCAGTACAGGCAACAACACAGCTGGGCTGTTTCACACTAAACCCTGACTACAAAGTTAGTCAAATGTGTGGGCAATATTCCTTGCTTGCACCTAACTTGTTTTAGAGCATCGAATGTAATGGAAATAAATTTGGTGTTGTTTAAAAGTGTGTTGTAAAAAACACTGGGTATGTCTGTATATTTCTTTCTTCTGGTAATAAGTTTAATTAATTTGGTAGAGTATGAAATAGATTAGTTAGTATGACATAACTAACTTTCGGCATCAAGTACTAAACAATAATGCACTGACCTTGCACAGCTGTCATTGGTTGACCGAGACACTCGCTGACGTGCCAGCTAGCAGACTGCACCACCAAGATTCTGAATGGCATTTGACAGAAAGGGCAATAACCCTCTTCTCTTCTGACCTTCTTCTCAGATGAACCTGCATCTTTACCACCCTTTTTCTGAGCCCCTCGGCACTGCCGGGACACAGATCTAGTTTTCTCCTCAGAATCAAGGCATCGTGTTCGTTTTGGACACGGAATCTGCATAAGAATTACAACATAACTATCATAATAAATATGTAATAATTACAATATAACTATCATAATAAATATGTAATAATTACAACATAACTATCATAATAAATATGTAATAATTACAATATAACTATCATATTAATAACACAGCATTTGTCTTTGTCATAACTGATTGGTCATTCAAAGGCACATGACTATCATATAATAATAATAAATAATATGTAATAATAATACACAATAAATAATATTTAATAATAAACAATATATACTGTATTCCACCTAGTAAGCGTATGCTCAACAAAAACTGGGAAAATGTCAATGAATCTGTTTGGTGAATAGTGTAGAGCAACTGAAAAGTGGTGCAAACTGTTTAACACCAGGTGGCAACACTTTTCAGCTGTTCCACACTAGTAAAATTACAATAATTATGTATCTTCCTGATTAAAAAAGAGGTGTACGCTAATTAGGGCATGTTGTCAGACCTTTTTAGCCATCAAAGATCACAAATACAACACGTACAGGTCAGTGAGGCCAACAGAGAACACAAACAGAACACATACAGGCCAGCGAGACCGACAGAGAACACAAACAGAACACGTACAGGTCAGCGAGACCAACAGAGAACACAAACAGAACACGTACAGGCCAGTGAGGCCAACAGAGACCACAAACAGAACACGTACAGGCCAGCGAGACCAACAAAGAACACAAACAGAATACATACAGGCTAGTGAGGCTAACAGTGAACACAAACAGAACACGTACAGGCCAGTGAGGCCAACAGAGAACACAAACAGAACACGTACAGGCCAGCGAGACCAACAAAGAACACAAACAGAACACATACAGGCTAGTAAGGCTAACAGAGAACACAAACAGAACATGTACAGGCCAGTGAGGCCATCAGAGAACACAAACAGTAACATGCACAGGCCAGTGAGACCATCAGAGAACACAAACAAAACACATACTCAAGTCTCAAGTGGTTTACTCCAAACAGCCCAAACTTGGGCTAACGCAGGAGTTTGTGGTGGACTGTGCGCATGCGCTGTGGGTGGTACATTCGATTAAAAGACTAGTATCATTAATGTTGCTGAAATGGTTTTTATCTGATAGTTTTATTTATTTTATGTATAGGATGTTTAAAGAAAATTTTTAATAGGTTGGTTGTGTGTATGGATACTGTCGCTGCCTTGCCACATGCACACATAGACAGTTTCCATACCCACACCATGAATAAGTTTACGCTGAGCACTGTGTTTTAAAGGCAGTTTAGGTGAGGAAGTGTGGTGAAAGGGAGTTCCATAATAGCTTCTTGAAATGATTTTGGGTTTTTTATGTTGGTAATTTTTGGTGGAATCATATTCCATATGCGAATGGCTCTGGGATAAAATTAAAAGACCATTGCATTTATACGACACTTGGGGGCTATGTATTGTCCACGGGTTCGAGAGCGAGTTAGTAGGCCTGGAGGGGGGGTGATCTCAATAATGTTGTTTAGAATTTTGTAGAAGGTAGTGGCTTGTTTGATAATGCGCCTTCGTTCGAGGGTTGGCCATCCAAGGGCAGTAATTAGATCTGCTGGATTTGTGTTCCGTCTGTAATAATTTTTAACAAATCTGGCAGCAGAGTGTTGCACTCTTTCAAGGCTTTTAACTTGTGAAAAGGTGTGGGGATTCCATATGGGTGAAGAGTACTCAAGTTTTGGCCGGATTAGCATGTTGTAGGCTGTTTGTTTAACTTCGGGTTTACATGGGCCAAGAGTTCGTTTAATCATGCCTAAACATTTCGAAGATTTTGAAGTTATGTCAGTGACGTGATTTGTCCAGGTTAATTTGGAATCCAATTTTACTCCGAGGTATGAGTGGCTGGATACGATGGATAATGGCTGGCCAGAAAGCGAGTACTTGTGTGTGCTGGGTTTAGTTTTGTTTGTTATTGGAAGGTGGACGCATTTAGATACATTAAATTCCATTTGCCATTTGTCTGACCATGTTTGGAGTTGGCTTAGGTCAGTTTGGAGAATTTCGTGGTCGGTTTTGGAAGAAATTTTACGATATATAATACTATCATCTGCAAAAAGGCGTATAGAAGATTTGATGTTCCCATTTATGTCATTTATGTAGAGTAAGAAGAGGACAGGTCCTAGAACTGAACCCTGTGGGACACCAGATGTGACATCTGTGATGTCCGACAGGGCATCGTTAACTGAGACTCTCTGTTTGCGGTTGGATAGAAAAGATTTGATCCAATTTTGAGTGTTTCCAGTGATTCCGTAGGTCAATTTTGATAGAAGACGTAGGTGAGGCACTTTGTCGAAGGCTTTGGCAAAGTCAAGCAGGATTGCGTCAATTTGGGTCTTGTTGTCCATAGCAGTCATCCAGTCGTGTACTGTCTCAATGAGTTGAGATTCACAAGACAGTCCCGACTGGAATCCGTGTTGGAAGTGGAGAATGATGTTATGCTTGTGCAGGTGTTTCCACATGTTGCTTAGGATGATATGTTCCATTACTTTACAGAGGATGCAGGTTAGTGATATGGGTCTGTAGTTAGCTGGGTCAGATTTATGGCTCTTTTTGTGTATAGGAGTTACTAATGCTTGTAGCCAGTCATTAGGAAGTTTA
Source organism: Lamellibrachia columna (assembly GCA_963662155.1). NCBI lineage: Eukaryota > Metazoa > Annelida > Polychaeta > Sabellida > Siboglinidae > Lamellibrachia > Lamellibrachia columna. The sequence goes on from OY759264.1 coordinate 59,659,092, forward strand.
CCTGTGTTGTATGATTGTTGGAAAATTTGGGTGATGATGGGAGCTATCTGCTTTAAGGACTCTGGCTGGGAGTTCATCTGGGCCTGTAGCTTTGTTCTGGTTTAGATTTTCCAGCTGTTTTATTACGCCATCTATGCCAATTTCGAGAAGGGGGATGTTGGGGTAAGTAGAGGGGGCTATTTGGGGGATGGGGTGCTTTTCTTGGGTAAATACAGAGCTAAATTGGTTGTTTAGGGCATTTGCTTTATCTCGATCATTAATTATTGGTTGGTCGTTTACTCGAAGTGTGGGGATGCCAATGTTTTCTCGTTTATTTGCCTTAATAAATGACCAGAATCGTTTTGGATTAGTTTTCAGGCTGTCTCCAATGTGGTTGTTAACATAGTCTTTGTAGGATTTTGCTAATGCTTTAGCTTGCTTGCTTTCGGAGTTCCTTAAATTTTTCCCAGTCACTGTTTAGTCCAGTTTGCTTTGCCTTTTTGTGGCTTTTGTTTCGTCTTCTCTGCATTCTAATTAGTTCACGTGTTATCCAGGGGAGGTGGGTTTTAGCTTTTGTGTATCGTCTAGGTATGTTATTGTTAATCAAGGTAGTCAGACGTTCGCGGAAAAAGGTCCAGTTTATGTCTATATCCTGTGAGTTGGGGTCGATGTCGAAGTACTCAAGATTTAGTTTGTCTATGTCGTCTTTGAGTTGGTCCCAGTCTGCTGATTTGTAACTATAAACTTGGTGGGGGGGTTTCTTGTTGAGGACTGGGTTTAAGTTGACATTGAAGGTCACGGATGATCGCTCATACCAGGAGTGGTGTGGGTGTTGATGATAATGGAGGGATTTGAGGTGAGTTTGAGGTCAAGAATGTTGCTAGAAGCGATGCATGTGGGGTCGTTTACCATGTTCTGCAGCCCAAAGTCGTTAGTTATTTCTAGTAGTTTGTTATGCTTGCTGGCAGTGCTGTTATTAGTGGTCTGGTGATTTGTCCAGTTGATATCAGGGAGGTTAAAATCTCCAGCTATGACTATGTTAGGGGGAGTTTTTTGTGATCTATATAGTTTAGTTAGGGAGTCGTGGAGAGCTTCAAGGGATTGGAGGTGGTCATTTGGGGGTCGATAATAAGATGCAAAGTATATGCATTTGTTTCGTGCAAAGTGAATTTTTGTCCAAATTATTTCACAATTTGAGTTTAAATTTTGGAGGGGTTCAGCTACAATGGTGTCACGGAAGGCTATAAGGACTCCACCGCCATGGGCATTCCTGTCCTTTCTGATGGCCTCATAGTTGGGTGGTAGGAAAGAGTATGTAGCATAGTTTGCATCTAATTTAGTTTCAACTAGAAATATGATGTCTGGGTTATTATATTGAATAGTTGCCTTTAGTTGGGTTGCTTTTTCTATGCTCTTAACGCTATTGGTGTTTATAAAAATTCCTTTAAGTGTGTTTCCTTGGGTTTTCTTGTGGCGTTCGGGGGTTGAAGTGTTTTGGGGGTTTGGGGCGAAAATTAAGCCTGCATTTTGTGATGTGTGGAGTGTTGGGGTACTAAGCGTGGAGCTGTCAGACTGGGTGTTGGTAGAAATGGATTGCTCATTTCTAGATGGAGAAGTGGTAATATTTGGAATTGGGCGCCCATATGGGCCAGGGTTTGGGTGGATGTCGCCTGAGAGTGCTATCAGTCTGCTGAGGTACAGATGTGTAACAATGTCTGATTTGAATTTGATTTTGGGTGGGAATTTAATTCGGGGATTCAAAGTTAGGGCATAATATTTTGGTTTAATTTTGAGATTTGATCGAGATACGCTTTGACATGTACCAATGATCGTTGCTATTAGGAGAGTGACGGTGATTATTTGCGTTAGCCCAAGATTAATCCGCGTGGAATGCGGGACTAGGTGAGGCGAATATTTCCTAAAGGGACATCTGAATTGGAATACATTTTGTAGCATGGTTTTCTGAAAGTTAGATCCAAATGCAAACAGTGGTGACTTGAAAGTAAGATTACTAATGAAATGCTTAGCGATAAAATGAAAAGAACTCACCCGGATGGCGCCGGCAGTGGGAGTCCGCCATCTTTGAAATTTTGGTTCATGTGTTGCGGTAAAGGGCGTTGTTTTGATTAGTTGCGTTTGTTGTCATTTGGTTTGTCTGTTTCTGCGTGATCAGTGGATTATGTTGAGTTGTTGTACCAATTGTGGTCATTTGTTGTGTTGGTGAACATGTTGTGTTGGGTGAAATGTGTGGAGCGATGTAACGGACTCGTACCACCCCGACGCATGCGCACATAACTGGCCAGTGAAGCCATCAGAGAACACAAACAGAACACGTACAGGCCAGTGATGCCATCAGAGAACACAAACAGAACACGTACAGGCCAGTGAAGCCATCAGAGAACACAAACAGAACATGTACAGGCCAATGAGGCCATCAGAGAACACAAACAGAACACGTACAGGCCAGTGAAGCCATCAGAGAACACAAACAGAACACGTACAGGCCAGTGAGGCCATAAGTATTCAATGGAAGACGTAAATTAAGATATTAAACAATGAGAACTGGTTTAGGAGAAAAATCAACATCCACTGAAAGAAACTTGCCCTGAACTGAGACAAAATATTTGGAGAAAACTTCTAACCAAGTTTCTTGAGAGGTAAATAACATGTCAAATGCATCAATCCAAGAAACTGGAATGTCCATCCATTCATAGACTATTATTGTTTCAAATAGACCTGGCCACTGTCACTGACTTGACAAAGGCATGCACCAGAAAATGGCAACACATCGTGTAAAAGATGCAAAAGGAAGAAGATTGCATTTCAGAATATTGCACTTTGCGATTTATGTTGAATCATCATAAAATAGGATATCATATTTTCCTGTTTTGGACACTCACCTAAGTCCTAACTAAAAGAAAAGGTTTAATTATTTATCATTATAATTAAGTCATACTGTCCGTTTCCATTGATGATTGACATGTGTGCGTGCGTGGTACTGTGTTTGGGATAACCACCTACATTGTCCGTACAATCAAATTATCAGCCAGACTTTCAGTGAAGCCAGTGAACATTGAGTGAGAGTGACGTTTCAGCGACAGCGGTTACTTACGGCCGTTTCCAATGCTGTCGGTGGTATCGTTTCCCGCTCACTCCTTTTAGACATGCGTGTTAAAGGACTGTAGCTCCATATTTCATCATCACTCGAGCAACTGTGAGATTCCATACTTAAGTCGGTGAAAAGTCATTATTATTAATCGTGCTTAGCTACGATCCATCGCCGGTGACGGATCGACTTCGCTATCACTGACACTGGTGCTAATTCGTTGACCCCCCTGAATCACATGCAATTAAATCCCGGTAGGTGGCAACACATTCTTTTGTAACCTCGATTGTCCAGACCCCGTCGTGTGACGCCACCGTTTGTTGCTCTCACAAGAGTCTGGCATCGCTACTTATCTTATCATTGTTTTTATACCCGGAATTTGGGTAATTAATTCTTGGATGGGTGTCGTTGATCATTAGGCACGACACACTAGCAATTTTCTAGTATAGCACATATACATTGATCTAAATAACCCAGAGGCCACAGTAAAAAATTCAACAAACAACAATGTATGAAGCTATGCAGACGCCGATTTTTCAGTCAAACGGTGGTGGATGTATAGAATTCCTTGTCCAACGATATTATATCTGCACCCTCTACTAACATTAAAAAAAACATAATAAATAAAAACTGGGTTAAGATATGGGCAAAGAATAAAAGGCTTATCTCTTGCCTTACAAATGCTCACTATTTGTAAGTGTAAGTATACATACTTGCAAGGATCACACTAAAATACGGACAAATCTGGATACAATCTATGTGGAAAATAAAGTTAAAAATAGCAGGTTTATCGCATATGTACGGAAGATATATAAACAGTGTTAAAGTAACTTTTTTCACCGACACCGCCATGATTTCACGCGCGTACATTCGTTGCCGGACATTCGATCTCTTTCGCAGTTCCGTCGTATTTATATATAGCGTTATCTCCAGAGCATGTTAGTGTGGCACTTCAGACGAAGGGGCGCGCATGCGTGGCGCATTGTTGCCAAAATTTGAACGCAGCTAAATAACTAACGTGAATGTAAACAACATTTTATTTTACTGCGGGTGGAATAATTGCTATCGGATTAACATGGATGATATCAATGCTTTGCTGAGACATTATGTGCAGACAAAGTCGATCGAAAGAGCTCTTGCGCCAATAGCTACACAGGTTTGTTTAGGGAAACTGGAATTCCATTGATTTTGTTTACAATAATCGATATGTCAGTTGCCGTTGGCTGAGCGTGATACTAAGTCTAAGACTAAGATGCTAGAGTCTAGACTACACTGACATGTGTCTAGATGAAACCGACTAGATCATAGTCAACTTGTTGGCTGACTTTCGTACAATATTACACATCTTAACTACCCAAGAACTGGAAAGCTGCCCACGCACCTGTGCTGGGCACTTCAAAGAAAAATTTGACATCATGATAGAACATTGTGACTGTCATTGGCGATTGATTTAAATGAAAGGTGAAATGTAAAGGAACCAAAAACTGCTTATTTTATTAATAATATCTTTATTAGATCCAAAGATATTGCGATTTTAATACGGTAAAAATTCGAGAAAAAAATTGCATCTCGTATACAGGAATGTATGATTAAATTTGCATAACTGTTTTATTTTTGCATATATTTAAATAATTTTTTCAGGAGTTGCAAGCACATTAAGTAGGGTCATAAATATGGATAATCCAGTCATGTATAATTAAGAGTAACTCAGTTAATGCAATTAATAAGTCAATATTGGCTAATTAGTGCGTGAAGTCAACTGACCGACACATGACATGTCCATAGCTTACATGATTATGAAGATATTTTTTTAATTTGTTCAGGGTTTGCAAACTCATTAACCAGGGTCATAAATATACATCACACACTCATTTCATAACTCAATTGATGCAATTAATAAGTCAATATTGGCTAATTAATGCGCAAACTCAACAGGCCAACACATTTTTTATAAAAAGGCCATAACTTCCATGATTATAAAGATATTTGTATAACTTGTTCAGGGTTTACAAACTCATTAACTAGTAACTCAATTAATAAATCAACAATGGCTAATCAGCATGCTATCTCAACAGACCAATACATTTCAATAAAAAGCCACAACTTCCATGATTATGAAGATATTTGTGTAATTTTGGCAGAGCCTGGGCTTTCTTTCCCTGCTGAAAAACACGAAAATAGTCTTGCATGGTGACTATGGTAAAATAATTATTGGAGAAATATATACTAGTTGGTTTTCCATATAGAGTGCTAAATTTTTTTTTAAAACAATGTCATTGCATAAATATAACACAATTTATTATATATTCTGACATTTTGTAATTTCCTGCATGTACAGTTTACTGCAGGTTCAGTACAGCGATTAATTAATTAGTGATTTAGAATATCTCTTGCGCAGTTTTTTTTTCAATCATTGAAAAATTACATAATAATTTCATTATTGTACTAACTTAGCACAGCCAGGCCCAACAAGTTTAATCAATATCAATCATTTATTTTAGACAAAAGAATACATGCAATATGCATTATGTAAATATATATGATATAGTAATATAGATATACATAATTAAAAAGTAAAAATATATATAAATGTACTATTACTAATAATCATTAATAAAATTTGTTTTGCAAAACAAATATTGACTTTGTATTATTTGTAATGAATTAAAATCATAGAAATGTAAATAAGTCATGATTTTGGTTAAACTGATCTCGCTCTCCAACTCCAATAATCAAAATCGGGTAAAATTTCACACAAACTAGGGAAGCTCAAAAACACCCATGTGCAAAATATTTCGTACACAGACTAACTAAGACCTAGAAGAAGTCACGAACATATGGATGGAGTCATAAATAGCTTTGTTTGCTAAACTTACACCAGATATACACCTATGTCGTCTAATCGATGTATTTCACCTTAATTTTGGTTCAATTTTTATAAAATATAGATGATCATGAAAAGGAACTTACTGTTGCCCAATCTGCCGCTGTAACGGAAGGAACGGAAACAGCCAACAATACAGGATGTAAAACAAAAGGAGAACCCGGGTACCAAGAATCGGCGCAGATAAACTGACGCGATTTTTCGGCACGCTGCGCGAGCTGCTCACCGAATTTTGTTGAAGTGCCTACCTGTGCCGTGACTGTGTTCAAACTTCAAGAAAAGGGAAAGATGCAATCCTGAAAATTACCGGCTCATCTCTCTCACCAGCATCCTTTGCAAGCTTCTTGAGCATGTGGTGATCAGCACCTTTATGGGATACGTGGAGGAACACCAGATGACAGATCCTTTGCCCGGAGCAGCCTGGGCCATGGCTTTAGTCGAGGTAGATCATGCGAATCCCAGTTACTGGGGTTCGTGGACGAAGTGTCTGAAGCGCTCGAGAAAGGATGCCAAGAAGATGTGTTAATCTTGGATTTCTCCAAAGCTTTTGACAAAGTGAACCACAGCCTCCTTGTTCATAAACTCCGGCAATACAACATTTCTGGAAGGGTCAACCGATGGATTGAGAACTTTGTCTACAACAGAAAATAGGCAGTTGAATCTGGAGTCCCATAACCAAGTTCTGTCCTTGGGCCAAGCCAGTTCTTGCTCTACATCACCTACCAATGGCACTATCCTCCACTTCCAGACTCTTGGCAGATGACACAATCTGTGACAAATACATCACCGACCCACAAGACCTACATGACCTACAGCAAGACCTCGACAGCCTAGCAACCTAGGAACAGCGTTGGAAGATGTCATTCCACCCCACAAGTGCTCCACAATGGACATTCCACCCCACAAGTGCCCCACAATGAACATTCCATCCCACAAGTGCTCCACAATGAACATTCCGCCCCACAAGTGCCCCACAATGAACATTCCATCCCACAAGTGCCCCACAATGAACATTCCATCCCACAAGTGCCCCACAATGAACATTCCACCCCACAATGAACATTCCACCCCACAAGTGCTCCACAATGAACATTCCACCCCACAATGAACATTCCACCCCACAAGTGCTACACAATGAACATTCCACCCCACAATGAACATTCCACCCCACAAGTGCTCCACAATGAACATCACTCGTCAACGCACAGTTCTTTCTACAAAGTACCACCTCCACGGACACACTGTCAGTACAGAAATGGAGGCAAAATACCTTGGAGTCAAGATCATCTCCATCCTTCGTTGGGACTCCCACATAACTGACGTCTGCAACAAAGCCAACAAGACCCTGGGCTTCCTCAAGTGGAACACCAAGATGATCAACCATACCAGAGTGGAACAGTCTTCCTCAAAAAGTCACCACAGCTCCTACCCCAGGCTCTTTCGGGACCAGGGTCTGATCTTTTCTCAACCTCTAACTTGTATTAACAAAAAGTGGGTAAGTGAAGGCTGGAGCTGTGCCGGTTGGGAGCCGCTACTGTAGCCGGATTGGTCTGGCTGGATACACCAAGTAGTTAATACATTTGTTAATTTTCCCCCTTTTTAATTTTATTAATCTTTTTCCCCTGCTTAGTTCTTTATCATTTGATATGCACTGCAGCCCCCCCAAAGTGCAGCAAAATCTCCAAGCAGATTCTGTTTAATGGATGGTGGCTGCCTAACATAAGGAAGAACTACTACTACAGTAACTAGTGATGCTAAAGAAAGGTTAAACACAACTCACAAGTTCAGACTAGTGTCAAGACCCAAGTAACATTGTATAACCGGTTACAACGTTAACCAATTTTGAATTGCAAATTAATGGGGATTAATGAGATTAATGGCCATGTGTTATTCCATTAATCATTTAATGCCAGTAATCATTCATATAGATCTGTCAACTCTCAAACATGAAACTCACAGTTTTGTATTAAACAGGGGGGTATGGCAGGACAGGGGGGTATGGCAGGGCAGGGGGGTATGGCAGGGCAGGGGGGTATGGCAGGGCAGGGGGGTATGGCAGGACAGGGGGGTATGGCAGGGCTCGTTCTGGGTTGTGTTGTCGTTGGCAGCAAAATTCTTGGACACTTCTGCAAATTAGTTGGTTGCTTCGGTGGCAGACTTTGGTCATTACTACTTTGGTGGTGAAATTCTTAGGTGCTTTGACAATTAATTGGTCGCTTCGGTTGGCGCTATATGTGTGGTACAGCTTGTAGCGCGTGCCCCTTTATTATAAAATATGGCGTTATATTTTACCATCATAATAATAATAATAATGTTTTTTTTCAAAGAAGAGTCCATATGTATACATAAAATACAAGTAAAAAAAATTTATATCAGTTTATAGCCTATCATATTCATAGGCTATTTTAATATTATTCGCATTTGAAATAGGCATTTGAAAAAATCAATAGATTTTTTATTTTCAAAATACTATTTGCGGTTTATCATATTGGAGTACCCAGTAACCGTATTTGCATTTAAATACTTTAAAAGTATTTAAGTTTTCAAATGTTTTGAAATTCACATCTGCAACGATACCACTTCTGCAAAATTCCTTTCACGAAATGGCCCCAAAGCAACTAAAATTTGCTGCCAAAACGACAAAATTTTCCCGCCGATGAGACCAAGAATGTTTGGTTGCGTCAGCTAGCCGAATCTGTATCACTGCCAAAGCATCCACTGATCCAGATACTGCAGGGCTCACAACATCCCATCTCCCACCTCCCCCCCCATTTTTTTAAAGTCCACCTCCCGCCAATCCTACCTCCCACCTATTTTGGGGCCAACCTCCCACCTAGCTCCCACTAATTTTAAAACCCACCTCCAACTTCCTGTCACACCCTCCTCATTAATTGATGGAAAAAAGTCTGAAATCTCACACATATTTTCATAATCTTTACAACTTTAACAATGATAATTATCATATGAATTATGAAAAAAAATTGCATTTTTGGCAAGAATGAGACACATAATGTGATCCAACAAATATATTGTTGAATGTTGTGCTCCTGATCCAACACATATATTGTTGAATGTTTTGCTCCTGATCCAACAAATATATTGTTGAATGTTTTGCTCTTGATCCAACAAATATATTGTTGAATGTGTGCATTCAACGTTGTGTTCAGTTGTATGAAACAATGTGCTGTAGTTGGATTTACTTTTGGAATAAAAAGTGTCTTCAGAGGTAAAAAAATTATGCTCTTTAAATTCACTGTCCATGAGGCATGGGGACCTTGCTGCCTGCAGACTGTGGGGCTCGATAGCATAGCAGTTAGAATGTTGGTTTCTCTTTCGAGAGAACCCGGGTTTGAATCCTCTTGCTGCCATTTCAAAGCTTTGCCAATTTCGTTCACCCCACATTGCCACAGTTCAATCAGCTGTATAAATGAGATGAGTACCTAGCTACAGACAGAGGTGTATATAGGACCAAATAGTCTGTGCAGTAATTGCAGCATTGCTGAATGATGAAAGAAATCGAAATGGCATTGAAATGAACAGGTCTGCCAGGGGGTGAAGTGCAAACAGGTCTGCCAGGGGGTGAAGTGCAAACAGGTCTGCCAGGGGGTGAAGTGCAAACAGGTCTGCCAGGGGGTGAAGTGCAAACAGGTCTGCCAGGGGGTGAAGTGTAAACTGATCTGCCAGGGGGTGAAGTGAAAACAGGTCTGCCAGGGGGTGAAGTGCAAACAGGTCTGCCAGGCGGTGAAGTGTAAACTGATCTGCCAGGGGGTGAAGTGAAAACAGGTCTGCCAGGGGGTGAAGTGCAAACAGGTCTGCCAGGGGGTGAAGTGTAAACTGATCTGCCAGGGGGTGAAGTGCAAACAGGTCTGCCAGGGGGTGAAGTATAAATAGGTCTGCCAGGGGGTGAAGTGTAAATTGATCTGCCAGGGGGTGAAGTGTAAACAGGTCTGCCAGGGGGTGAAGTGCAAACAGGTCTGCCAGGGGATGAAGTATAAATAGGTCTGCCAGGGGGTGAAGTGTAAACTGATCTGCCAGGGGGTGAAGTGTAAACTGATCTGCCAGGGGGTGAAGTGTAAACAGGTCTGCCAGGGGGTGAAGTGTAAAGTGCTTTGAACAGCCCTGAGGACTGGACACCGCGCTATATAAGAAAGTACCTTTTACCGTGGCTGGGGAAATTTCTCATTCCTAAGAACGCTCCAGGGGTTGACTAGCTATGAATCATGAGAGCACTCCTCCTCCCCTCCCCCCCCCCCGGCAAGAATCCAAATGTCCACACAAATATAACATCGCATGTATTTTCAGAAAATGTACACAAATGTTGGTTAGAACTGCAGACAAATGTATTATCAATTCTATGTTCTTTTAGTTTATAATAAATATATGTCTCAGAGCTCTAATTATTAGTACCAAGTTACAATTTGTTTATATTAATGTTTTCTTAAATTTGGTATAGGTCTAATTAAAAGAAAAAAATTACAATTTGCATTTTTTATGCCATACTGGCCTTTCCGGGCCTCCAAGTGGCTGAACTGGCCTGACATAATACGTCCACTTGAAGTGCTTCAAACAACCACTACTCTTTAGAAGTCTTTAACTTCCTGTTTCCTCGCTCTGTGCAGATTTCACAGCTGATCCTGGTGAATGAGACGTTTGACAGCGGAGAGATGAACACTTTCCCTGCTGACCTTGTGTCAAGGTCAACCAGTGTAAGGGACTCGGTGGCCGAGTTGGTACGAGTGAGTCAGTTGGTGGCCCTGGAGACAACAGACGAGGTATAATTATAAATCTCCCTGAGCAGACAACTTTTAACATATCTGTGGCTCATGACGCCTGTCACTGTCTCAGGCACTAAGTCAGCAGTGCATTCAGTGCTAGGCAGTGATACACACAGACACTAAGTCAGTAGTGCATTCACTGCTAGGCAGTGATACACACAGACACTAAGTCAGCCGCACTGCTAGGTAGTGATATGCACAGACACTAAGTCAGCAGTGCATTCATTGCTAGGCAGTGATACACAAAGACACGAAGTCAGTAGTGCATTCAGTGATAGGCAGTGATACACACATACACTAAGTCAGTAGTGCATTCACTGCTAGGCAGTGGTACACAGACACTAAGTCTGTAGTGCATTCACTGCTAGGCAGTGATACACACATACACTAAGTCAGTAGTGCATTCAGTGCTAGGCAGTGATACACACAGACACTAAGTCAGCAGTGCATTCACTGCTAGGCAGTGATACACACAGACACTAAGTCAGTAGTGCATTCAGTGCTAGGCAGTGATACACACAGACACTAAGTCAGTAGTGCATTCACTGCTAGGCAGTGGTACACAGACACTAAGTCAGTAGTGCATTCACTGCTAGGCAGTGGTACACAGACACTAAGTCTGTAGTGCATTCACTGCTAGGCAGTGATACACACAGACACTAAGTCAGCAGTGCATTCACTGCTAGGCAGTGATACACAGCAAGACCAGTCAACATTCTGCTTGCTACAGTAAAGATCCTAAATGTTGTAAAATGTTGACATCGTGACAGGTTGTTATTTGTTTTTGCTTGGCCTGATATTATAGGGTTGTTTTGCTTGGCCTGACATTATAGAGTTGTTTTGCTTGGCCTGACAGGTTGTGAATTGTTTTTGCTTGGCCTGACAGGTTATGCAACGAGACATGACGCGAGCAAGTGAATTACTTGACATGTCAGCTGATAGTCTTGTGACTGCGACACAACGGGTGTATGTTGACAACATGAATTGTCATTCACGCAGACATTTGATCCGAGCAGCCAAAGATCTGCTGGAGGGAACATTGAAGGTGAGAATATGTTCTATTGGGCCGCCTCATCACAAGTCTGCAAACTTGTTTCTGCTAAAAGTTGGAGAATCTGGTCATTTTTCCGATTGACCGAAGGTTGACATGTTAACCAGCGTGACCGATAAGCGCATGCGCAACTTTATGAAATCGAGGTGACCTAGACTAAATTGGTATATTAAGGGAGGCCGGCATGCACAGAACCAATGCAAAGTCTCAAACAAATGGGTTATTTTGCCAGAAAGAGGACTAGTTTAGTAAACAAAGACCAAAATATGTTACATAAGTTGAGTTTTGACGCAATTAGCATGGCCATATTCCATTGGTAAGAATAGGAATAGGTGTATACGAATATATTTTCATTTGGCGAGGGAATATTGTCAGAATACTATGGTCATGATTTAGTGTTATCTAACAGTATGGCGTGGTCCATGAAATTAAGATATTGTGTGTTCAACAAGTTATTTTATCACTGGCATGATATTCTTAATTGTAGTTACAAATGTTTGTTTTAGTAACTCTTATAGATGCATAGGCCAAAAACCATGACTGTCCATATTTTTGATGTTCTAATTTAATTATTTACTATCATGATTAACATCCCTATTTCCCTATTACACCCCTAGTACTAGTTACTGGTATCATTGCACCATCTAGCTTTGAGTTATTCCAACTAGTTTCTTGTGATTACATCTTATTCTACAAACAGATAATATGACATTATGTGCGTCTAGTTAAATATGATATCACATGTCCATCAATCATAGTCCAGTAGATATCCACTTGATTTGGGCACAGCAATGATATATAACAGCTGAGCTCGGGTTGACTTGAATCCGACTCAATAAATGGTTGTTACTCTTGAGTGCCGAATAAACGTCCCTATACGCGTATTTATTTGATGAAAAATGCCACCCTATACGCACCTTATTTGGCACTATACTATTATTAAATTTTTACATTTGCGCCAGCCTATATTCTCCGATAATCGTTGCAAATTATGCAGGGTATAATTTTTAGGAGAGCAATCGTTCTCACTCCATATTGCTAGCGCTAATCAATCATCCACCGCTCGATAAAAATCACTTGCTCCCAACTGAGCTACATGTGGCTCCCTCTGACGGCTAAGTTCTCATCCTTTCGAACGACAGTCATGAATTTAGCGGGAACCCGTGCTTCTATTCTAAGGATCCTAGATTTTGATCCCGAAGCGCTAGACGGTTAAATTTCCATGATTAGATGAGTCGGTCAGAATCCTTAGTTCTCTGGAGCTCGACATGGTATATTATTAGTTAAAACGCCATTATCACCGCGTAAACCGACCGTAAATGGCTGTCGTGCCAGCGCCTCAAACGGGCACGGACCACAGTCAGAATCCATCCGCCATTACATACATAAAGATTCCCAAGGAAAAAATTCATTGTGCAGATAGGGTTTATTTGTGAGAGCAGAAATTGTGTGGATGAGGGAGTGGAAGTGATGTTCTTGTGCACAGTAGCATCTAAGCTTTGAAATGATGCCATTTTTCATTAGGTATACCAGTTGCGTAAGGACACAGTGGCTGTTAGGCAGGATGTACTCATATTTTGGAAACTGGGGAATTTCATGGCAGAAATGCAGGGGCATCATGCTTTGAAGCAATTTGTGCGAAAAGGAGGTATGTCATTTTCACGAATTTTACACACCAGGTGTCTTAGTGGGTCTGTCATTTTCTGTGAATTTAAAAAAAAAATTGTAGGATAAATTTTCAATGTAGGCGCAAGAATGTTATAATGGTCGTCTATGGGAAAAGTGACTGTGGTCCGTGCCCAATATGAAATTTTGACTGGCTTGTTACCAAGGCAACGCATCGTGGTAAAACAAGCATGGATGACATTTTTTGTGAGAAAATATAGGTGGAGAATCAAGTTTAACACTGTCTTGTCAAGAAATTGCAGTTGCATGTTATGGACTGGGTGTTTTAAAGCATATTGTATAGGCTAGCTAGCCCAGTATGGTGTCATATGTGTGAAATTTCCAGCTGGGAAATGGAAGACAGTTCTTGTATATAGATTAATGTATATGCTACACCATAATTTATCAAAGATTCCTAGACATCTAAGTTGTAGCCATATTTGCAATGTCAGCTTGTGTGTTAATCCACAGCATATAATACTGGAGCCACTGCATGTAAACAACAATAGAAGACAGTGTGTGAGAGAGCAGCATTGTTTTGGTCATGGTCATTACCCTCAGTGTATTTAGAAATTGTGCAGTTGAACAGGTGAGAGACAAATCAATCAATTAATTAAGCCAGTCTTATCATTACTCACCAGTTTGTGTGTTTTTGCATGCTCAGCTGCTTGCCTGTCTGTCGGTGTGTCCATGCTTCATTGTGCTCGCAGGGCTATGAGGTAATCCTCTCTTGAACTCCCCTCACATACATGTGGGGGGAGTGTGTGGCACACTTCCACCTTTACTAATCGGAGCTTTGCTTGTCTCCAATTTCCACAGTAGAGAGTCCCCCGCTCCATAATTCAGCCTGTCAATGGCTGCACAGGCACGTCCCTTGACATTGCGACTGAAGTTCACATTTTTTGGTAGAGAAGCACTCAACCCTCTGTTCAGAACATCATTTCGGTTTGTGTTAAGACACAGTTTTGTTAACGCTAGTGCATTTCCCCCTTATCTTAGTTGCAGAATCTTTCTCAGTGTAATCCTGTCTCCACTGGTCATGTTGAGATAGTGGAGAGTACCTGTCTGCAGGTACATTGATTTTTCCACCAGTTTCCTTTCCCACCTGAGCAGGCTATAGAGGAGTACCTGCATATCTTGCAGTCACCTCCATAGCAATCCAATGTCAATGCTGCTGTGCAGTTATCATGCCCTGGACAGGTGACATCAAATCCTCTCCTTCAAAGTGAAGCCCCCAAGGTGCACAATTTATTCTGTATGTGTAGAACCACAATATCCTGGCACAGTGTGCCCCTTCTGAAAGCCACATCTCCTCTCATTTTTGGCTATTCGGAACTTCCCCACACCTTCACTTTTCTTCTCCATGCTGATATCTGTATCAGAGTCAAAAACTTTTACTATCTGACTGATCTGGGAGCAATCTGTCCAACTGACATTTAAGCAATGGCCATAATTTTAGTGGAGTAGACCACTTGTCTGTCATGCTGCACAGCTATTGGCTGAGAAAATACCCCAATGTAGATTCTGAATAGAATTTACAAACTCCTGTAGTTGAAATCTGAGCAAAAAGTAGGCTTATCATCACTGTAGTTGCAACAGTAGACACTCAAAAGCCCCAAACAGGCAGCATCCTGATCTATCTCGTTGACAGGCAGTTGGCACCTTCAGTGACTTGAAATTGGGTCATCCGTGTCAGAAATGCCAAATGTTCACATGAAAACTTGTCAGATATATAGCTTGTTTTCACACATACCATAATTCGTTGTACTTTGAACGCTCAATATTACCTATCAATGTTGTGAAATACACTGAAATGCTAGCTTTTTGCCCCAAAACAGTGCATATTTAAAAAAAAAAAAATATCTTAATAAAAAATTAGTTGACAATTTTAGTGTTGTATTGATGAAAATACCCCACATTTTGTGAAACACTAAGATTTCCTATATCTCCGGCACAGCAAGCAGTGTGGGCTTTATGACTAAAGTGCATATGTGCAACTCAGCCCACTTGAAATTCTTCCCCTCACATACGGGGGCAGGTCTCGGTGACATATCAATTAATGTGTAGCATTGCGATGTGGATTTCCTTCTGTGATTTATCGAGATAAATGTTTTTCTTCGATTTGGTATAACTTTCGTGACGGTTTGTGAGATGTCGGAAATTAATTAGGGCACGGACCACAGTCAGAATCCATCCGCCATTACATACATAAAGAATCCCAAGGAAAAAATTCATTGTGCAGATAGGGTTTATTTGTGAGAGCAGAAATTGTGTGGATGAGGGAGTGGAAGTGATGTTCTTGTGCACAGTAGCATCTAAGCTTTGAAATGATGCAATTTTTCATTAGGTATACCAGTTGCGTAAGGACACAGTGGCTGTTAGGCAGGATGTACTCATATTTTGGAAACTGGGGAATTTCATGGCAGAAATGCAGGGGCATCATGCTTTGAAGCAATTTGTGCGAAAAGGAGGTATGTCATTTTCACGAATTTTACACACCAGGTGTCTTAGTGGGTCTGTCATTTTCTGTGAATTTAAAAAAAAAATTGTAGGATAAATTTTCAATGTAGGCGCAAGAATGTTATAATGGTCGTCTATGGGAAAAGTGACTGTGGTCCGTGCCCAAACCGGTCGTAACTAGGCACTGGCTGGCGGCAGTTTCCTGAAACGGGCTTGCGTATTCAATTCAATAAAACTTTAATGTCCATTTAAAAACGGAAAATCCCCCAGTTTTCCACAGATATAAAATGCGGTTCGCCGGTTACTATATCTGCTGTGACGCGAATATGCACAAAGTTTATGCGTATTCGACAGAAAAACCCAAAATACATGGCAATCCGCGTAGTTTTCTAGCCGCCTTGGCTTCACGTCGAGTAAAAAAAATTGTTTCCGCGCCAAAAAAGACAAATATGCTAGTGACTTTTTCGCACTGTACTAATATTTGTTTTTAACAATTTGCCCCCCCCATACTGTTATTCGGCACTATACTATTATTAAATTTGACCGATTTGCCACCCTATACTTTTATTTGGCCTATACGTTTATTTGGCACTCTAGAGTACATGTCTGCATCATATCATAGGACATCACTAAGGACATGCATGGATTACAACTAAGGACATGCATGGATTACAACTAAGGACATGCATGGATTACAACTAAGGACATGCATGGATTACAACTAAAGACATGCATGGATTATAACTAAAGACATGCATGGATTATAACTAACGACATGCATGGATTACAACTAAGGACATGCATGGATTATAACTAAGGACATGCATGGATTACAGCTAAAGACATGCATGGATTACAACTAAGGACATGCATGGATTATAACTAACGACATGCATGGATTACAACTAAGGACATGCATGGATTACAACTAAAGACATGCATGGATTATAACTAACGACATGCATGGATTATAACTAACGACATGCATGGATTATAACTAACGACATGCATGGATTATAACTAAGGACATGCATGGATTATAACTAAGGACATGCATGGATTATAACTAAGGACATGCATGGATTATAACTAAGGACATGCATGGATTTTAACTAACGACATGCATGGATTATAACTAAGGACATGCATGGATTATAACTAAGGACATGCATGGATTATAACTAACGACATGCATGGATTATAACTAACGACATGCATGGATTACAACTAAGGACATGCATGGATTACAACTAAGGACATGCATGGATTATAACTAAGGACATGCATGGATTTTAACTAACGACATGCATGGATTATAACTAAAGACATGCATGGATTATAACTAACGACATGCATGGATTATAACTAACGACATGCATGGATTACAACTAAGGACATGCATGGATTACAACTAAGGACATGCGTGGATTACAACTAAGGACATGCATGGATTACAACTAAGGACATGCATGGATTACAACTAACGACATGCATGGATTACAACTAAAGACATGCATGGATTATAACTAACGACATGCATGGATTATAACTAAAGACATGCATGGATTATAACTAAGGACATGCATGGATTACAACTAAGGACATGCATGGATTACAACTAAGGACATGCATGGATTACAACTAAGGACATGCATGGATTACAACTAAAGACATGCATGGATTATAACTAACGACATGCATGGATTATAACTAACGACATGCATGGATTATAACTAAGGACATGCATGGATTACAACTAAGGACATGCATGGATTTTAACTAATGACATGCATGGATTATAACTAAAGACATGCATGGATTATAACTAACGACATGCATGGATTATAACTAAGGACATGCATGGATTATAACTAAGGACATGCATGGATTATAACTAAGGACATGCATGGATTATAACTAATGACATGCATGGATTATAACTAAAGACATGCATGGATTATAACTAACGACATGCATGGATTATAACTAAGGACATGCATGGATTATAACTAAGGACATGCATGGATTATAACTAAGGACATGCATGGATTATAACTAACGACATGCATGGATTATAACTAAAGACATGCATGGATTACAACTAAGGACATGCATGGATTACAACTAAGGACATGCATGGATTATAACTAAGGACATGCATGGATTTTAACTAACGACATGCATGGATTATAACTAAAGACATGCATGGATTATAACTAACGACATGCATGGATTATAACTAACGACATGCATGGATTACAACTAAGGACATGCATGGATTATAACTAAGGACATGCATGGATTTTAACTAACGACATGCATGGATTATAACTAAAGACATGCATGGATTATAACTAACGACATGCATGGATTATAACTAAGGGCATGCATGGATTATAACTAACGACATGCATGGACTATAACTAAGGGCATGCATGGATTATAACTAAGGACATGCATGGACTATAACTAAGGGCATGCATGGATTATAACTAAGGACATGCATGGATTATAACTAAGGGCAATCAAGCAAGTAAGCACTTGGCATATAATATTGTGAAAACATGTTTTACTTGTTAGATTCCTTCTTTTGTCCACAAATCACTGATCTACAATTACTGATCTTCTTCCTTTAGTTTCCACCGCGCTCAGATCTTATGTGAACTTAATTCAGTTAATATATAGTGAATCAGTTAAGTCACAGATTAACTATATCTGACAATTTATTGCGAAGTGATACGATCAAAGCTAACTTACATTTCAATGTAAGAAGACTTACGTGATCTGGACTGGGCTCAATTCCACAAGGAATTGGAATTATTCAATTCCGGAATTTGAATTGAAAGATTTTGAACAAAAGAAATTGGAATTGAAGGAAAAGGAATAATAATTTATCCTCATTTTGTTGATCTGGCCGAACCCCACCTTCCAGTCAGTCCATAAACAGCAGACATGTCTTATCAGCTCACACAAACAATGAAACAATAGCAGGCTTTAGCAGCTAAGCCTAGTTAGTAGGGTTGACTTGGTGAGGCAAGAAACCATGATCAAAAGACAGACTTGTGTGCAATAGAAGTCTGCTGTTAATAATTGCAGTTAAGTAGCTGGATATGTGCTAAACTTCCAGTGTAAATAATAAATATGTATTTCCGTTTGAGCTAACGTTTGTGAGAGAGTATTAAATACTTTCATTTGTGCTCAACGATGCAACTCATCCTTTCACTCCCATTTAGATAACTGCAATTCTGGACGTCCATTTGCTCACCTTGTGCATCAACCGAGGTGTGATATGTATTCATCACAGAAGTTACAGACAGGCTTTGTGTGAATGTGCATACTCTGAATGCTTCAAATTGATTGTACATAATAATTTAAATAGAAAACTTATAAATTTCGAGGTTTTGCCAGGAGGGCGTTTTTCCGGGTTGTTTTTTCTGTGTCTGTGTATTCCTAGACTAAATGCATTCATAATGTTCATGTAACTATTTTTAAAGTGTGTTGGAAAAATTACCTATTGAATTATTTAGAAAAAATAATTTAATTGGAATTGATTTGGAATTGA
Source organism: Lamellibrachia columna (assembly GCA_963662155.1). Lineage (NCBI taxonomy): Eukaryota > Metazoa > Annelida > Polychaeta > Sabellida > Siboglinidae > Lamellibrachia > Lamellibrachia columna. The sequence continues at coordinate 59,678,574 of OY759264.1, forward strand.
AAGATTTCAGCAGGAATTGGAATTGATTAAAAGGAATTGAAAGAAAAGGGAATTGGAATTGATTAAAAGGAATTGACCCAGCCTTGGTAGTGATGTTTCTGGCTGCTCCTTGTCTCTCCAGGTCTTACTGGTGTCAGACGATGCTAAAGTCAGGAAGATTGTCACCTGTGTCAAGTGGGTCCTGGGTCACCTGGGGGACCTCACAGCAGTGAGGACTGTCTCTCAGTTGGTGGTCTGTTTCAAGGTATGTCAGTCTACTTGTTGGGACAGCAGTAAGGACCATCTCTCAGTTGGTCTGTTTCAAGGTATGTCAGTCTACTTGTGACAGCAGTGAGGACCATCTCTCAGTTGGTCTGTTTCAAGGTATGTCAGTCTACTTGTTGGGACAGCAGTGAGGACCGTCTCTCAGTTGGTGGTCTGTTTCAAGGTATGTCAGTCTACTTGTTGGGACAGCAGTGAGGACCATCTCTCAGTTGGTGGTCTGTTTCAAGGTATGTCAGTTTACTTGTTGGGACAGCAGTGAGGACCATCTCTCAGTTGGTGGTCTGTTTCAAGGTATGTCAGTCTACTTGTTGGGACAGCAGTGAGGACCATCTCTCAGTTGGTGGTCTGTTTCAAGGTACGTCAGTCTACTTGTTATGACAGCAGTGAGGACCATCTCTCAGTTGGTCTGTTTCAAAGTACGTCAGTCTACTTGTTATGACAGCAGTGAGGACCATCTTTCAGTTGGTCTGTTTCAAGCTACGTCAGTCTACTTGTTATGACAGCCGTGAGGACCATCTCTCAGTTGCTGGTATGTTTCTGTGTATGTCATAACATACCAAATATAAGCAAACTGAACCAATTATTCCTAATGTAATGAAACAGAAAGGAGCTGTCCATACACCAACATTACTGGGAAGATACCATAATAGTTCTTTATCTTCCATTAAAACATAAATTTCACGTAAACAAAATATACGTACATTGTAATCTTGTCTTAGGTATAAAACAACATTTAGGATATTTATCAAATTTTACCAGGTCTTTTAATTATCAAGTTTTAACACTTCTTAAATTATGACAAACTGTAAATTATTCCAATATTATAGTTTGGGGAAAATGGAAAAGAAAAAAATATGTGTACCTGGAATTTCTTTGAAACAACATGACCGTAGAGAAGCAGAGACTGAATTGTCGATGCTAGTTAGCAGAAATGCTATTATTGTTTTACAGAGTTTCACCGAGACACTGGCTCAACTGATCAGTTTGTTGGATAAGCGACAACACAACCTCATCGATTCTCACCAGAGGGAGCACATCATTGTTGCCATGACAACACTGAAGAAATGTGTGCCGATGTTGAAGAGCAGCATGCAGACGTTTGTGAAGTATCCAAAGAACCCCCAAGTCTTGGTGAGTGACGGCAGGAGTCAAGTACACAACATGACAGCTACTAAGTCTTGGTGAGTGACGGCAGGAGTCAAGTACACAACATGACAGCTACTAAGTCTTGGTGAGTGACGGCAGGAGTCAAGTACACAACATGACAGCTACTAAGTTTTGGTGAGCGACGGCAGGAGTCAAATACACATCATGACAGCTACTAAGTCTTGGTGAGTGACGGCAGGAGTCAAATACACATCATGACAGCTACTAAGTCTTGGTGAGTGACGGCAGGAGTCAAGTTCACAACATGACAGCTACTAAGTCTTGGTGAGCGACGGCAGGAGTCAAATACACATCATGACAGCTACTAAGTCTTGGTGAGTGACGGCAGGAATCAAGTACACAACATGGCAGCTACTAAGTCTTGGTGAGTGACGGCAGGAGTCAAGTACACAACATGACAGCTACTAAGTCTTGGTGAGTGACGGCAGGAGTCAAATACACAACATGACAGCTACTAAGTCTTGGTGAGTGACGGCAGGAGTCAAGTACACAACATGACAGCTACTAAGTCTTGGTGAGTGACGGCAGGAGTCAAATACACAACATGACAGCTACTAAGTCTTGGTGAGTGACGGCAGGAGTCAAGTACACAACATGGCAGCTACTAAGTCTTGGTGAGTGACGGCAGGAGTCAAGTACACAACATGACAGCTACTAAGTCTTGGTGAGCGACGGCAGAAGTCAAGTACACAACATGACAGCTACTAAGTCTTGGTGAGTGACGGCAGGAGTCAAGTACACAACATGGCAGCTACTAAGTCTTGGTGAGCGACGGCAGGAGTCAAGTACACATCATGACAGCTACTAAGTCTTGGTGAGTGACGGCAGGAGTCAAGTACACAACATGGCAGCTACTAAGTCTTGGTGAGTGACGGCAGGAGTCAAGTACACATCATGACAGCTACTAAGTCTTGGTGAGTGACGGCAGGAGTCAAGTACACAACATGACAGCTGCTATGTCTTGGTGAGTGACGGCAGGAGTCAAGTACACAACATGACAGCTACTAAGTCTTGGTGAGTGACGGCAGAAGTCAAGTACACAACATGACAGCTACTAAGTCTTGGTGAGTGACGGCAGGAGTCAAGTTCACAACATGACAGCTACTAAGTCTTGGTGAGTGACGGCAGAAGTCAAGTACACAACATGACAGCTACTAAGTCTTGGTGAGTGACAGCAGGAGTCAAGTACACAACATGGCAGCTACTAGGTCTTGGTGAGTGACGGCAGGAGTCAAGTACACAACATGGCAGCTACTAAGACATCAAGTTATGAACATATAATACAAAAAATATTTTTCATTTTAAAATTCTGAAATATTTTAATAAATTGCATGGACACTATATTTAGATAGTAAAGTGTTATGGCATACACATTTACTGAGATAAGATAATTATTATTAATTAGGCATCACTAAATTATTGAAAGACTGGGTACTGTTACTACAGGCTAGTCGGGAGTACTCAGTGGGGCAGGTGATTGAGTCTGGTACTGTTACTACAGGCTAGTCGGGAGTACTCAGTGGGGCAGGTGATTGAGTCTGGTACTGTTACTACAGGCTAGCCGGGAGTACTCAGTGGGGCAGGTGATTGAGTCTGGTACTGTTACTACAGGTGAGCCGGGAGTACTCAGTGGGGCAGGTGATTGAGTCTAGTACTGTTACTACAGGCGAGCCAGGAGTACTCAGTGGGGCAGGTGATTGAGTCTAGTACTGTTACTACAGGTGAGCCAGGAGTACTCAGTGGGGCAGGTGATTGAGTTTGGTACTGTTACTACAGGCGAGCCAGGAGTACTCAGTGGGGCAGGTGATTGAGTCTAGTACTGTTACTACAGGCGAGCCAGGAGTACTCAGTGGGGCAGGTGATTGAGTCTAGTACTGTTACTACAGGCGAGCCAGGAGTACTCAGTGGGGCAGGTGATTGAGTTTGGTACTGTTACTACAGGCGAGCCAGGAGTACTCAGTGGGGCAGGTGATTGAGTTTGGTACTGTTACTACAGGCGAGCCGGGAGTACTCAGTGGGGCAGGTGATTGAGTTTGGTACTGTTACTACAGGCGAGCCAGGAGTACTCAGTGGGGCAGGTGATTGAGTTTGGTACTGTTACTACTGGCTAGTCGGGAGTACTCAGTGGGGCAAGTGATTGAGTCTGGTACTGTTACTACAGGCAAGCCGGGAGTACTCAGTGGGGCAAGTGATTGAGTATGGTACTGTTACTACAGGCAAGCCGGGAGTACTCAGTGGGGCAAGTGATTGAGTCTGGTACTGTTACTACAGGCAAGCCGGGAGTACTCAGTGGGGCAAGTGATTGAGTCTGGTACTGTTACTACAGGCAAGCCGGGAGTACTCAGTGGGGCAAGTGATTGAGTTTGGTACTGTTACTACAGGCGAGCCAGGAGTACTCAGTGGGGCAAGTGATTGAGTCTGGTACTGTTACTACAGGCGAGCCAGGAGTACTCAGTGGGGCAAGTGATTGAGTCTCTTCATGACATCATTGACCTCACTGAAGGCAAGAAGACAGTTGATGACACCCAGGTCATACAAGTGGAGACGTCTGGCTATTTTATCACTGTCATTAACAAGGTACACCATATTTATGTCTCTTATCATCTCCTGGTACTTGACTTGTTGTTGAATGTTGAATTTCTTAAATACTATCGAATGAGAAGTTTTGAATGTTTGCCAGGTTCTCATATAAAGCACTTTTATTTCTTTAATTATTGCTAAAAACTTGCTCAAAATTTCATTATTTCTCATGGATCTTTTGTTTATAATAAATCAAAGTCTTACTTTGGATTAATCCACTTTGGAAGTTAAAAATTTAAGTCCATTGATTAAACATTGTATTGATCAATTGTATGCTTTTAATTCATGATGTTTGTACTTTTATACAAATATATTTTTTATCCTGACTTATTTTATATATATTTTTACTACACGTCATGTATGTATATTTATATATATATATTTTTTTCTCACTACATGTACCTCTATTGTTCAACATGTTTGTATATTTATGTTTTTTTACTTGTATATGTATATATATGGGCTGTTGCCTGAAATAAAACATTATTATTATAAAAAACAGTCCCAGATAGCACTGTTCAGTTCCTGTGAAATGTTTTGAGGTTTTAGCTTCCACAATAATTACTTTTCAGTTGATGATTCAACTTTCTGAGAAAAATCGTCAGAAGAATGGATTAACTGGTGGCGAACTGGACTCGCTGGTAGAGGGCGCTGTCAGTCATAGCATGGCCATTGCACATATTTCGGCAAGTCACCACCGTGATCTGATCAGACAAAACTGTCAGCGCGTGAGTTTTACATCAGTCACTTTATACTGCTTCATTCAACTGTTACATTCAGTTGTATTCTTTCACAGATTTGATTTTAGTTGCTTTCTTTAAGTGGTAAATATTTATGTTCCATTGTGCTCAGCTGGTATTGATACTTTGTATCTTTAGTTGTTATTATTATTATCTTTATTATTATAATTATTATTATCTTTAGTTATTATTATTATCTTTATTTCAACTCAAGATCCACAAACATGTACATAATAAACAAAATGATAAAGTTCTGTAGAAGAAAAGGCAGTTAAAAAAACGAATATTTGGTGTTGAGATATAAAATCAAAGGATTACATTCTTCCTTATTTAAGACAGCGTCATCGCTACAATCTTTCATTACCACCAATTGATAAATCATATTTGCATAATCATTGTGATATGTGCCATTTACATTGATATGCAACAGTTCTTAAGATTTGTACTTAACAGCACTTGGAGGCGAACACAGTAGTTCATGGTGTATCATGTTATATCTGGACATAATGTCTCTTGTATTCTGGCCCATAGTGGACCAATGAGCAATGTCTGTGTATGTCAGTGTCTTAGACAGAAGTGATGTTGTGTACCACCACAGACTATATATGGCCATACATGTGGCTGAGTAAACATTGTTGTCACACTAGTGAAATACTGAACCCTTGAATGCACCAACAGCTGAATCACAGACTATATATGGCCATACATGTGGCTGAGTAAACGTTGTTGTCACACTAGTGAAATACTGAACCCTTGAATGCACCAATAACTGAACCACAGACTATATATGGCCATACATGTGGCTGAGTAAACATTGTTGTCACACTAGTGAAATACTGAACCCTTGAATGCACCAACAGCTGAATCACAGACTATATATGGCCATACATGTGGCTGAGTAAACGTTGTTGTCACACTAGTGAAATACTGAACCCTTGAATGCACCAATAACTGAACCACAGACTACATATGGCCATACATGTGGCTGAGTAAACATTGTTGTCACACCAGTGAAATACTGAACCCTAGAATGCACCAACAGCTGAATCACAGACTATATATGGCCATACATGTGGCTGAGTAAACATTGTTGTCACACTAGTGAAATACTGAACCCTTGAATGCACCAATAACTGAACCACAGACTATATATGGCCATACATGTGGCTGAGTAAACATTGTTGTCACACTAGTGAAATACTGAACCCTTGAATGCACCAACAGCTGAATTACATACTATATATGGCCATACATGTGGCTGAGTAAACATTGTTGTCACACCAGTGAAATACTGAACCCTTGAATGCACCAATAACTGAACCACAGACTATATATGGCCATACATGTGGCTGAGTAAACATTGTTGTCACACCAGTGAAATACTGAACCCTTGAATGCACCAATAACTGAACCACAGACTATATATGGCCATACATGTGGCTGAGTAAACATTGTTGTCACACTAGTGAAATACTGAACCCTTGAATGCACCAACAGCTGGACCACAGACTATATATGGCCATACATGTGGCTGAGTAAACATTGTTGTCACACCAGTGAAATACTGAACCCTTGAATGCACCAATAACTGAACCACAGACTATATATGGCCATACATGTGGCTGAGTAAACATTGTTGTCACACCAGTGAAATACTGAACCCTTGAATGCACCAACAGCTGAATTACAGACTATATATGGCCATACATGTGGCTGAGTAAACATTGTTGTCACACCAGTGAAATACTGAACCCTTGAATGCACCAATAACTGAACCACAGACTATATATGGCCATACATGTGGCTGAGTAAACATTGTTGTCACACTAGTGAAATACTGAACCCTTGAATGCACCAACAGCTGAATTACAGACTATATATGGCCATACATGTGGCTGAGTAAACGTTGTTGTCACACCAGTGAAATACTGAACCCTTGAATGCACCAACAGCTGGACCACAGATTATGTGTGACCATACATGTGGCTGAGTAAACGCCTGTATGGACCCAGTAGCTACACCACTGCCTGTATGGACCCAGTAGCTACACCACTGCCTGTATGGACCCAATAGCTACACCACTGCCTGTATGGACCCAATAGCTACACCACTGCCTGTATGGACCCAATAGCTACACCACTGCCTGTATGGACCCAGTAGCTACACCACTGCCTGTATGGATCCAGTAGCTACACCACTGCCTGTATGGACCCAGTAGCTACACCACTGCCTGTATGGACCCAGTAGCTACACCACTGTCTGTATGGACCCAATAGCTACATCACTGCCTGTATGGACCCAGTAGCTACACCACTGCCTGTATGGACCCAGTAGCTACACCACTGTCTGTATGGACCCAATAGCTACACCACTGCCTGTATGGACCCAGTAGCTACACCACTGCCTGTATGGATCCAATAGCTACACCACTACCTGTATGGACCCAGTAGCTACACCACTGCTTGTATGGATCCAATAGCTACACCACCGCCTGTATGGACCCAATAGCTACACCACTGCCTGTATGGACCCAATAGCTACACCACTGCCTGTATGGCCCCAATAGCTACACCACTGCCTGTATGGACCCAATAGCTATACCTCTGCCTGTATGGATCCAATAGCTACACCACTGCTTGTATGGACCCAATAGCTACACCACTGCCTGTATGGACCCAATAGCTACACCACTGCCTGTATGGACCCAATAGCTACACCACTGCCTGTATGGACCCAATAGCTACACCACTGTCTGTATGGACCCAATAGCTACACCACTGCCTGTATGGACCCAATAGCTACACCACTGTCTGTATGGACCCAATAGCTACACCACTGTCTGCATGGACCCAATAGCTACACCACTGCCTGTATGGACCCAATAGCTACACCACTGCCTGTATGGACCCAATAGCTACACCACTGCCTGTATGGACCCAATAGCTATACCACTGCCTGTATGGACCCAATAGCTACACCACTGCCTGTATGGACCCAGTAGCTACACCACTGCCTGTATGGACCCAATAGTTACACCACTGTCTGTATGGACCCGTGGTCTCAATGATAATCAAGTAGCATGATATGAACAACTTTGGAACTCTTCTGAACAATGTCATTGTCAAACCGAGAAATAAACTTTCCTGCACTTTCTCACAGTTGTTTAGTATGTATAGTTCCATTAATCCCCTGCAGGTGTTCCGTCAACTCTCCCGCGTCACAGAACTACACAAGAATGTGACGTCAAGTCCTGAGTTTGAGCAGTTGCAGCTGGACTTTGGTGATGCATGTGATCGTCTCACAGAAGAGCTGCGTGACCTTGAACGACATTCAAATACTGCCGTTCTCCATCTGGTGGTAGGAGTCTTCAAGGAAACGACCGAGCCACTGTCACGATTGCTTCAAGCGTCACTGTCAACGTCACAGGTGAGGGACACTTGTATGTGTCAACAGGTGACGTCATTCACATCACTGGTGACACCACTCACGTGACAGGTGACGTCACTCACATCAGAAGTGATGACACTTATGTTACTGGTGACATCAATCTTCACATGTGACGTTACTCAAGTGAGAGGTAAAATCACTAATATGTTAGGGTCATACAATATAAAAATTGTGTCATTTCAATGTCATACAATGTGACAAGTGTGTCATGTCAATGTCACACAATGTGACAAGTGAATCATGTCAATGTCATGCAATGTGACAAGTGTGTCATAGCAATGTCATACAATGTGACAAGTGTGTGATCATTGTCATACAACGTAACAAGTGTGTCATATCAATGTCGTACAATGTGACAAATCTGTTTCATATCAATGTCACAAATGCGGTTTGTAACATGTTGTGTCAATGTCATACAGTGTGACAAGTGTGTCATATCAGTGTCACATATGTGTTGTGTAAGTATGTTGGTCAGTGTCATACAATGTGACAAGTGTGTCATGCCAACTGACATTTAATTCCTTATCTTTACAGCTGGACATGGCGCAGGAAGTGTCTAACAAGGAGGTCAAGTGTGACAAGGAGGTCAAGTGTGACAAGGAAGTCAAGCATGTCACTGAGCAGTGTTTCGAGTCACTTATAGACTCGTTCCAGCGACACGCTGAGCTTGTGTGTCAAGTGTCAAGACTGGTGGCAGCCGGGTCTCTCCACTCTAAAAGTACACTTCTTTCTCTCTTGTTTCACTCAATGTCTTATTACTTACCCATGACTGGTGGTTCAGCTGGATTCTCTCCTGATGTTACTTACCCATGACTGGTGGTTCAGCTGGATTCTCTCCTGGTGTTACTTACCCATGACTGGTGGTTCAGCTGGATTCTCTCCTGATGTTACTTACCCATGACTGGTGGTTCAGCTGGATTCTCTCCTGATGTTACTTACCCATGACTGGTGGTTCAGCTGGATTCTCTCCTGGTGTTACTTACCTATGACTGGTGGTTCAGCTGGATTCTCTCCTGATGTTACTTACCCATGACTGGTGGTTCAGCTGGATTCTCTCCTGGTGTTACTTACCCATGACTGGTGGTTCGGCTGGATTCTCTCCTGGTGTTACTTACCCATGACTGGTGGTTCAGCTGGATTCTCTCCTGATGTTACTTACCCATGACTGGTGGTTCAGCTGGATTCTCTCCTGATGTTACTTACCCATGACTGGTGGTTCAGCTGGATTCTCTCCTGATGTTACTTACCCATGACTGGTGGTTCAGCTGGATTCTCTCCTGGTGTTACTTACCCATGACTGGTGGTCCAGCTAGATTCTCTCCTGATGTTACTTACCCATGACTGGTGGTTCAGCTGGATTCTCGCCTGGTGTTACTTACCCATGACTGGTGGTCCAGCTGGATTCTCTCCTGGTGTTACTTACCCATGACTGGTGGTTCGGCTGGATTCTCTCCTGGTGTTACTTACCCATGACTGGTGGTTCGGCTGGATTCTCTCCTGATGTTACTTACCCATGACTGGTGGTTCGGCTGGATTCTCTCCTGATGTTACTTACCCATGACTGGTGGTTCGGCTTGATTCTCTCCTGATGTTACTTACCCATGACTGGTGGTTCGGCTTGATTCTCTCCTGATGTTACTTACCCATGACTGGTGGTTCGGCTTGATTCTCTCCTGATGTTACTTACCCATGACTGGTGGTTCAGCTGGATTCTCTCCTGATGTTACTTACCCATGACTGGTGGTTCAGCTGGATTCTCTCCTGATGTTACTTACCCATGACTGGTGGTTCGGCTGGATTCTCTCCTGATGTTACTTACCCATGACTGGTGGTCCAGCTGGATTCTCTCCTGATGTTACTTACCCATGACTGGTGGTTCAGCTGGATTCTCTCCTGATGTTACTTACCCATGACTGGTGATTCAGCTGGAGTCTCTCCTGATGGTACTTACCCATGACTGGTGGTCCAGCTGGATTCTCTCCTGATGTTACTTACCCATGACTGGTGGTTCCGCTGGATTCTCTCCTGATGTTACTTACCCATGACTGGTGGTTCGGCTGGATTCTCTCCTGATGTTACTTACCCATGACTGGTGGTTCGGCTGGATTCTCTCCTGATGTTACTTACCCATGGCTGGTGGTTCGGCTTGATTCTCTCCTGATGTTACTTACCCATGACTGGTGGTTCAGCTGGATTCTCTCCTGATGTTACTTACCCATGACTGGTGGTTCAGCTGGATTCTCTCCTGATGTTACTTACCCATGACTGGTGGTTCAGCTGGATTCTCTCCTGATGTTACTTACTATGACTGGTGGTTCGGCTGGATTCTCTCCTGATGTTACTTACCCATGACTGGTGGTCCAGCTGGATTCTCTCCTGATGTTACTTACCCATGACTGGTGGTTCAGCTGGATTCTCTCCTGATGTTACTTACCCATGACTGGTGATTCAGCTGGATTCTCTCCTGATGGCACTTACCCATGACTGGTGGTTCAGCTGGATTCTCTCCTGATGTTACTTACCATGACTGGTGGTTCGGCTGGATTCTCTCCTGATGTTACTTACCCATGACTGGTGGTCCAGCTGGATTCTCTCCTGATGTTACTTACCCATGACTGGTGGTTCAGCTGGATTCTCTCCTGATGTTACTTACCCATGACTGGTGATTCAGCTGGAGTCTCTCCTGATGGTACTTACCCATGACTGGTGGTCCAGCTGGATTCTCTCCTGATGTTACTTACCCATGACTGGTGGTTCAGCTGGATTCTCTCCTGATGTTAATTACCGATGACTGGAGGTTCAGCTGGATTCTCTCCTGATGTTACTTACCTATGACTGGTGGTTCAGCTGGATTCTCTCCTGACGTTACTTACCCATGACTGGTGGTTCAGCTGGATTCTCTCCTGACGTTACTTACCCATGACTGGTGGTTCAGCTGGATTCTCTCCTGATGTTACTTACCCATGACTAGTGGTCCAGCTGGATTCTCTCCTGGTGTTACTTACCTATGACTGGTGGTTCAGCTGGATTCTCTCCTGATGTTACTTACCCATGACTGGTGGTCCAGCTGGATTCTCTCCTGGTGTTACTTACCTATGACTGGTGGTTCAGCTGGATTCTCTCCTGGTGTTACTTACCCATGACTGGTGGTCCAGCTGGATTCTCTCCTGATGTTACTTTCCCATGACTGGTGGTTCAGCTGGATTCTCTCCTGATGTTACACGTCTCCTGGCAGCTCAAGTCACAATTTTTAGTTCCTTCGTTTTGTTGTTTAATTGGTTGGTTTGTTCCCAAGTTCAGTGAACAAGTCTCAGCAATTAACTTACTGAGTTATTTCAAAGAATGAAACTAATGAATTAATTCCATGAGTTATTTCATAGAATGAGTCAAATGAATAAATTTATTAACTCAGTAAAGTGGATTTGTGGTTGTTGTAGGTGTTTGATTTGAACCATCAACAGTTGAGTTGTAGTTGTTGTAGGTGTCAGAACCATGAATGTAGGTGTCAGAACCATCAACAGTTGAGTTGTGGTTGTTGTAGGTGTCAGAACCATCAACAGTTGAGTCGTGGTTGTTGTAGGTGTCAGAACCATCAACAGTTGAGTTGTGGTTGTTGTAGGTGTCAGAACCATCAACAGTTGAGTCGTGGTTGTTGTAGGTGTCAGAACCATCAACAGTTGAGTTGTGGTTGTTGTAGGTGTCAGAACCATCAACAGTTGAGTCGTGCTTGATGTAGGTGTCTGAACCATCAACGGTTGAGTCGTGAATATGGTAGTTGTCAGAACCATCAACAATTGAGTTGTGTATGTTGTAATGTCTGAACCATCAATGGTTGAACCGTGGTTGTTGTAGGTGTCAGAACCATCAACGATTGAGTCATGGATGTGGTAGTTGTCAGAACCATCAACAATTGAATCGCGTATGTTGTAATGTCTGAACCATCAATGGTTGAGCCGTGGTTGTTGTAGGTGTCAGAACCAGCAACGGTTGAGTCGTGGTTGTTGTAGATGTTAGAACCATCAACGGTTGAGTTGTGGTTGTTGTAGGTGTCAGAACCATCAACAATTGAGTCGTGGTTGTTGTAGGTGTCAGAACCATCAACAATTGAGTCGTGGTTGTTGTAGGTGTCAGAACCATCAACAGTTGTGTCGTGGTTGTTGTAGGTGTCAGAACCATCAACAATTGAGTCATGGTTGTTGTAGGTGTCAGAACCATCAACAGTTGTGTCGTGGTTGTTGTAGGTGTCAGAACCATCAACAGTTGTGTCGTGGTTGTTGTAGATGTCAGAACCAGCAACAGTTGAGTCGTGGTTGTTGTAGGTGTCAGAACCATCAACAGTTGTGTCATGGTTGTTGTAGATGTCAGAACCAGCAACAGTTGAGTCGTGGTTGTTGTAGGTGTCAGAACCATCAACAGTTGAGTCGTGTATGTTGTAGGTGTCAGAACCATCAACAGTTGTGTGACACAGTTGGAACAACTTGACCCAGAGGTTGTCCCAGCAATACTTGCCTGTTGTCGCCATAATGACCGGGTCACCTTGGAGGACCTCAGATTGCTGACGCAGGAATGGACGAACAACGTTGAGTTGTTGGTGTCGGCCATTGATGGTATAATTGACGAATGCTCTTTTATTGAAATATCAGGTACGAATTGTCAACCTCAGGTGACACAGACATTAGACACATGACACAACAGAATGGAAGAGCTGTGACAGTTTGGTGACTTGTCATCATCTATTCTGATGACGTGCTAGTGAGCCACAGCATTAACTACTTCAAATGTGGTTCTCATGAAGCTATTCTAGTAGATGAGTTGACCCCAAATCTTGAATTTTCAAATAATTATATTGATAGCATTTAAAATATTTTCCTTTGGAAATTTGTGAAATAAGCTTTCACATAATTAGTAATTGTTATTTAACAGCAACAAAATTGTAAATATAAGAGACAACACAATATTGGATATCTTTACGTATCGTTTGTCTTTGTATTGGAACTGTCAGTTTGAATTCCCCCAGTGTCGTGGTAATATGTCAGGTTTGCAGTGACATATTACCAGATAGTACTACTAGATAGTACCAGGAAAGTTCTTTAACATTATTTTAGTGGTTTAAGTCAACATAATTGTTCAAAGATGAACACAGTTTGTGATGTAGACTGTTAACAGTATTGGTTTATGTCTAAGCTGTGTTCTCTCAATAACATGTCTGCAAGAAATCAGCAATTGTCACCCAGTGTCACTGCATGTCACCACATGTCATCACAGTAACCAGATTTCTCTGTTTTATTGTGCAGCAAGTCAAATTGAAGTTGATGTTTCTGAGTGCTGCACCAGTGCCCTCGATGGTGCCAGCCCTATGACAGTCGACTCCATCAGGTGCATTCTGGGACAGACAAGACGACTGTCGCAGGTCGCAAGTGGAGTTGTGCGAAAGAACCACGATCCTTTCTGTAGAAGAGCTCTGAGGAAAACTATCCGTCAACTCAACAAGGGTGGGTGGGTTTATTTGTAGTTAATGAGTAACAAATGGTTAAGATTGTATCTGTTGAATTAGACATTCTTCATTAATTTGTCATATCTACAGTATACACCTGCAAGTAAGCCTGGACAGCTTTGATTGTCTAGTTCTAGTCAAGTTTTACTTGCCCGAGTTAACACAAACCTTGGCAGCAGGTTGCCTCACCAACTCAATGGAGTTCACTCCCTCTTAGTATTCAGTTAATACAAACCTTAACAGAAGGTTGGCTCACCAACTCATTTGAGTTCACTCCCTCTTAGTATTCAGTTAATGCAAACCTTGGCAGCAGGTTGGCTCACCAACTCAATGGAGTTCACTCCCTCTTAGTATTCAGTTAACACAAATCTTGACATAATGTTGGCTCACCAACTCAATGCAGTTCACTTCCTCTTAGTATTCAGTTAATACAAACCTTGACAGAAGGTTGGCTCACCAACTCATTTGAGTTCACTCCCTCTTAGTATTCAGTTAATACAAACCTTGGCAGCAGGTTGCCTCACCAACTCAATGGAGTTCACTCCCTCTTAGTATTCAGTTAACATAAACATTGGCAGCAGGTTGCCTCACCAACTCAATGGAGTTCACTCCCTCTTAGTATTCAGTTAACAGAAACCTTGGCAGCAGGTTGCCTCACCAACTCAATGGAGTTCACTCCCTCTTAGTATTCAGTTAACACAAACCTTGACAGAAGGTTGGCTCACCAACTCAATGGAGTTCACTTACTCTTAGTATTCAGTTAACACAAACCTTGGCAGCAGGTTGCCTCACCAACTCAATGGAGTTCACTCCCTCTTAGTATTCAGTTAACATAAACCTTGGCAGCAGGTTGCCTCACCAACTCAATGGAGTTCACTCCCTCTTAGTATTCAGTTAACACAAACCTTGACAGAAGGTTGGCTCACCAACTCAATGGAGTTCACTCCCTCTTAGTATTCAGTTAACACAAACCTTGGCAGCAGGTTGCCTCACCAACTCAATGGAGTTCACTCCCTCTTAGTATTCAGTTAACACAAACCTTGACAGAAGGTTGGCTCAACAACTTAATGGAGTTCACTCCCTCTTAGTATTCAGTTAACACAAACCTTGGCAGAAGGTTGGCTCACCAACTCAATGGAGTTCACTCCCTCTTAATATTCAGTTAGCAGGAAGTCTAATGAGTTTAAATGAGCTTTCCCTCCATGGCTACATAGTGTCCCTAACCAATGACTTGGCAGTTGATGACAGATTGTTGATTTTGCCGAATCCTTTATATTGGTGCACCTAGTTCCAGAGGATACAGGACCTTTAGAAATGTTGTATATTATATTGTATTCAGTTATTGTGTCCATGTTAAAACTCCCTTTTCAAATGATTTATGTTATGTTATGTTAATCCTCTTGGCCCCTTTCAAATGATTTAGTCCATCACAAAATAGGTTTGTTAATATTTGGCTGTGTAGTGTTTGAATAGTAGTAGTAATGTGCACAGTCAGTTTAATAAAACAGTGCATACTTTTGGTAAAATCATCGAAAGAAAAAGTTTGATCATTAGATTTGGTAACTAGTGAAAGTTTGACTAACCTTATGCTATATATACAATGCCGGGCCACTTTTGCCTTTTTTTGGTTGTCCTAGTGCATGCTGGGTAGATTCATTGTTTTACAAAATGAATCAGAAACAAGACAAGCAATAACATGAAATTGAGGACGAACTTATCACAGGGTTTCAATGTTTTGTTTGTCAGAGATCTCATGGCAGATGTTTGTTTCAGCCATCGTCAATGTGAAGTCTGTGTCAACAGTGGTGACAATTAGTGACACTGACGGTGACACTGCTGACTGTCGGGAGGTGTTGTATGAACCTTGTGAGCAGCTATTGTCATGTGTGGCCCGTGTCAGGAAGACACTGGTCAAACAGACTGACCACAATGACCAGCACCTTGGTCATCTCCCTTGTCTAGGTGTGTATGCTCTACTCACAAAGTAAGTCTTACTGTGACATGGACGAGGCTGGTGTAGTGACACATTCTTGACCGCAATGTCCAGAAATAATGTTTTGATTGTACCATTAGTCATTAGAGAGTAAGTCATACTAAGTCACCTATAATAATATATTTATATGTCTATGTTGAACCATTGTGTGAATGTAGACAGAGAGCAAGTCATACTAAATCATGTATATATATTTATATGTCTGTTGAACCATTGTGTGAATGTAGACAGAGAGCAAGTCATACTAAATCATGTATATATATTTATATGTCTGTTGAACCATTGTGTGAATGTAGACAGAGAGTTAGTCATACTAAATCATGTATATATATTTATATGTCTGTTGAACCATTGTGTGAATGTAGACAGAGAGCAAGTCATACTAAATCATGTATATATATTTATATGTCTGTTGAACCATTGTGTGAATGTAGACAGAGAGCAAGTCATACTAAATCATGTATATATTTATATGTCTGTTGAACAATTGTGTGAATGTAGACAGAGAGTAAGTCATACTAAATCACCTATATATTTATATGTCTATGTTGAACAATTGTGTGAATGTAGACAGAGAGTTAGTCATACTAAATCATGTATATATATTTATATGTCTGTTGAACCATTGTGTGAATGTAGACAGAGAGCAAGTCATACTAAATCATGTATATATATTTATATGTCTGTTGAACCATTGTGTGAATGTAGACAGAGAGCAAGTCATACTAAATCATGTATATATTTATATGTCTGTTGAACAATTGTGTGAATGTAGACAGAGAGTAAGTCATACTAAATCACCTATATATTTATATGTCTATGTTGAACAATTGTGTGAATGTAGACAGAGAGTAAGTCATACTAAATCACCTATATATTTATATGTCTATGTTGAACAATTGTGTGAATGTAGACAGAGAGTTAGTCATACTAAATCATGTATATATTTATATGTCTGTTGAACCATTGTGTGAATGTAGACAGAGAGTAAGTCACACTAAATCACCTATATATTTATATGTCTGTTGAACCATTGTGTGAATGTAGACAGAGAGTAAGTCATACTAAATCATGTATATATATTTATATGTCTATTGAACCATTGTTAGAATGTAGACAGAGAGTAAGTCATACTAAATCACCTATATATTTATGTCTATGTTGAACAATTGTGTGAATGTAGACAGAGAGTTAGTCATACTAAATCACCTATATATTTATATGTCTATGTTGAACAATTGTGTGAATGTAGACAGAGAGTAAGTCATACTAAATCACCTATATATTTATATGTCTATGTTGAACAATTGTGTGAATGTAGACAGAGAGTAAGTCATACTAAATCACCTATATATTTATATGTCTATGTTGAACCATTGTGTGAATGTAGACAGAGAGCAAGTCATACTAAATCATGTATATATATTTATATGTCTGTTGAACCATTGTGAGAATGTAGACAGAGAGTAAGTCATACTAAATCACCTATATATTTATATGTCTATGTTGAACACTTGTGTGAATGTAGACGGAGAGCAAGTCATACTAAATCACCTATATATTTATATGTCTATGTTGAACAATTGTGTGAATGTAGACAGAGAGTAAGTCATACTAAATCACCTATATATTTATATGTCTATGTTGAACAATTGTGTGAATGTAGACAGAGAGCAAGTCATACTAAATCATGTATATATTTATATGTCTATGTTGAACCATTGTGTGAATGTAGACAGAGAGCAAGTCATACTAAATCATGTATATATTTATATGTCTATGTTGAACCATTGTGTGAATGTAGACAGAGAGTAAGTCATACTAAATCATGTATATATTTATATGTCTGTTGAACCATTGTGTGAATGTAGACAGAGAGTTAGTCATACTAAATCATGTATATATTTATATGTCTGTTGAACCATTGTGTGAATGTAGACAGAGAGTAAGTCATACTAAATCATGTATATATTTATATGTCTGTTGAACCATTGTGTGAATGTAGACAGAGAGTTAGTCATACTAAATCATGTATATATTTATATGTCTGTTGAACCATTGTGTGAATGTAGACAGAGAGTTAGTCATACTAAATCACCTATATATTTATATGTCTGTTGAACAATTGTGTGAATGTAGACAGAGAGTAAGTCATACTAAATCATGTATATATTTATATGTCTGTTGAACCATTGTGAGAATGTAGACAGAGAGTTAGTCATACTAAATCACCTATATATTTATATGTCGAACCATTGTGAGAATGTAGACAGAGAGCAAGTCATACTAAATCATGTATATATTTATATGTCTATGTTGAACCATTGTGTGAATGTAGACAGAGAGTAAGTCATACTAAATCATGTATATATTTATATGTCTGTTGAACCATTGTGAGAATGTAGACAGAGAGTAAGTCACACTAATTCACTTATATATATATTTATGTCTATGTTGGACAACTGTGTGAATATTGACAGAGCGTAAGTCATTCATGACTGACCTGTGAGTGACTTGGGACTGACCTTTGAGTGACCTGGGACTGACCTGTGAGTGACCTGGGACTGACCTGTGAGTGACCTGGGACTGACATGTCACATTGAGTTCCTGTGTCTTACTCAGTGTCCACCAGTATCACTTCCATCACTCACTGATCATGTGATTCTGTTCGGGGACAGATTGGGATGTGAGTGAGGAAGAGGAGGATGTGATGGGAGGACATTTCAAGGAGCATCTTCCTTCCCAGTTGATTAGAGTGAAGGAAGAGAGGAAAGAAATGGAGGAAGTTGAGAGGGAGACGAGGTTGGGGGCAGTGACTGGTAGCTCCTCCCTCCCAGGTGTGACTGGGAGCTCCTCTCTCCCAGGTCTGTTCTCTTCCCACAGCATCTAACTTACGAAGTTTATAATTTGCAAGTAAATGCTTAGTTCTTTTACAGAAGAGCTCAAGTATAGCTACTTATTCATTGGTTAAAATTTAAGCAAATTCTGAGACATCAACTTTTGAAATTTCCTGAAAATTGGTTGATTTGACCCGGAATGACCTTTAAGTATTTCTTTCAGAGTTCACCAGTGACAAGTTGACTCGGTTTATGAGTCGGCTGACAACATCAGCAGTCGGAGGGGAACAGCAAACTGTTGATCTACTTTGTACGGACGTCCTAACAATGACGAATCACCTCACACAGACAGCCGCCAGTGTGGCTGAGATACTCTGTGACATGCACAGACAGAGGTTGGTAGATACAACAGCCTTGTGGGGGTTTCTCCTGCACACAGACAGAGGTGGGTAGATACAACAGCCTTGTGGGGGCTTATCCTGCACATAGACAGAGGTGGGTAGATACAACAGCCTTGTGGGGGCTTCTCCTGCACACAGACAGGTAGGTGGGTACAACAGCCTTGTGGGGGCTTCTCCTGCACACAGACAGAGGTGGGTGGATACAACAGCCTTGTGTGGGCTTCTCCTGCTCACAGTCAGGTTGGTAGATACAACAGCCTTGTGTGGGCTTATCCTGCACACAGACAGAGGTGGGTGGATACTACAGCCTTGTGTGGGCTTCTCCTGCACACATACAGAGGTCGGTGGATACAACAGCGTTGTGTGGGCTTCTCCTGCACACAGACAGAGGTCGATGGATACAACAGCCTTGTGTGGGCTTCTCCTGCACACAGACAGAGGTCGATGGATACAACAGCCTTGTGTGGGCTTCTCCTGCACACATACAGAGGTCGGTGGATACAACAGCATTATGTGGGCTTTTCCTGCTCACAGTCAGGTTGGTAGATACAACAGCCTTGTGTGGGCTTATCCTGCACACAGACAGAGGTGGGTGGATACTACAGCCTTGTGTGGGCTTCTCCTGCACACATACAGAGGTCGGTGGATACAACAGCGTTGTGTGGGCTTCTCCTGCACACAGACAGAGGTCGATGGATACAACAGCCTTGTGTGGGCTTCTCCTGCACACAGACAGAGGTCAGTGGATACAACAGCGTTGTGTGGGCTTCTCCTGCACACAGTCAGAGGTCAGTGGATACTACAGCCTTGTGTGGGCTTCTCCTGCACACAGACAGAGGTCGATGGATACAACAGCCTTGTGTGGGCTTCTCCTGCACACAGACAGAGGTCAGTGGATACAACAGCGTTGTGTGGGCTTCTCCTGCACACAGACAGAGGTCAGTGGATACTACAGCCTTGTGTGGGCTTCTCCTGCACACAGACAGAGGTCGATGGATACAACAGCCTTGTGTGGGCTTCTCCTGCACACATACAGAGGTCGGTGGATACAACAGCGTTGTGTGGGCTTCTCCTGCTCACAGTCAGGTTGGTAGATACAACAGCCTTGTGTGGGCTTCTCCTGCTCACAGTCAGGTTGGTAGATACAACAGCCTTGTGTGGGCTTCTCCTGCTCACAGTCAGGTTGGTAGATACAACAGCCTTGTGTGGGCTTCTCCTGCACACAGACAGAGGTGGGTGGATACTACAGCCTGGGTGGGTAGAATTCTTTTGAAAATTGATATTCGAATGTCAATAAGATCATTGTGAGTTTTTAAAACTAATGTTATTCTGGTTACTTAACTTAGTCAACCATACTTTGTGTACAACAAGTCCAACTTAGGTGTTGTATGACACCTCTAACCTATGTTTCCAAGTCTAACTTAGGTGTTGTATGACACCTCTAACCTATGTTTCCAGGTCCAACTTAGGTGTTGTATGACACCTCTAACCTATGTTTCCAAGTCCAACTTAGGTGTTGTATGACACCTCTAACATATGTTTCCAAGTCCAACTTAGGTGTTGTATGACACCTCTAACATATGTTTCCAGGTCCAACTTAGGTGTTGTATGACACCTCTAACCTATGTTTCCAGGTCCAACTTAGGTATTGTATGGTACGTCTAACATATGTTTCCAGGTCCAACTTAGGTGTTGTATGACACCTCTAACCTATGTTTCCAGGTCCAACTTAGGTATTGTATGACACCTCTAACCTATGTTTCCTGGTCTAATGTATCTATTGCCTGAGTTTTTTTTGTTTGCAGTACTCTGCGCTGTCTTACGTCGGAAGTGATGCGTCTGGCGCCACAGCTGCTTCACAGTGCCGCAAGCGTAGTACAGCATGATGTCAGCCAGGTGGAGCCACTGCATGTCACAGCGGAGTCATGGGCAAAGAAGGTGGTGGAAGTTTTCTATTTGTTGCATCCATTTGCAGCACAATAAGTTTTGGACACGATTGTTATTTATAGAGCATTCAACGAATTACTTTACAAAAACCAGTAGCATCAGAAAGAGTGACATGGGGGGGGCAGTAGCATCAAAAAGAGTGGTATTGGTGGGCAGTAGCATCAGAAAGTGTGATATTGGGGGGCAGTAGCATCAGAAAAGTGATATTGGGGTGGCAGTAGCATCAGATAGAGTTATACAAATGAGATTTCCTAGAAACAGCTACTCGCCCATTGTATTGTGTCACTGAGAGAGTATCATCATTGTCAAGTGACGTGTCGTCTGACAGGTGACACAACTGGAGACACTGCTGGACTGTCAACTGACTAGCTGGAGGAGTGAAGTAGACAGAGTTGTGGACGCTGTAAAGACAATGAACACACGACTCCTCACTACACAGGTAGACTTTCTTTTAGAGCAAGACTCCTCACATCACAGGTAAACTTTCTTCTAGAGCAAGACTCCTCACATCACAGGTAAACTTTCTTCTAGAGCAAGATTCCCCATGTGACAGGTAAATTTCTTCAAGAGCAAAACTCCTCACATCACATGTCAACTTTCTTCCAAGAGCAAGACTCCTCACATGACAGGTAAACTTCCTTCTTGATCAAGACTCCGCACATCAAAGGTAAAGTGTATCCTTGAGCAAGACTTATCACACATTATATGATTAATCAAATGATTTATTAAGAATGCTATTCAGAGGAAAACTGATTTATGATGCAGTAAGATTTAAGAATTCATTTGTATTTCTATAGCAGTTGTATATGACATCATATAATTATGATAACATAATAGTGTACGATGGTACAATATTGTAAAAATTTAATGATCGGCTGCAGCTGCTTAGACAGAGAAACAGGAGTCTAATTCCACCTTTATTGCAACATACAGTGCATTACATAGTCCAGCCAAGGGGGTGCTCCAAGTGTCCAATCAAGGGGGCACTCTAAGTGTCCAATCAAGGGGGCACTCCAAGTGCCCAATCAAGGGGGCACTCCAAGTGTCCAATCAAGGGGGCGCTCCAAGTGTCCAATCAAGGGGGCGCTCCAAGTGTCCAATCAAGGGGGCGCTCCAAGTGTCCAATCAAGGGGGCGCTCCAAGTGTCCAATCAAGGGGGCGCTCCAAGTGTCCAATCAAGGGGGCGCTCCAAGTGTCCAATCAAGGGGGCGCTCCAAGTGTCCAGTCAGGAGCCAGTAATGGCTACTTATCTGCAGACTGCCCCATATTCTACACTCGTATTCATGTTGTGATCCACCGCAATATGTAATAGAGGAAGAATCCATGATTATTTACGCAGTCCTTGTCTGACACACATTGCCACTGTTTCTTGCTAGACGGAGGTAATAGAGGAAGACAACAGATTCCTTCACAGACTTGTCTCCACGACCGTCCTACTACTTGAGAGTACGCTCACTTGTAGCGCTGCCAGAGAGAGACATGTACGCACAAGTGACAGCACTAACCTCGGCCAGCAGCAGCGCCATCTAGCGACACAAGTTACTCGCTTCGATGAACTCACATCGATGTTTCTGACTGTCGCTGACATGTTGGTTGATACCAGTAAGTGCCGAGACCGTTACAACAGACTGGGTTACATTGGTCAATTACAGCATTTAAAAATAATAATTACAAAGACATTTCAAAATATCAATTACAGTTGCAATATTTAAACATAAATCAGTTAGATGCTTCATAAATAGTCAACTGCAATAGTTCATTGTTTGAGTACAACCCCTACATTGTTTTACAAAAAGAAGATTTTGTATACCATTACGTGTTCAAGGTGTTTTTCAATTCAATATGTAAATTTTTCCTAAATATTTGAGAATTTTAAAACTATCTTGATAAACAATAACTATTATTTACCATTGTGACATTAATTAATTATGCACCCCCCGGAAGACTTATTCACTCTGTTATACATTTATTCAACTATGCTGGGTTTAGGCACCAGTTGCTCCTCAATGTTGTATTGAGTGAATTTGTGAGCCCAATACAACAATCTAAAGCAACGAGTACATAAGACCCATTAACGTTGTATTGAGTGAGTTTGTGAGCCCAATACAACAATCTAAAGCAACGAGTACATAAGACCCATTAACGTTGTATTGAGTGAGTTTGTGAGCCCAATACAACAATCTAAAGCAACGAGTACATAAGACCCATTAACGTTGTATTGAGTGAGTTTGTGAGCCCAATACAACAATCTAAAGCAACGAGTACATAAGACCCATTAACGTTGTATTGAGTGAGTTTGTGAGCCCAATACAACAATCTAAAGCAACGAGTACATAAGACAAATTATCGTTCGATAAGGTATTTTTTATGTGGGTTCATACGTAACATTTCAACACATTTGTTGCAATAGTAATGCTGGTATCAGGAC
This sequence comes from Lamellibrachia columna, assembly GCA_963662155.1. Classification (NCBI taxonomy): domain Eukaryota; kingdom Metazoa; phylum Annelida; class Polychaeta; order Sabellida; family Siboglinidae; genus Lamellibrachia; species Lamellibrachia columna. Next base: position 59,701,872 of record OY759264.1, read on the forward strand.
AGCATATCTCACCATACATAGTGCGTTATCGGTAGCAATTAACCACATGAAAGACATTTAGTATCATTCATATGTAATAAGAGATTTGCCTACTAACCAGATGCAGTGAAGGAGATTGCCCAGCTTGAGTTGACGTCTCGAGAGTGGGCCGCAGCCATCTTCTGTCTCACAGGCCACATCAACAGACTTTGTCATGACGCTTGCATCAAGCTCAATGTCAGACCACCACCAGGGAGCAGCACTGAGCCCAGCGCATTGCAGCGAGAACTCAATGACATTACGCGGGCAACCATCCGAGTAAAAGAACTCGTCAGTTCAGTTCTAGAGAGGTGTGTGGTCTATCGGCAGTTTTTTATTACAATAATAAAAACATTTATTCACGATAAACCTTATAAAATATACATTTTATCTTCCTAAGGGTCGTGATTTTAAAATAGATAACTACTATATAAATACATATAAATAGTGTACAGCCTAAGACTAAATAATGTTGTGAACTAGTAAAGTGTAAAATTTAGTAAATATTCATTTAAAATATAAAAATCAGATAAGTTGAGTAGAACGTAAAAAGTGTGTGATTTAAAAAAAAAGCTATGAGTTACCTAAAAATCCAGCTAAGATGTTCACGGTGTTAAGAGTCACTGTTATACCTTCAACCAAAGATATTGTTCAAATATGCTCTTTTAAAAGCATGCACAGAATCGCATTGTCTTAGTGTTGGGTTAAGATTGTTCCATATTTTTGGACCAATGATGGCTATTGAAGTTTTGAATATTTGAGTTCGTGCTTGTGGTACAAACAGGTTTCCTTTTGTGTGAGATCGAGTACTTCAATTAGAGACTTGAGACTGGCTGAAACATCTCACACGTGTATTGTGGGGCGAGTCCTTTTACTGACTTGTAAACCACTTGTGTTTGTCTGTACTTTACATGCTCTGGTAATGGCAGCCAATGTAGCTGCTTCAAGAGTGGGGCACTCTCTGGTAATGGCAGCCAATGTAGCTGCTTCAAGAGTGGGGCACGTTCTGCTCTGTATTCAGAGTCTGTGATGATTCTGGCAGCACGTTTCTGTAGTTTGAGGATACGCTTTGATGACGGTGCACTGCCCCAGATTCTGCTGCAGTAATCCATGTGTGGTAGAATATAGCAGTTATAAAATGTTGTCCTTGTTTGAAATGGGACGTATTTTTTTATTTGGCAGAGAAGTGCGAGGTAGCCAGCAATCGTGCGGTGTAAATTTGGCACGTGTGGCTTTGATGGGAGGAAATGGTCTATTTTGAGCCCGAGTAGTTTTTCACTCTCTGCCACTTGCAGCTTATTTCCCTTGAGCCATACATCGGGACCAGTTGTGTCACATTGATGACCATTCTGTTTTGGTCACACCAATTAGATCTTTCCTGAAGATCATCATGGATGAATCATGTGGGGATGGCATCTGTCATAAGATCGTCATGGATTAATCATTTGGGGATGACGTCTGTCATAAGATCGTCATGGATGAATCATGTGGGGATGGCATCTGTCATAAGATCGTCATGGATGAATCATGTAGGGATGGCGTCTGTCATAAGATCGTCATGGATGAATCATGTGGGGATGGTGTCTATCATAAGATCGTCATGGATTAATTATGTGGGGATGGCGTCTATCATATGCAGCTTTGAGATGTTCTCTGCCTGATGTAAACACATTTGAAGGTAACAAGCAACTGTGAGATGTTCCCTAGTAGTATTAACTGTATTTTCTTTTCTGTCCACAGCCATGTGTCCCCAGAGACGGTCTCAGAGTTGGCCCTTCTGCTTGACCAGTTGGATGACCTCAATGTCCAGATGTCTGACTGTGTTGAACTGATGACACACATCAGCGCCCCCTACAAGGCAACAGAGAAGTTGTACGCCCCTCACAGTTTGGGGTTGGTACAGTGGGAGTGGGCAGTGAAGGTAAAGACAACAGAGAAGTAATACACCCCTCACAGTCTGGGGTTGTTACAGTGGGGGTGGACAGTGAAGGTAAAGACAACAGAGAAGTTGTACGCCCCTCACAGTCTGGGGTTGTTACAGTGGGGGTGGGCAGTGAAGCTAAAGACAACAGAGAAGTTGTACGCCCCTCACAGTCTGGGGTTGTTACAGTGGGGGTGGGCAGTGAAGGTAAAGACAACAGAGAAGTTGTACACCCCTCACAGTCTGGGGTTGTTACAGTGGGGGTGGGCAGTGAAGGTAAAGACAACAGAGAAGTTGTACACCCCTCACAGTCTGGGGTTGTTACAGTGGGGGTGGACAGTGAAGGTAAAGACAACAGAGAAGTTGTACGCCCCTCACAGTCTGGGGTTGTTACAGTGGGGGTGGGCAGTGAAGGTAAAGACAACAGAGAAGTTGTACACCCCTCACAGTCTGGGGTTGTTACAGTGGGGGTGGGCAGTGAAGGTAAAGACAACAGAGAAGTTGTACGCCCCTCACAGTCGGGGGTTGTTACAGTGGGGGTGGGCAGTGAAGGTAAAGACAACAGAGAAGTTGTACACCCCTCACAGTCTGGGGTTGTTACAGTGGGCAATGAAGTTTGGGTGTCCAACTGTTTTGGCTGAGTTAGGATCAGGACACCTGATCTTTTATAAATTATATTTACCCTACCTACTTCGGAGGTTACACTTTGTAGCATCACTTCTCATTATTTCTTTGCACTAAATGCATCAGTGAAAAATGTATGCTAGGTTAGCAGTTTCACTGATAAAGAGAGTGTATAATTAGTCTTGGACCCGATATTTAACAAAATGTCCGGTAGCCCTGGACTGATATTTCATGTGTCGCTGAACTGATATTTCAGGTGGCCCTTAACAGATCTGAAAGTAATCAGCAGTTAAAATTAAACTTATGTTATTTCAGGTGCATCAAACATACGACATTATAGATGAACTGACCTCTGACTTCACACAGAAAGTCAACGGTTCTCACGATGAAGATAAGAACAGTTTCCAGCAGCGGTTTGAAGCTTTGTGTGATAAGACACTACACGCAGCGCGACAGTGTCATGACACAAACAAGTCTGCAGTGATACAGCGCCATCTACAGGATATGACACGCATCAAAGCAGAACTTTTGTCATTGGTCACAAACTGTAAGTTTATACTCTTGTCCTTGGTCGCGCACTATAAGTTTGTACTCTTGTCCTTGGTCACACACTGTAAGTTTGTACTCTTGTCCTTGGTCACACACTATAAGTTTGTACTCTTGTCCTTGGTCACACACTGTAAGTTTGTACTCTTGTCCTTGGTCACACACTGTAAGTTTGTACTCTTGTCCTTGGTCACACACTAAGTTTATATTATTGTCCTTGGTCACACACTGTAAGTTTGTACTCTTGTCCTTGGTCACACACTGTAAGTGTGAACTCTTGTCCTTGGTCACACACTGTAAGCTTATATTCTTGTCCACAACATTTGTGATTGAATAACATACATTTTATTACCATTTGTTGTTTCTGGTTAATGTGGTTTCAATTTGCAACTTTTAAATAGATTGTGTTCTTCAATATTAACTATGTATGATATGAAATATTCAGATTATGTTTCCAAATGAAAGTTGTAGGAATGGCATAAATAGGACACCATATAATTTGTGGTCATGTGAATAATTGGTCATGTAATGTAATTCCCTGGGCATTCCCATTGTTTTGTCTGGGAAACTATTTGTAATTTCCACTGAACCATAGAGCTACATAATTAATCATTTCCCTATAGCCTACTAGGGTGTTGTATTAATGTGTGTGCCCTGGATCCATCCTCTAGATATGACCTGGATGCTTTCATTGACTCAAGTTAGTATAGACTGATCATATTACACAATGTGCATAAGATAAACAAATTAAGTGGTGTGCTTGCATGTTTGTATAACGACCTGTCTGTCTGTCCGCCTGTACAACAGGAAGGAACTGTCTAAATAATCATACATCATTTGTAATAATGATAATGTATGGTTCCTATTTGTAATAATGATAATGCATGGTTCCTATTATTGTGCTTTTTACAAAAACAATTATGCACAAAGCTGTGCTGAAAGAGCTTAAAACATAATTTTAGAATGTTATAATAATAACAAGTACATTTATATAAAGCCATAAATCTGAAAACAGTCCATTTAGAGGTGCTTTAAATACATAGGTGCTAAAATTAATTAAGTAAATGATAATAAATTAGTTAAATTTAAATGTATTTTATGCCACACAACTTCCATTAAAAGTGAAGTCCTAATAGAGTTCCTCAAAGAAGGGGGGACATAGTATGAAGTCCTAATAGAGTTCCTCAAAGAAGGGGGGACTTAGTATGAAGTCCTAATAGAGTTCCTCAAAGAAGGGGGACATAGTATGAAGTCATAATAGAGTTCCTCAAAGAAGGGGGGACATAGTATGAAGTCCTAATAGAGTTCCTCAAAGAAGGGGGGACATAGTATGAAGTCCTAATAGAGTTCCTCAAAGAAGGGGGGACATAGTATGAAGTCCTAATAGAGTTCCTCAAAGAAGGGGGGACTTAGTATGAAGTCCTAATAGAGTTCCTCAAAGAAGGGGGACATAGTATGAAGTCATAATAGAGTTCCTCAAAGAAGGGGGGACATAGTATGAAGTCATAATAGAGTTCCTCAAAGAAGGGGGGACATAGTATGAAGTCCTAATAGAGTTCCTCAAAGAAGGGGGGACATAGTATGAAGTCCTAATAGAGTTCCTCAAAGAAGGGGGGACATAGTATGAAGTCCTAATAGAGTTCCTCAAAGAAGGGGGGACTTAGTATGAAGTCCTAATAGAGTTCCTCAAAGAAGGGGGACATAGTATGAAGTCATAATAGAGTTCCTCAAAGAAGGGGGGACATAGTATGAAGTCCTAATAGAGTTCCTCAAAGAAGGGGGGACATAGTATGAAGTCCTAATAGAGTTCCTCAAAGAAGGGGGGACATAGTATGAAGTTCTAATAGAGTTCCTCAAAGAAGGGGGGACATAGTATGAAGTCCTAATAGAGTTCCTCAAAGAAGGGGGGACATAGTATGAAGTTCTAATAGAGTTCCTCAAAGAAGGGGGGACATAGTATGAAGTTCTAATAGAGTTCCTCAAAGAAGGGAGGACATAGTATGAAGTCCTAATAGAGTTCCTCAAAGAAGGGGGGACATAGTATGAAGTCCTAATAGAGTTCCTCAAAGAAGGGGGGACATAGTATGAAGTCCTAATAGAGTTCCTCAAAGAAGGGGGGACATAGTATGAAGTTCTAATAGAGTTCCTCAAAGAAGGGGGGACATAGTATGAAGTCCTAATAGAGTTCCTCAAAGAAGGGGGGACATAGTATGAAGTTCTAATAGAGTTCCTCAAAGAAGGGGGGACATAGTATGAAGTTCTAATAGAGTTCCTCAAAGAAGGGAGGACATAGTATGAAGTCCTAATAGAGTTCCTCAAAGAAGGGGGGACATAGTATGAAGTCCTAATAGAGTTCCTCAAAGAAGGGGGGACATAGTATGAAGTCCTAATAGAGTTCCTCAAAGAAAGGGGGACATAGTATGAAGTCCGAATATAGTTCCTCAAAGAAGGGGGACATAGTATGAAGTCCTAATAGAGTTCCTCAAAGAAGGGGGGACATAGTATGAAGTCCTAATAGCGTTCCTCAAAGAAGGGGGGACATAGTATGAAGTCCTAATAGAGTTCCTCAAAGAAGGGGGGACATAGTATGAAGTCCTAATAGAGTTGCTCAAAGAAGGGGGGAAATAGTATGAAGTTCTAATAGAGTTCCTCAAAGAAGGGGGGACATAGTATGAAGTCCTAATAGAGTTCCTCAAAGAAGGGGGACATAGTATGAAGTCCTAATAGAGTTCCTCAGAGAAGGGGGGACATAGTATGAAGTCCTAATAGAGTTCCTCAAAGAAGGGGGGACATAGTATGCAAACAGCTTGCTGAACTATTCACCTAGTGCATTAGATCAAACAGGATCCCAGGAAGCTGGGAAAATGCCATCATCGTACTACTACACAAGAAAGGAGGTATTAAGGATCTGAAAAATTACAGACCCATCAGCCTTCTCTCAAATCTGTGTAAGTTATTCACCAAAGTTCTAACAAATCACATTACCAATATCCTAAATTTCAACCAACCTAGAGAACAAGCAGGATTCTAAACCAGTTTTTCAACAACTGACCACCTACATGTAATAAACCAGATCATCCAAAAACATGAAGAATATAGGCAACCATTATGTCTGGGTTTCATCAATTATGAGAAAGCCTTTGACAGCGTTGAAATCCCAGCAGTTCTTGAAGCTCTGGTCAACCAGGTGTACATTCATCCTACATCAATATCATCAACACAATGTATAACCAGGGTGTACACTCATCCTACATCAATATCATCAACACAATATATAACCAGGTGTACATTCATCCTACATCAATATCATCAACACAATGTATAACCAGGGTGTACACTCATCCTACATCAATATCATCAACACAATATATAACCAGGGTGTACATTCATCCTACATCAATATCATCAACACAGTGTATAACCAGGGTGTACATTCATCCTACATCAATATCATCAACACAGTGTATAACCAGGGTGTACATTCATCCTACATCAATATCATCAACACAATGTATAACCAGGGTGTACACTCATCCTACATCAATATCATCAACACAATATATAACCAGGTGTACATTCATCCTACATCAATATCATCAACACAATGTATAACCAGGGTGTACACTCATCCTACATCAATATCATCAACACAATGTATAACCAGGGTGTACATTCATCCTACATCAATATCATCAACACAGTGTATAACCAGGGTGTACATTCATCCTACATCAATATCATCAACACAATGTATAACCAGGGTGTACATTCATCCTACATCAATATCATCAACACAGTGTATAACCAGGGTGTACATTCATCCTACATCAATATCATCAACACAAGATATAACCAGGGTGTACATTCATCCTACATTAATATCATCAACACAGTGTATAACCAGGGTGTACATTCATCCTACATCAATATCATCAACACAATGTATAACCAGGGTGTACATTCATCCTATATCAATATCATCAACACAATATATAACCAGGGTGTACATTCATCCTACATCAATATCATCAACACAATGTATAACCAGGGTGTACATTCATCCTATATCAATATCATCAACACAATATATAACCAGGGTGTACATTCATCCTACATCAATATCATCAACACAATATATAACCAGGTGTACATTCATCCTACATCAATATCATCAACGCAATATATAACCAGGGTGTACATTCATCCTACATCAATATCATCAACACAGTGTATAACCAGGGTGTACATTCATCCTACATCAATATCATCAACACAATATATAACCAGGTGTACATTCATCCTACATCAATATCATCAATACAACATATAACCAGGGTGTACATTCATCCTACATCAATATCATCAACACAGTGTATAACCAGGGTGTACATTCATCCTACATCAATATCATCAACACAATATATAACCAGGTGTACATTCATCCTACATCAATATCATCAACACAATATATAACCAGGGTGTACATTCATCCTACATCAATATCATCAACACAATGTATAACCAGGGTGTACATTCATCCTACATCAATATCATCAACATAGTGTATAACCAGGGTGTACATTCATCCTACATCAATATCATCAACACAGTGTATAACCAGGGTGTACACTCATCCTACATCAATATCATCAACACAATATATAACCAGGTGTACATTCATCCTACATCAATATCATCAACACAATATATAACCAGGGTGTACATTCATCCTACATCAATATCATCAACACAATGTATAACCAGGGTGTACATTCATCCTACATCAATATCATCAACATAGTGTATAACCAGGGTGTACATTCATCCTACATCAATATCATCAACACAGTGTATAACCAGGGTGTACACTCATCCTACATCAATATCATCAACACAATATATAACCAGGTGTACATTCATCCTACATCAATATCATCAACACAGTGTATAACCAGGGTGTACATTCATCCTACATTAATATCATCAACACAGTGTATAACCAGGGTGTACATTCATCCTACATCAATATCATCAACACAATGTATAACCAGGTGTACATTCATCCTACATCAGTATCATCAACAATGTGTATAACCAGGGTGTACATTCATCCTACATCAATATCATCAACACAATATATAACCAGGGTGTACATTCATCCTACATCAATATCATCTACACAATGTATAACCAGGGTGTACATTCATCCTACATCAATATCATCAACACAGTGTATAACCAGGTGTACATTCATCCTACATCAGTATCATCAACAATGTGTATAACCAGGGTGTACATTCACCCTACATCAATATCATCAACACAATGTATAACCAGGGTGTACATTCATCCTACATCAATATCATCAACACAATGTATAACCAGGGTGTACATTCATCCTACATCAATATCATCAACACAATGTATAACCAGGGTGTACATTCATCCTACATCAATATCATCAACACAATATACAACCAGGGTGTACATTCATCCTACATCAATATCATCAACACAATGTATAACCAGGGTGTACATTCATCCTACATCAATATCATCAACACAAAGTATAACCAGGGTGTACATTCATCCTACATCAATATCATCAACACAATTTATAACCAGGGTGTACATTCATCCTACATCAATATCATCAACACAATGTATAACCAGGTGTACATTCATCCTACATCAATATCATCAACACAATGTATAACCAGGGTGTACATTCATCCTATATCAATATCATCAACACAATGTATAACCAGGGTGTACATTCATCCTACATCAATATCATCAACACAATGTATAACCAGGTGTACATTCATCCTACATCAGTATCATCAACAATGTGTATAACCAGGGTGTACATTCATCCTACATCAATATCATCAACACAATATATAACCAGGGTGTACATTCATCCTACATCAATATCATCAACACAATGTATAACCAGGTGTACATTCATCCTACATCAATATCATCAACACAGTGTATAACCAGGGTGTACATTCATCCTACATCAATATCATCAACACAGTGTATAACCAGGTGTACATTCATCCTACATCAATATAATTAACACAACGTATAACCAGGGTGTACATTCATCCTACATCAATATCATCAACACAATGTATAACCAGGGTGTACATTCATCCTACATCAATATCATCAACACAGTGTATAACCAGGGTGTACATTCATCCTACATCAATATCATCAACACAGTGTATAACCAGGTGTACATTCATCCTACATCAATATCATCAACACAGTGTATAACCAGGGTGTACATTCATCCTACATCAATATCATCAACACAGTGTATAACCAGGTGTACATTCATCCTACATCAATATCATCAACACAATGTATAACCAGGGTGTACATTCATCCTACATCAATATCATCAACACAGTGTATAACCAGGTGTACATTCATCCTACATCAATATCATTAACACAACGTATAACCAGGTTGTACGTTCATCCTACATCAATATCATCAACACAATGTATAACCAGGGTGTACATTCATCCTACATCAATATCATCAACACAATGTATAACCAGGGTGTACATTCATCCTACATCAATATCATCAACACAGTGTATAACCAGGGTGTACATTCATCCTACATCAATATCATCAACACAGTGTATAACCAGGTGTACATTCATCCTACATCAATATAATTAACACAACGTATAACCAGGGTGTACATTCATCCTACATCAATATCATCAACACAATGTATAACCAGGGTGTACATTCATCCTACATCAATATCATCAACACAGTGTATAACCAGGGTGTACATTCATCCTACATCAATATCATCAACACAGTGTATAACCAGGTGTACATTCATCCTACATCAATATCATCAACACAGTGTATAACCAGGGTGTACATTCATCCTACATCAATATCATCAACACAGTGTATAACCAGGTGTACATTCATCCTACATCAATATCATCAACACAATGTATAACCAGGGTGTACATTCATCCTACATCAATATCATCAACACAGTGTATAACCAGGTGTACATTCATCCTACATCAATATCATTAACACAACGTATAACCAGGTTGTACGTTCATCCTACATCAATATCATCAACACAATGTATAACCAGGGTGTACATTCATCCTACATCAATATCATCAACACAATGTATAACCAGGGTGTATATTCATCCTACATCAATATCATCAACACAATATACAACCAGGGTGTACATTCATCCTACATCAATATCATCAACACAATGTATAACCAGGGTGTACATTCATCCTACATCAATATCATCAACACAAAGTATAACCAGGGTGTACATTCATCCTACATCAATATCATCAACACAGTGTATAACCAGGGTGTACATTCATCCTACATCAATATCATCAACACAGTGTATAACCAGGTGTACATTCATCCTACATCAATATAATTAACACAACGTATAACCAGGGTGTACATTCATCCTACATCAATATCATCAACACAATGTATAACCAGGGTGTACATTCATCCTACATCAATATCATCAACACAGTGTATAACCAGGGTGTACATTCATCCTACATCAATATCATCAACACAGTGTATAACCAGGTGTACATTCATCCTACATCAATATCATCAACACAGTGTATAACCAGGGTGTACATTCATCCTACATCAATATCATCAACACAGTGTATAACCAGGTGTACATTCATCCTACATCAATATCATCAACACAATGTATAACCAGGGTGTACATTCATCCTACATCAATATCATCAACACAGTGTATAACCAGGTGTACATTCATCCTACATCAATATCATTAACACAACGTATAACCAGGTTGTACGTTCATCCTACATCAATATCATCAACACAATGTATAACCAGGGTGTACATTCATCCTACATCAATATCATCAACACAGTGTATAACCAGGGTGTACATTCATCCTACATCAATATCATCAACACAGTGTATAACCAGGTGTACATTCATCCTACATCAATATCATCAACACAGTGTATAACCAGGGTGTACATTCATCCTACATCAATATCATCAACACAGTGTATAACCAGGTGTACATTCATCCTACATCAATATCATCAACACAATGTATAACCAGGGTGTACATTCATCCTACATCAATATCATCAACACAGTGTATAACCAGGTGTACATTCATCCTACATCAATATCATTAACACAACGTATAACCAGGTTGTACGTTCATCCTACATCAATATCATCAACACAATGTATAACCAGGGTGTACATTCATCCTACATCAATATCATCAACACAATGTATAACCAGGGTGTATATTCATCCTACATCAATATCATCAACACAGTGTATAACCAGGGTGTACATTCATCCTACATCAATATCATCAACACAGTGTATAACCAGGGTGTACATTCATCCTACATTAATATCATCAACACAGTGTATAACCAGGGTGTACATTCATCCTACATCAATATCATCAACACAATGTATAACCAGGTGTACATTCATCCTACATCAGTATCATCAACAATGTGTATAACCAGGGTGTACATTCATCCTACATCAATATCATCAACACAATATATAACCAGGGTGTACATTCATCCTACATCAATATCATCTACACAATGTATAACCAGGGTGTACATTCATCCTACATCAATATCATCAACACAGTGTATAACCAGGTGTACATTCATCCTACATCAGTATCATCAACAATGTGTATAACCAGGGTGTACATTCATCCTACATCAATATCATCAACACAATATATAACCAGGGTGTACATTCATCCTACATCAATATCATCTACACAATGTATAACCAGGTTGTACATTCATCCTACATCAATATCATTAACACAACGTATAACCAGGGTGTACATTCATCCTACATCAATATCATCAACACAATGTATAACCAGGGTGTACATTCATCCTACATCAATATCATCAACACAATGTATAACCAGGGTGTACATTCATCCTACATCAATATCATCAACACAATGTATAACCAGGGTGTACATTCATCCTACATCAATATCATCAACACAGTGTATAACCAGGGTGTACATTCATCCTACATCAATATCATCAACACAGTGTATAACCAGGGTGTATATTCACCCTACATCAATATCATCAACACAATATATAACCAGGGTGTACATTCATCCTACATCAATATCATCAACACACTATATAACCAGGGTGTACATTCATCCTACATCAATATCATCAACACAATGTATAACCAGGGTGTACATTCACCCTACATCAATATCATCAACACACTATATAACCAGGGTGTACATTCATCCTACATCAATATCATTAACACAACGTATAACCAGGGTGTACATTCATCCTACATCAATATCATCAACACAATATATAACCAGGGTGTACATTCATCCTACATCAATATCATCAACACAATGTATAACCAGGGTGTACATTCACCCTACATCAATATCATCAACACAATATATAACCAGGGTGTACATTCATCCTACATCAATATCATCAACACAATGTATAACCAGGGTGTACATTCATCCTACATCAATATCGTCAACACAATGTATAACCAGGGTGTACATTCATCCTACATCAATATCATCAACACAATGTATAACCAGGGTGTACATTCATCCTACATCAATATCATCAACACAGTATATAACCAGGGTGTACATTCATCCTACATCAATATCATCAACACAGTATATAACCAGGGTGTATATTCATCCTACATCAATATCATCAACACAATATATAACCAGGGTGTACATTCATCCTACATCAATATCATCAACACAGTGTATAACCAGGGTGTACATTCATCCTACATCAATATCATCTACACAATGTATAACCAGGGTGTACATTCATCCTACATCAATAACATCAACACAATATATAACCAGGGTGTACATTCATCCTACATCAATATCATCTACACAATGTATAACCAGGGTGTACATTCATCCTACATCAATATCATTAACACAACGTATAACCAGGGTGTACATTCATCCTACATCAATATCATCAACACAATGTATAACCAGGGTGTACATTCATCCTACATCAATATCATCAACACAATGTATAACCAGGGTGTACATTCATCCTACATCAATATCATCTACACAATGTATAACCAGGTGTACATTCATCCTACATCAATATCATCAACACAATGTATAACCAGGGTGTACACTCATCCTACATCAATATCATCAACACAATGTATAACCAGGGTGTATATTCACCCTACATCAATATCATCAACACAATGTATAACCAGGGTGTACATTCATCCTACATCAATAACATCAACACAATATATAACCAGGTGTACATTCATCCTACATCAATATCATCAACACAATGTATAACCAGGGAACATCAACCATCAGACTCCACAAAGATAGCAACAAGATCAATATAGATAGAGGGGTAAGACAGGGGGCCTCACCTAAATTGTTTAATGCTGCCCTAGAAGGAATCTTCAGGAGGTTAGACTGGGATAGAAAGAGAATCAACATAAACAGTGATCATCTGAGGCTTTCTGAGCCATCTGTGCTGATGATATTGTTCTTAGGACAAACAATGATCATCTGAGGCTTTCTGAGCCATCTGTGCTGATGATATTGTTCTTAGGACAAACAATGATCATCTGAGGCTTTCTGAGCCATCTGTGCTGATGATATTGTTCTTAGGACAAACAATGATCATCTGAGGCTTTCTGAGCCATCTGTGCTGATGATATTGTTCTTAGGACAAACAATGATCATCTGAGGCTTTCTGAGCCATCTGTGCTGATGATATTGTTCTTAGGACAAACAACACAAAGAACTAGAGGAAATGTTAAATGAGAACAACTTAGAACAGCCCAAAGAAGCAGGGAAAGATGTATGCTAGGAATTACCAAGAGATAGAAAAACTATCAAATGGATCAGAGAGCAAACTAAAATCCAGGATATCATAAAACTAGTTAAAATCAAGAAATGGGGATGGGCGGGACACCTTGCCAGAACTAAGGACAACAGGTGGATAAAGATAACAACAGAATGGAGACCAATGACAGGTTCTCGAAGTCAGGGATGACAAAAACTAGATGGAGAGATGAAATTGTGAAGTTTGCTGGCATGACATGGATGAGAACGGCACAGGACAGAAGTAAATGGTACCAGCTCGGGGTGACCTTCACCCTCAGTGGGCTGACAATGGATGAGATGATGATGCCACACGAAATAATGTGGGACATTATGTAACAAACTTATTTCAACTTCCATTAAAAGTGAATGTATTAAATTAGATGGATAATAAATTAGTTAAAACATAGTGCATGTATAATTATGCATAGTAATAATATAAATATAAAATTAATGAAATAAATAATAATAAATTTATTAAAACATGACATATTAGTATATTATATATATATATATATATACATATATACATATATATATATATATATATATATATATATATATATATATATATATATATATATATATATATATATATATTAAATTAGTTAAATAATAATAATAAATTACTAAAGACATTATGCATGTGGCTACACATTGTATGCCACACAAAATAATGTGGGATATTAAGTAACAAACTTATTTAAACTTCCATTAAAACTTAATGTATTAAATTAGATGGCACTATTAATTAATATGTAATATATATTTAAGTGTACATTCCCTAGTCATCAGGTAATTACAGTATGCTTTATATTATAGAATTGTTAAAATATCAAGTAGTCATTTTATAGCATATTGTTGTGGTTTTATACGAAAGCAGTTTTATGTATATGTATGACAAGCATACAGTCGTGTACACAAGCATACAGTCATGCACATGTATTGTGTATGTTGCAGCTACATATCTTTACAGCAAACACATACTCAAGCATATAACCATGAAACTGTTTTGTATGTTACAGCTACATATTTATACAACAACCATATGTATGTACACATACATACAGTCATTAATCCGTGTTATGTATATTACAGCTAGATATTTGTACAATAAACTTGTGTACACAAGCATGCAACTTGTGTACACAAGCATGCAACTTGTGTACACAAGCATGCAACTTGTGTACACAAGCATGCAACTTGTGTACACAAGCATGCAACTATGAATTACTGATGTATGTTAAGCAAGATTTAACAAGGCTGTCGTCCAAAGCCACAAGTCCCAGGTGGCAAGTGGACAAAGCCACAAGTCCCAGGTGGCAAGTGGACAAAGCCACAAGTCCCAGGTGGCAAGTGGACAAAGCCACAAGTCCCAGGTGGCAAGTGGACAAAGCCACAAGTCCCAGGTGGCAAGTGGACAAAGCCACAAGTCCCAGGTGGCAAGTGGACAAAGCCACAAGTCCCAGGTGGCAAGTGGACAAAGCCACAAGTCCCAGGTGGCAAGTGGACAAAGCCACAAGTCCCAGGTGGCAAGTGGACAAAGCCACAAGTCCCAGGTGGCAAGTGGACAAAGCCACAAGTCCCAGGTGGCAAGTGGACAAAGAAGCCATTGGCTCACCAAGAGTTGTTCATCTGTGTATAGCCTGCCCTGGTCAGATGTCTGCCTTGGTCAGATGTCTGCCCTGGTCAGATGTCTGCCTTGGTCAGATGTCTGCCCTGGTCAG
Source organism: Lamellibrachia columna (assembly GCA_963662155.1). Classification (NCBI taxonomy): domain Eukaryota; kingdom Metazoa; phylum Annelida; class Polychaeta; order Sabellida; family Siboglinidae; genus Lamellibrachia; species Lamellibrachia columna. The sequence goes on from OY759264.1 coordinate 59,717,695, forward strand.
ATGTCTGCCCTGGTCAGATATCTGTCCTAGCCAGATGCCTCTCCTGGTCAGATGTCTGCCCTGGTCAGATGCCTATCCTGGTCAGATGTCTGCCTTGGTCAGATGTCTGCCCTGGTCAGATGCCTATCCTGGTCAGATGTCTGCCTTGGTCAGATGTCTGCCCTGGTCAGATGTCTGCCCTGGTCAGATGTCTGCCTTGGTCAGATGTCTGCCCTGGTCAGATGTCTGCCCTGGTCAGATGTCTGTCAATGTTGTATGTTGCAGCGAGTGAGACAAGGGAGACATCAGAGAGTCGACAGACAGCGCTGGTCCAGCGACACTGGGCGGCCAAGACTAGTGCCTTCATGGCTAGTTTACACGACACATTTCAGTCCAACTCTCAGATCATACGAGGTATACCTACAGCTACAGTGTTGTGTTTACACAACACATTTCAATCCAGCTCTCAGATCATACGAGGTATAACTACAGCTACAGTGTTGTGTTTACACAACACATTTCAATCCAACTCTCAGATCATACGAGGTATAACTACAGCTACAGTGTTGTGTTTACACAACACATTTCAATCCAACTCTCAGATCATACGAGGTATAACTACAGCTACAGTTTTGTGTTTATACAACACATTTCAATCCAACTCTCAGATCATATGAGGTATAATTACAGCTACAGTGCTGTGTTTATACAGCACATTTCAATCCAACTCTCAGATCATACGAGGTATAACTACAGCTACAGTGTTGTGTTTACACAACACATTTCAATCCAACTCTCAGATCATACGAGGTATAACTACAGCTACAGTGTTGTGTTTACACAACACATTTCAATCCAACTCTCAGATCATACGAGGTATAACTACAGCTACAGTGTTGTGCTAACGTGATGTTCCATGGAATTCCTTTATGCTTGTTTTGTTGGGCCACAAGGGGTATTTCCCTACTGTCCCCCAGGTGGCGCCAGTGAATATGTTGAAATGTATAAAATTTTGGCCTTTGACATTTATATAACCTGGGTAATATAAATAATGGCTGTTAAACCCTAGATTTCATATTAAAAAGCTACTCAGTTTATGTGGAAATTATATTACTTCACACAATCTGTTAGATCACTTCACATTTTGTTTCATAGTACTTTTAGCAAGCTTATGTGACTATATGTATATATATTATATCACATTAATTTCAGAGTTGCATTAGCCTATCCTTCGTATTGGAAATAGACAAACACTATTACATTTCTACAGAGACAATGTAGGCAGTGACACAATCATTGGTTCTTTAATGTTTAGATGCTGAGAAGTTACTGAGAACTGGTGAAGACAGGACCCAAGACATGAGAACTGGTGAAGACAGGACCCAAGACATGAGAACTGGTGAAGACAGGACCCAATACATGAGAACTGGTGAAGACAGGACCCAAGACATGAGAACTGTTGAAGACAGGACCCAAGACATGAGAACTGGTGAAGACAGGACCCAAGACATGAGAACTGGCGAAGACAGGACCCAAGACATGAGAACTGGTGAAGACAGGACCCAAGATACGACAGACAGAAGGAGTTTCTCTGAGCAAGTCAAGCTTTCAGTTGACAAAGACCAACCCTATCTCCAGGACAGAGAAATGCAACGGTAACTATGTCTTTCTGAACAGGAAAGTTGTTTTTCGAGTAGGCTGAGATCATGCGTTTTTAAGACTATCTTTAACAACACTCATTGTTGCCATACTTTGTTAAAACTTCAGCGATGTAAAATAAAATAAATAAAATCTTCTTTTATTTGTGATCAGTTATTTATTCAAGGCAACACTGAAATTTTCTGTTATTTTAATAGTATTATTTCATGTAAATAAGTGGAAAATGTAGGAACTTTATAATTGCAGTTATACACAATTCAATAAAGAGTGCAGTAATTGTTACCTTGATTAAAATAGTACTATATGGCAGGTGTTTGGGAGAATACTATATGGCAGGTGTTTGGGAGAATGACTACGTTTTAATTATATCATACTGGGATATGCAATTAAGCTATTCACAAAGATCTTTTATCACTCTTTTTATGGTATGATTTTTCAGGCAAAACAATTACCAAAATTAACAATGTTAATAATCAGTGGTGTATCTAGTACATTTTTGCTGTGGCGCTCTGTGAAAAGATGTATTGTAAACAACACTTTGCAGACTTTATATGATTCAGTTAAGTTTTTACCAGATATCTTGAGCCGAGTCTATGGTTTACCGTTTGTTCACCCAGCACTGAGTGTTATGCTCAGCTGACAGGAAGTCTGCTCGAGCTCGCTGATGACCTTGGCATGACCTCTGTGATGACAAAAGGAGACGCAACAAACTCACTGTGTCACAGATCTGTTTCCAGGTTAATCCTCCATATCTGATCAGCTCCTTGCTACCATAGCCTAGATGTTGATATTTAGATTGCTGCGTCCCTGCTGGTGCATGCATGCATGTGTACGTGCTTGACGCGTGGTAGGTAGTTGTCCAATGTCTCTACCAACCTGTCTACATTCACACGATGAGTGAAAAGGTTATTTGTCAAGTCCATTATAATTGGAGTATTTAGCCTGCAGCCTGCTTGAAATCCCAGTTTGGTAGCAAAACCCATCTAAGTCCTACAGTTGTCTGCGACAATGTGATTCTGTTCAGACCCACAGTTATACATTAGTGTCTGTGACAACGTGATTCTGTTCAGTCTCACAGTTCTACATTAGTGTCTGTGACAACGTGATTCTGTTCAGACCTACAGTTGTACATTAGTGTCCGTGACAACGTGATTCTGTTCAGTCTCACAGTTGTACATTATTGTCTGTGACAACGTGATTCTGTTCAGTCTCACAGTTCTACATTATTGTCTGTGACAATGTGATTCTGTTCAGTCCCACAGTTGTACGTTATTGTCTGTGACAACGTGATTCTGTTCAGTCTCACAGTTCTACATTATTGTCTGTGACAATGTGATTCTGTTCAGTCCCACAGTTGTACGCTATTGTCTGTGACAATGTGATTCTGTTCAGTCTCACAGTTCTACATTATTGTCTGTGACAACATGATTCTGTTCAGTCCCACAGTTGTACATTATTGTCCGTGACAACGTGATTCTGTTCAGTCCCACAGTTGTACATTATTGTCCGTGACAACGTGATTCTGTTCAGTCCCACAGTTGTACATTATTGTCTGTGACAACATGATTCTGTTCAGTGTCACAGTTCTACATTATTGTCTGTGACAATGTGATTCTGTTCAGTCCGACAGTTGTACATTATTGTCTGTGACAACATGATTATGTTCAGTGTCACAGTTCTACATTATTGTCTGTGACAATGTGCTTCTGTTCAGTCCCACAGTTGTACGCTATTGTCTGTGACAATGTGATTCTGTTCAGTCTCACAGTTCTACATTATTGTCTGTGACAATGTGATTCTGTTCAGTCCGACAGTTGTACATTATTGTCTGTGACAACATGATTCTATTCAGTCCCACAGTTGTACATTATTGTCTGTGACAACATGATTCTGTTCAGTCTCACAGTTGTACATTATTGTCCGTGACAACATGATTCTGTTCAGTCTCACAGTTCTACATTATTGTCTGTGACAATGTGATTCTGTTCAGTCCGACAGTTGTACATTATTGTCTGTGACAACATGATTCTGTTCAGTCCCACAGTTGTACATTATTGTCTGTGACAACATGATTCTGTTCAGTCTCACAGTTGTACATTATTGTCCGTGACAACATGATTCTGTTCAGTCCCACAGTTGTACATTATTGTCCGTGACAACGTGATTCTGTTCAGTCTCACAGTTGTACATTATTGTCCGTGACAACGTGATTCTGTTCAGTCTCACAGTTGTACATTATTGTCCGTGACAACGTGATTCTGTTCAGTCTCACAGTTGTACATTATTGTCCGTGACAACGTGATTCTGTTCAGTCTCACAGTTGTACATTATTGTCTGTGACAACGTGATTCTGTTCAGTCCCACAGTTGTACATTATTGTCTGTGACAACATGATTCTGTTCAGTCTCACAGTTGTACATTATTGTCCGTGACAACGTGATTCTGTTCAGTCCCACAGTTGTACATTATTGTCCGTGACAACGTGATTCTGTTCAGTCCCACAGTTGTACATTATTGTCCGTGACAACGTGATTCTGTTCAGTCTCACAGTTGTACATTATTGTCCGTGACAACGTGATTCTGTTCAGTCTCACAGTTGTACATTATTGTCCGTGACAACGTGATTCTGTTCAGTCTCACAGTTGTACATTATTGTCTGTGACAACGTGATTCTGTTCAGTCCCACAGTTGTACATTATTGTCTGTGACAACATGATTCTGTTCAGTCTCACAGTTGTACATTATTGTCTGTGACAACATGATTCTGTTCAGTCTCACAGTTGTACATTATTGTCCGTGACAACATGATTCTGTTCAGTCTCACAGTTGTACATTATTGTCTGTGACAATGTGCTTCTGTTCAGTCCCACAGTTGTACATTATTGTCTGTGACAACATGATCATGTTCAGTGTCACAGTTCTACATTATTGTCTGTGACAATGTGATTCTGTTCAGTCCCACAGTTGTACATTATTGTCTGTGACAACATGATTCTGTTCAGTCTCACAGTTGTACATTATTGTCCGTGACAACATGATTCTGTTCAGTCCCACAGTTGTACATTATTGTCCGTGACAACATGATTCTGTTCAGTCTCACAGTTGTACATTATTGTCCGTGACAACGTGATTCTGTTCAGTCTCACAGTTGTACATTATTGTCCGTGACAACGTGATTCTGTTCAGTCTCACAGTTGTACATTATTGTCTGTGACAACGTGATTCTGTTCAGTCCCACAGTTGTACATTATTGTCTGTGACAACATGATTCTGTTCAGTCTCACAGTTGTACATTATTGTCTGTGACAACATGATTCTGTTCAGTCTCACAGTTGTACATTATTGTCCGTGACAACATGATTCTGTTCAGTCTCACAGTTGTACATTATTGTCCGTGACAACGTGATTCTGTTCAGTCTCACAGTTGTACATTATTGTCCGTGACAACGTGATTCTGTTCAGTCTCACAGTTGTACATTATTGTCCGTGACAACGTGATTCTGTTCAGTCTCACAGTTGTACATTATTGTCCGTGACAACGTGATTCTGTTCAGTCTCACAGTTGTACATTATTGTCTGTGACAACGTGATTCTGTTCAGTCTCACAGTTGTACATTATTGTGTGTGACAACGTGATTCTGTTCAGTCCCACAGTTGTACATTATTGTCTGTGACAACGTGATTCTGTTCAGTCTCACAGTTGTACATTATTGTCCGTGACAACATGATTCTGTTCAGTCTCACAGTTGTACATTATTTTCTGTGACAACGTGATTCTGTTCAGTCTCACAGTTGTACATTATTGTCCGTGACAACGTGATTCTGTTCAGTCTCACAGTTGTACATTATTGTCCGTGACAACGTGATTCTGTTCAGTCCCACAGTTGTACATTATTGTCTGTGACAACATGATTCTGTTCAGTCTCACAGTTGTACATTATTGTCTGTGACAATGTGATTTTGTTCAGTCTCACAGTTGTACATTATTGTCTGTGACAACATGATTCTGTTCAGTCCCACAGTTGTACATTATTGTCTGTGACAATGTGATTCTGTTCAGTCTCACAGTTGTACATTATTGTCTGTGACAACGTGATTCTGTTCAGTCCCACAGTTGTACATTATTGTATGTGACAATGTGATTCTGTTCAGTCCCACAGTTGTACATTATTGTCTGTGACAATGTGATTCTTGAGCAGGTCGAAGTGTGTCCACTTTGCGCCACGTGACGCAGATGACTGCAATGACACAATGGAGATGACCGCGTCCATGTGGATCACAGAAGATGACCGGTCTCTGTCCATGGATTGCTTCCTTGAGTTGTTTGTTCTCTCTGTCTTTCAACATCTTGTGTTGCTGTCTCTGCTGTTCACCATTGCTGTCTCTGCTGTTCACCGTTGTTGTCTCTGCTGTTCACTCTCACTTGTCTTGTCACAAGTCACTTGTAGAGTTCCTTTCACTTTACTTTGTTTCACCGAGCACACTTCCTGCTTCATACTTGGCTCAGTTCACCGAGCACACTTCCTGCTTCATACTTGGCTCAGTTCACCGAGCACACTTCCTGCTTCATACTTGGCTCAGTTCACCAAGCACACATCCTGCTTCATACTTGGCTCAGTTCACCGAGCACACTTCCTGCTTCATACTTGGATCAGTTCACCGAGCACACTTTCTGCTTCATACTTGGCTCAGTTCACCGAGCACACTTCCTGCTTCATACTTGGCTCAGTTCACCGAGCACTCTTCCTGCTTCATACTTGGCTCAGTTCACCGAGCACACTTCCTGCTTCATACTTGGCTCAGTTCACCGAGCACACTTCCTGCTTCATACTTGGCTCAGTTCACCGAGCACACTTCCTGCTTCATACTTGGCTCAGTTCACCGAGCACACTTCCTGCTTCATACTTGGCTCAGTTCACTGAGCACACTTCCTGCTTCATACTTGGCTCAGTTCACCGAGCACACTTCCTGCTTCATACTTGGCTCAGTTCACCGAGCACACTTCCTGCTTCATACTTGGCTCAGTTCACCGAGCACACTTCCTGCTTCATACTTGGCTCAGTTCACCGAGCACACGTCCTGCTTCATACTTGGTTCAGTTCACCGAGCACACTTCCTGCTTCATACTTGGCTCAGTTCACCGAGCACACGTCCTGCTTCATACTTGGCTCAGTTCACCGAGCACTCTTCCTGCTTCATACTTGGCTCAGTTCACACAACTTGTGGTCTTCTATGATGAAGGATACTTCCAATAGTTCACACATAGTCTTATGTGCTGTTCACACAAAGTTCTGTCTGCTGTTCACACAGTCCTGTTGGATGTTCACACATTGCCTTTTGTGTAGTTCACATGAGGTCTTGTCTACTGTTCACAGAAAGTCATGTTTGCTGTTCACACTGGTCCTGTGTGCCATTCACACAAGATTCTGACTGCTCCTGTCTCCCTATCAGCTGGCTTTGCTCTGTTAAATTGTTGGACTGTGTGTGTCCTATTTCTATTGTTCACACATTATCCTGTCTGCTGTTCACACAGATCTTTAACAAGATTTAATAAAATTGTCATCCAAGACAAAGCCCAGTTAGCAAGTGGACAAGGAAACCGTTGGCTTATCGAGAATACAACATTTTTCATCTATGTGTAATCCGCCGTCCTCAGATATTTGTCAATTTGTTTTTTAACATATTCGTGCTGCTAGCAGTTACACAATCTGTAGATAATTTGTTCCATTCATTTATTCTCCTCTGTGAGAAAGAGTATTTTCTGAGATCCAATCGACACTGGTCCTTTACTAATGTTACTTCGTGTCCTCTAGTTCTATTATCTTTCTTGAGTGAGAAAACCCATTCAATATCTTAAAAACTTCAAATTGATCTCCTCTTAACCTCCTACTGTTCACACATAGTCATGTCTGCTGTTCATGCATGGTCTTGTCTACTGTTCACGTGCAAATGGTCCTGTGTGCTCTCACACATGGTCCTGTCTAATGTTCATACATGATCCTTTCTACTGTTTACATATGGTCATGTCTGCTTTTCACTCGAGGTACTTTCTGTTTGCTGTTCACATATGGTCCTTACTGTTGTTCATACATGGTCCTTACTGCAGTTCAAACATGGTCCTTTCTGCTAACATTGCTGTGTTAAGTTGTCTCACTTCGTCTTTGTTCTTTCTACGTTCTGGGTTTGACTGAGTGTGTCCTGTTTTGAGATTATGAAGCTGCTGTTCACACAATACCCTGATTACTGTTCATACATGGTCATATCTACTGTTCATGCACGATCCTGTGTGCTCTTCACATTTGGTCCTTTCTTTACTTCACACATGGGTCCTCTGCTATTTATACATTGGTCCTTGTTGATCTTCACACATGATCAAGGTTGCTGTTCACACATGGTCCTCACTGCTGTTCACACATGGTCTTTACTGCTGTTCACATGTGGTCCTTACTGCTAACATCACTCTGTTAAGTCTCAGTCTTTGATCGTTCAGATACTTCAATACAACAGTCCATGTTCGCCCGAGTCTGTCTTGTGTTGAGACTGAGAAGTTGAAGCATCTTTTGTTGTCCGTCTATGTGTGTTTTTACAGTGACATTGCCTGGAGACTTGTACACACTGCATGTTCTCTTTATATGCATGGCAACATTACTTGCATGATAACATGATATGCATGGTAACATTACATGCGTGGTAACATTACATGCGTGGTAACATTACATGCATCATGACATTGCATGCATGGTAACGTTACATGCGTGGTGACATTGCGTGCACGTGATGTGTGTGTGTGTGTGTGAATGTTGATACTAACATTAAAGCTGTCAACACAAATCTTGCTTGCTGTGTTTGTACTTTTATCTTTGACTGCATGCGTTTGACTGCATGCACTTGACTGCATGCGCTTGACTACATGCACTTTAACAAGATTTGCCATCCAAGCCAGAGGCTCAGATGGCAAGTGGACAAGGAAGCCATTGGCTTATCGAGAGTCCAACAATGTTCATCTACGTGTAACCCGCCCTCCTGAGATATGTGTCAACCTTGTTTTTAAACATATTCACGCTGCTAGCAGTTATACAATCTGTAGACAATTAATTTTGTTCCATTCATTTATTGTCCTCTGTGAGAATGAGTTCTTCCTGATTGACTTCATTAGCTTGACTGCATGCGCTTGATGCCATTGTGATTTACTTGACTTTTAAAAAGACATTAATCTGACCAGTGTATACTTTTTATATGCCATTGATAGAACTCAATTTGTGTTTTATACTGTGTGGAACATGTCAGACTAACATATATAAAAACATTTTAATTGCCAGATGTAAGATAACATTTTGATTGTCTGCTGTAAGAGAACATTTTGATTATCTGCTTAAGAGAACATTTTGAAGTATAAACTAACAGTGACTTTCATGGCATTTGTCAGATGCAACATATCAGTTCTTACAGTTCTCAGTTACTCAGTAAACGTTGTCCCCGATAAACACTGTCACATTTAATAAATTGGCCATTACATGTTAGCAAAGTCCCAAGTTGTTGACATCACTCTGTTCATTGTATTGTAGTTGACATCACTCTGTTCATTGTATTGTAGTTGACATCACTCTGTTCATTGTATTGAAGTTGACATCACTCTGTTCATTGTATTGTAGTTGACATCACTCTGTTCATTGTATTGTAGTTGACATCACTCTGTTCATGGTATTGTAGTTGACATCACTCTGTTCATGGTATTGTAGTTGACATCACTCTGTTCATGGTATTGTAGTTGATATAACTCTGTTCATAGTATTGTAGTTAATGCATTACATTGAGATCGCTATGTTGATGGTATAGTATTGCATATTGTATTGCATTGTTTTGATGGTATTGTACTGTACATTGTGTTGATTGCAGTGAGCCAGAGACAGTGTCGGTGTCAGTCGAGTATAGCAAGGCAGGAGAGAGGATGTTGAAGGAGATCTCCGACGATCCTCGTGTGCAACACCCAACACCTACAAGACATAGAGCCACTGACAACACTGTCTGTGTAGGTGCACTTAAACAGAATCAATCTTTATATGACTCTACACCTACAAGACATAGAGCCACTGACAACACTGTTTGTGTAGGTGGACTTAAACAGAACCGATCTTTATATGACTCTACAGCCACAAGACATAGAGCCACTGACAACACTGTTTGTGTAGGTGGACTTAAACAGAATCAATCTTTATATAACTCTACAGCCACAAGACATAGAGCCACTGACAACACTGTCTGTGTAGGTGCACTTAAACAGAATCAATCTTTATATGACTCTACACCCACAAGACATAGAGCCACTGACAACACTGTTTGTGTAGGTGGACTTAAACAGAACCGATCTTTATATGACTCTACAGCCACAAGACATAGAGCCACTGACAACACTGTTTGTGTAGGTGGACTTAAACAGAATCAATCTTTATATGACTCTACAGCCACAAGACATAGAGCCACTGATAACTCTGTCTGTGTAGGTGGACTTAAATAGAACTGATCTTTATATGACTCTACACCCACAAGACATAGAGCCACTGACAACACTGTCTGTGTAAGTGGACTTAAACAGAACCAATCTTTATATGACTCTACAGCCACAAGACATAGAGCCACTGACAACACTGTTTGTGTAGGTGGACTTAAACAGAACCGATCTTTATATGACTCTACAGCCACAAGACATAGAGCCACTGACAACACTGTCTGTGTAGGTGGACTTAAACAGAACCGATCTTTATATGACTCTACGGCCACAAGACATAGAGCCACTGACAACACTGTCTGTGTAGGTGGACTTAAACAGAACCGATCTTTATATGACTCTACACCTACAAGACATAGAGCCACTGACAACACTGTCTGTGTAGGTGCACTTAAACAGAATCAATCTTTATATGACTCTACACCCACAAGACATAGAGCCACTGACAACACTGTCTGTGTAGGTGGACTTAAACAGAACCAATCTTTATATGACTCTACAGCCACAAGACATAGAGCCACTGACAACACTGTTTGTGTAGGTGGACTTAAACAGAATCAATCTTTATATGACTCTACAGCCACAAGACATAGAGCCACTGATAACTCTGTCTGTGTAGGTGGACTTAAATAGAACTGATCTTTATATGACTCTACACCCACAAGACATAGAGCCACTGACAACACTGTCTGTGTAGGTGGACTTAAACAGAATCAATCTTTATATGACTCTACAGCCACAAGACATAGAGCCACTGACAACACTGTCTGTGTAGGTGGACTTAAACAGAACCAATCTTTATATGACTCTACAGCCACAAGACATAGAGCCATTGACAACACTGTCTGTGTAGGTGGACTTAAACAGAACTGATCTTTATATGACTCTACACCCACAAGACATACAGCCACTGACAACTCTGTCTGTGTAGGTGGACTTAAACAGAACTGATCTTTATATGACTCTACAGCCACAAGACATAGAGCCACTGACAACACTGTCTGTGTAGGTGGACTTAAACAGAACTGATCTTTATATGACTCTACACCCACAAGACATAGAGCCACTGACAACACTGTCTGTGTAGGTGGACTTAAACAGAATCAATCTTTATATGATTCTACAACCACAAGACATAGAGCCACTGACAACACTGTCTGTGTAGGTGGACTTAAACAGAACCAATCTTTATATGACTCTACAGCCACAAGACATAGAGCCATTGACAACACTGTCTGTGTAGGTGGACTTAAACAGAACTGATCTTTATATGACTCTACAGCCACAAGACATAGAGCCACTGACAACACTGTCTGTGTAGGTGGACTTAAACAGAATCAATCTTTATATGACTCTACACCCACAAGACATAGAGCCACTGACAACACTGTTTGTGTAGGTGCACTTAAACAGAATCAATCTTTATATGACTCTACACCCACAAGACATAGAGCCACTGACAACACTGTCTGTGTATGTGGACTTAAACAGAATCAATCTTTATATGACTCTACACCCACAAGACATAGAGCCACTGACAACACTGTCTGTGTAGGTGGACTTAAACAGAATCAATCTTTATATGACTCTACAGCCACAAGACATACAGCCACTGACAACACTGTCTGTGTAGGTGGACTTAAACAGAATCAATCTTTATTTGACTCTACACCCACAAGACATAGAGCCACTGACAACACTGTTTGTGTAGGTGGACTTAAACAGAATCAATCTTTATATGACTCTACACCCACAAGACATAGAGCCACTGACAACACTGTCTGTGTAGGTGGACTTAAACAGAACTGATCTTTATATGACTCTACAGCCACAAGACATAGAGCCACTGACAACACTGTCTGTGTAGGTGGACTTAAACAGAGCCAATCTTTATATGACTCTACAGCCACAAGACATACAGCCATTGACAACACTGTCTGTGTAGGTGGACTTAAACAGAATCAATCTTTATATGACTCTACACCCACAAGACATACAGCCACTGACAACACTGTCTGTGTAGGTGGACTTAAACAGAATCAATCTTTATTTGACTCTACACCCACAAGACATAGAGCCATTTACAACACTGTTTGTGTAGGTGGACTTAAACAGAATCAATCTTTATATGACTCTACAGCCACAAGACATAGAGCCACTGACAACTCTGTCTGTGTAGGTGGACTTAAACAGAATCAATCTTTATTTGACTCTACACCCACAAGACATAGAGCCATTGACAACACTGTTTGTGTAGGTGGACTTAAACAGAATCAATCTTTATATGACTACAGCTACAAGGCATAGAGCCACTGACAACTCTGTCTGTGTAGGTGGACTTAAACAGAATCAATCTTTATTTGACTCTACACCCACAAGACATAGAGCCATTGACAACACTGTTTGTGTAGGTGGACTTAAACAGAATCAATCTTTATATGACTCTACAGCTACAAGACATAGAGCCACTGACAACACTGTCTGTGTAGGTGGACTTAAACAGAATCAATCTTTATTTGACTCTACACCCACAAGACATGGGGCCACTGGCAACACTCTCTGTGTAGGTGGACTTAAACAGAACCGATCTTTATATGACTTTACAGACTTTCATTGCTTCAATTTACTGGTTATTCAGTCGTTCCAGACAAGCATATTTTCATTTGGACAACCAAAATTGTACGTCCTCGTCCGGCCACACAAAAGTTACATAACATTGCCTAAAGTTTAAAGAAATGTATTTCTGTAATTCTTTTCAAAACGAAATGTATTTTATTAACTATTTTCTTAAAGAAATGTCTTACTAATTATTAATAATACAAATTACTATTTTGTTCTTCATATTTTGAGAGTTTGTGTTGTATGGCGCACAACCCAAAGCCTTGGGTTTGACGTTGTTTCTAAATGGTTTCCTTCTCCCTTTCCCATCAGCAGTCTTCCCCAGGCTGGCTCCCTGCCGACATGAACCACTGGGAAGACGAGAACAACGTCATCGTCAACATAGCCAAGGTCATATCAGGACAACTTGGTGACATGGTCGAGTACATGCGTGGTCATGGCTCTATTAAGGTAGGACTTGGTGACATGGTCAAGTGCATGCGTGGTCACGACTCTATTAATGTAGGACTTGGTGACATGGTAAAGTGCATGCATGGTCACAGCTCTATTAAGGTAGGACTTGGTGACATGGTCGAGTACATGCGTGGTCACTGCACTATTAAGGTAGGACTTGGTGACATGGTCGAGTACATGCATGGTCACAGCTCTATTAAGGTAGGACTTGGTGACATGGTAAAGTGCATGCATGGTCACAGCTCTATTAAGGTAGGGCTTGGTGACATGGTCGAGTATATGCGAGGTCACAGCTCTATTAAGGTAGGACTTGGTGACATGGTCGAGTACATGCAAGGTCACGGCTCTATTAAGGTAGGACTTGGTGACATGGTCAAGTACATGCATGGTCCCAGCTCTAATAAGGTAGGACTTGGTGACATGGTCGAGTACATTCATGGTCACAGCTCTATTAAGGTAGGACTTGGTGACATGGTCGAGTACATGCGTGGTCACTGCTCTATTAAGGTAGGACTTGGTGACATGGTCGAGTACATGCATGGTCACAGCTCTATTAAGGTAGGACTTGGTGACATGGTCGAGTACATGTAAGGTCACGGCTCTATTAAGGTAGGACTTGGTGACATGGTCGAGTACATGCATGGTCACGGCTCTATTAAGGAAAACCTGGATCTCTGCATACAACTGGAGTCAATATAATATGCAGTTATTATAGGTAAATTTGACTGTTTAAGATATGTTTTGGGATGTTTTGCTTTATAAGCGGTCTAACCCTGGTTTTATGATTTGTTTTTGGTCTAAACCCATTGATAGCATCATTAATAAGTAGCATTTTTATGAGTGTTTCTATTAGTATCAGCGTTTTTATGATTTATTCTTAGTGAAACGCAATTTTCTGTTTCAATCATAGCTAAGGAACAAAATCGTGCTAATGAGCTCATAAGAATCTTAGTGAAACTGTACCCTGGGCCTGGTGTCATCTGTCACTTAGTGAAGTGGTACCTGGTGCCATCTGTCACTTAGTGAAGTGGTACCTGGTGTCACCTGTCACTTAGTGAAGTGGTACCTGGTGTCATCTGTCACTTAGTGAAGTGGTACCTGGTGTCATCTGTCACTTAGTGAAGTGGTACCTGGTGCCATCTATCACTTAGTGAAGTGGTACCTGGTGTCATGTGTCACTTAGTGAAGTGGTACCTGGTGTCATCTGTCATTTAATGAAGCAGTACCTGGTGTCATCTGTCACTCATAATGGTCGACACAATAATGAGTGAATGAAATGAGTAATGATGGTTGGGGGTAACGATACCTTGAAGTATTTATGCTTCACTATAATCGATGTGACTACACTATCAATATTAAATTTAACTATCGATAGTAAATTTAACTATCGATATTGTTTGTAAACATATTTTTTCAATTTTATTAGGTAATTTGATTTATTTACCTCAATAATCATTGATCAGATCAGCGTCACTCACGAATTCGCCGTATTTTGAGTTAACTGCCTCCTAGTGATAATGCCACCAGTTAATTCAGGAGGTGAAACAATGCTCGATGTTTGATATATCGGATGCCATGGATTTCGAGATTGTTACGAGTAAAGCTGCGAAGGCAACTGTGTGGAAGCAAATCTAGGGGATAGTGACAAGGAACAAGTCAAGGGGTTAGTGACAAGGATGAGTCAAGGGGATAGTGACAAGGATGAGTCAAGGGGATAGTGACAAGGAGCGAGTCAAGGGGATAGTGACAAGGAGCGAGTCAAGGGGATAGTGACAAGGAGCGAGTGGCATGCTGACATTGTCACTTTGTGATGAAATTCAGTGTAAACATGACACATTTGATAGATCACATCCATCAGTGTTCCTGGCAGAATGTGCACGTGACTTATTAAGCGAGATTTAGCTTCACTCAAATTAAGTGAAATTAATAGGTATGCTTATTAACTTAAGCTTCTATGATACTATCGTGATAGTCAGGAAACTATCATGATACTATCGCGATAGTAAAACAGCTGTCGCAATACTATCTCAGTAGTAAGACTACCTCAAATAGTCATCCCTAGTAATGGTGGTTGCTCTCTGGTGTCACAGAGCAAGTCTCAGCTGATTGTCACAGCTCAAGCAGTCATCAGCAACGGAGAGAAACTTGTCAAGTTTGCCAAGATACTCGCCAAATACTGCACCAGTGAAAGGTATGGATTCAGTTTCATTAGTTCACTCAGCAGTCAAGATCAACGTCCAAAACACCTTGAAAAGTAAATAAAAATTATCAAGCTATGTTAAGCTCGTGGCAATATATTAAAATATGCAATTACACCTGTCATTGAATTTGGTGCTGTAGACTCTCTGCAGATCTTTTCTACTATTATGACCAGGTGTGTTGTGTCTGTTGTAGACTCTCCACAGACCTTCTCTACTATTGCAACCAGGTGTATTGTGTTTGTGACCCTGTCTGTTGTAGACTCTCTGCAGACCTTCTCTACTATTGCGACCAGGTGTATTGTGTCTGTGACCCTGTTTGTTGTAGACTCTCCACAGACCTTCTCTACTATTGCGACCAGGTGTATTGTGTCAGTGACCCTGTTTGTTGTAGACTCTCCACAGACCTTCTCTACTATTGCGACCAGGTGTATTGTGTCAGTGACCCTGTTTGTTGTAGACTCTCCACAGACCTTCTCTACTATTGCGACCAGGTGTATTGTGTCAGTGACCCTGTTTGTTGTAGACTCTCCACAGACCTTCTCTACTATTGCGACCAGGTGTATTGTGTCAGTGACCCTGTTTGTTGTAGACTCTCCACAGACCTTCTCTACTATTGCGACCAGGTGTATTGTGTCTGTGACCCTGTTTGTTGTAGACTCTCTGCAGACCTTCTCTACTATTGCGACCAGGTGTATTGTGTTTGTGACCCTGTCTGTTGTAGACTCTCTGCAGACCTTCTCTACTATTGCGACCAGGTGTATTGTGTCTGTGACCCTGTTTGTTGTAGACTCTCCGCAGACCTTCTCTACTATTGCGACCAGGTGTATTGTGTCAGTGACCCTGTTTGTTGTAGACTCTCCACAGACCTTCTCTACTATTGCGACCAGGTGTATTGTGTCAGTGACCCTGTTTGTTGTAGACTCTCCACAGACCTTCTCTACTATTGCGACCAGGTGTATTGTGTCAGTGACCCTGTTTGTTGTAGACTCTCCACAGACCTTCTCTACTATTGCGACCAGGTGTATTGTGTCAGTGGCCCTGTTTGTTGTAGACTCTCCACAGACCTTCTCTACTATTGCGACCAGGTGTATTGTGTCTGTGACCCTGTTTGTTGTAGACTCTCCACAGACCTTCTCTACTATTACGACCAGGTGTATTGTGTCTGTGACCCTGTTTGTTGTAGACTCTCCACAGACCTTCTCTACTATTGCGACCAGGTGTATTGTGTCTGTGACCCTGTTTGTTGTAGACTCTCCACAGACCTTCTCTACTATTGCGACCAGGTGTATTGTGTCTGTGACCCTGTTTGTTGTAGACTCTCCACAGACCTTCTCTACTATTGCGACCAGGTGTATTGTGTCTGTGACCCTGTTTGTTGTAGACTCTCCGCAGACCTTCTCTACTATTGCGACCAGGTGTATTGTGTCAGTGACCCTGTTTGTTGTAGACTCTCCGCAGACCTTCTCTACTATTGCGACCAGGTGTATTGGTTCAGTGACCCTGTTTGTTGTAGACACTCCACAGACCTTCTCTACTATTGCGACCAGGTGTATTGTGTCAGTGACCCTGTTTGTTGTAGACTCTCCGCAGACCTTCTCTACTATTGCGACCAGGTGTATTGTGTCAGTGACCCTGTCTGTTGTAGACTCTCCGCAGACCTTCTCTACTATTGCGACCAGGTGCCTGTGATCATGAAGCAGCTACACATCTTGGCTGGGGTGACAATGGCAACCACAGATGACATCACAGTAATATAATTAACTTCTAGTTTTCTAAACAATCATAATTTCACATCTGTAAAAGAATTATGCAGTAGCTGGTTTAACTCTCTAAAAAAATATACTACTTTAATTGATCACTTGAGAGAATAACTCTTTTTAAAGTCGTTGCTCTATTGATAGGTGTAGCATTTTGTCTACAAATAATAAAATATACTACTTTAATTGATCACTTGAGAGAATAACTCTTTTTAAAGTCGTTGCTCTATTGATAGGTGTAGCATTTTGTCTACAAATAATAAAATATACTAATTTAATTGATCACTTGAGAGAATAACTCTTTTTAAAGTCGTTGCTCTATTGATAGGTGTAGCATTTTGTCTACAAATAATAAAATACATCTGGATTATTTGGGGTGAAAAAGTAAGAACTGTGTCCCTTCTATTCTTCTATGTCTTCTTTCTATTCCAGAGGAAGTAAAAACTCCCACATTGGGGGGGGATAAATGTGTAGCGTGTTGTGGACCCACAGTTTGGCAGTTTCTATATTTGATTCGCAACAGACGTGAGCTGAAGCATCCACATCTTGACATCTTGACACTGATGTTTCTGTCAATACCTGACATCTTGACACTGATGTTTCTGCCAATACCTGACATGTTTACACACGTGATGTTACGACACGACGTGACCCAGAGTAAAAATCTCCTGTGAAAGTTACGATTACATATAACAAATCAGATTTTATTTAATTAAATTGACTGTGTTTGCTTGTAGAGGGAGAGAACTCTGACAAAGACTGCGGACAATCTGGTGGAGGCCATCAACAAGATGCTCAGGGTGGCTGAAAGCACCTGTATAAGAGTGAGTCATTACCTAAATCTCACTATCATATCAAGATCACGGTAGCAGTGTAGTATGTTGAAAGGACAGTTCCTGATAGACCTATATGTTATATTAGTTGTTACATTTTGGTGTTTTTATATGTGCAGTGCTTCCTGTTTGAAAAATCCAGGCGAGCGATTTGTTAGATTTGTTTCATCGGTTTGGTGGCGCCACCATTCAATTTTGTGAAGATACTTGACACAGACCACACGTCACACCACACGTCACGTCACACATCACACCACACGTCACACCACACGTCACACCTAACGTCCATTTCACACTGACCAATAAGTGGACACAGTTGGCCTTAATGTTGACACCATCCATGATAGGTCAAAGGTCGTCTAATCAATTCAACAAAGTGGGTGTCAACACTAATCTACCGGACAGGAAGTGACTTCCTTTTGAACAAACGGGTGTATGTTTACCCACAAGAGGGAGCCACATCCATCTTCCATTAGAGGAGTAATACCACTGTTGAGAATTGCATTGGTGGCCATGTTAAGGTTTTGTCTGATTATAAGAAAACGTGACCATAAAAAATCCTGAAAATTTTTCACAGCAACTGCCATCATCTCATTGATGTACTGACCAAATTTTTTCTAAATCACATACTTCCAGCTCTTTTAAAAGCCCCAACGTGCGATGCCCATCAATTTTGACAAAAATAGCCATGTATTCATGCGCCCACGTGGCCCATAGCAGAAAAATTCTCATAAATCCCTCCGCTTGTTAAACTCTCAAAAAATGCACCATTTCACAGCCAATAACTTCTACAAACAAACCTGTGAATATGCCTGCTCAACTGCACTTATGTCACATCATATGAATTGTTTAAATTCACATATCGCAATTTAATACGCCCTACATTTGTGTGAATCAATAAAGAGGAAGGTCAACAGTGGTCTGACCCCTTAGTATTAGCCACGTGTGGAATGTGACTAAATTGTCCAGTCAGAGGCAAGCGATTCTTTCAGTTAGTGCAACGGATAAATCGCTCCCTGGATGGTTGATTGCCGTAAGCAACAACTTGTCTAAATATGACAGTCCCAGGTGTACTTGTAGTAATAAGTTACTGGCTGAGAACTAAGTTAATGGAGGTTATATTTTATGATGATTGACAGTGGGTGTACCACTGATATTGTGTGCTACTTGTGTGAATAAATGTTTTGAATGGTTTGTAGTATAGCAAGTGTACTTAAGGGTTAGTGTCACGGCTGTGTGAAGTGTGGCCCACCAATGCTGCCCGACAGCATGGCCCACCAGTGCCACCCGACAGCATGGCTCACCAGTGCCACCCGACAGCATGGCCCACCAATGCTGCCCGACAGCATGGCCCGTCAGCGTGATCGGTCCATTGCAGGAGTAGTCCATGGATATCAAAAGATTTCAGGTCACATTTCAAAACATCTTTGTATCAAACATATGATCTGCCCAGTAATCTTTTTCTTTGCTGCAGCTCGCCAGAGAAGTAGCCTGTTATTTTCCATCCTACAGATATGTCCAGCCAAGTGTATCCAGCGATGGCGTAGAATGGTAATTGGACAAGGCCTGTTCTAGCGAGAACTTCCTCATTTGTCACTCTGTCCTGTCAGACAATACCTTGTTAAGGACTGGATGCTGCGCTTACCTATATGTGACCAGTCTGACGTGTTCTGTCCCCAGGGCCTGCGACAGCCGCCCAGTGACGCCCCGGGTGACACTGAGGCTATAGCCGTGGCGACACAGTGGAAGTGTAGGTTGGATTGTCATCGCAGGTGGGAAGTGTCAACCACTGACACAAATGAACTGGGACTGAGAAAGATGACCCAGCGGACACCTCCACCTGCTCTCAGTCACGTCACCTCACACACATGACACAGTCAAAAATCAGCTCAAATCACCTCACCCACATGACAAGGTCAAAGATCAGGTCAAATCACCTCACATGCGTGACAAGGTCAAAGATCAGCTCAAATCACCTCATCACGTAACAAGGTCAAACATCAGATCAAATCACCTCACACACGTGACAAGGTCAAAGATCAGCTCAAATCGCCTCATACATGTGACAAGGTCAAGGATGGCTCAAATCACCTCACATACAACACGGTCAAAGATCAGGTCAAATCACCTCACATACGTAACACAGTCAAAGATGAGCTCAAATCACCTCACACATGTGACAAGGTCAAAGATGAGGTGAAATCACCTCACACATGTGACATGGTGAAAGATGAGGTGAAATCACCTCACACACGTGACAAGGATGAGGTCACCATGACAGTTCAGAGACACTGATCATCAAGGTTCGGACTTTTATTTATATTCAGCCATTTACACCTGTGAATAACCAACACACAGTGAACGCTGATGTTGTGATTGACGCATGTCAACATCAGAATTACTTGTAAGTAGACTTATTAACAAGTAAACATGTTGTCACTCCATTTGTTTGTCACTATTTCTTTGTCACTCTGTTTGTTACACAACATTGTCATTCTCTTTATGTGTATTTTCTATCAAGTCCTCAAGTTTGTACTTCGTCCCAACATGCAACAAAGGCCTGTCGTTCTCTATTGATCCTGGATAGAAATACGCAATGCTGTGGCCCCGAGTGCTGCTGACTTTACATAGAAATATGAGCCCTTCAGTGACAGAGTTTACACACTAAACCACAAGGTGGCAGCACACAACACTCCGATCCCAGCACTAACCAGTGCTTTACTAGATTTGTTCAAACCTCCGAGGAGTCGACTGACATCCGACATGACTGAATTGATACTCTTACGTCTACAGTAGTTCAGCGTATGTACATGTTACAAAAGTGGAACATCCAATATATCCACAGACAGCGAGGTGCATCAAATCGGATTATGTGGCTGCGAGTGTAGAGCAGCCCGGATAAAAAACAGTTGAAATTACTGCAGATAGAACAATTGGTTGAAATCTAACTTTGCTTTTGAGAACACAACCACTGCACAGGTTCATGTATGGACAGCTTATTGGTCAGGCTGGTTAACATGTCAGTGACCAGTTAAATGGAGATTTGACCTGATTTCTGAGAAAACCACTAGCATGATATTCTTTATTGTAGTTGCAAATGATTAGTTTTGATTAAGGTCCATGACTTTTGTCTGGCTTTAATAAATCAGGATTTGATCTTCTGTATATCACAATGACAGTATTCACTGTTTTCTGTAATATTTTATATATAGATATATATATATATATATACGTATGTGTACAATAAACACTGCCCATTAAGATATAGCCAGCTTAAAGTAGCTAAGTTCAATTTTTAAAATGCATGGTTTACCAAAGGACTGAAGAACGCATGTATCCAAAAAAAAAATTATTTAAAGCATTTTTATTATGTTGATCAATTCATTCGGAAACCAGATATAAAACATAAAAATAAATTAACTGGTATTCTAAGATCTACTAGAAAACAGTATTTTAACAAGTCTTCTTGAAGAGAAAAGAAATGATATTGCTAGTACCTGGAAATTACTAAAAAAATGTAGTGGGAACATCTGATCTAGGGAATCACTGCCCCAACCATCTTGTTAATAATGGTGTAACCACTACTAGTAATAAAAAGAATGTCGCGAATATGTTCAACATTTGTTTAACTAACATCGGCCTGGAATTGTCAAAGGATATAACTGTGCCAGCAAATGTTTCAATTTATGACTATTTAGAAAATAGAAATAAACAATTTATTTCTAATTCCAGTTAATGAAGAGGAGGTTATTGGAATTGTGAAAATATGGGAAAGTAAAACATCAACTGATTATGAAGATAAAAGTATGAATTTGGTCAAAAAAGTTATTAACTGTATTGCAAAACTTTACTCATATTTGTAACCTATCTTTTAGCACTGGAATATTCCAGAATAAAAATTGAAAATTGCAAAAGTTGTCCCACTTTTTAAGTCGGGATAAGTATACATGCACTAGCTATATACCTATTTCATTGCTACCACAATTCTCTAAAATGTTAGAAAAATTTTATAATTATGGGGTAGTATATGACATACAATGCCCAGAATGTGACCAACACTATATAGGAGAAACAGCCAGAACACTTGGAACAAGAATTAAAGAACATCTAATCTTGTCGCCAACTCCTATCAGCTATAAGTGAACACAAACTGAACACAGGCCATCAGTGCTCTATGAAGGACGTTAAATATTCTAGACCACGAGGAGAACTGGCACAGGAGAAAAATAAAGGAGGCAATTAACATCCACAGAGAGAAACCTATTCTGAACCGAGACGTTGGCCAGGAGCTCCCACCAGTCCTACTCCAGCTTGTGTCACATGACCAATGTCATGTGACACATCCGTAACTTCAGTCTGCTGAAGAAGACTGCGAGATGCAGTTGAAATATACAGAGCGAACACTAAGTTTCTTGAGAGGTAATTATGCTTAATATTAATAACCAAGAAACCAGATCATCTATCCATTCAAGTATATAACCAAGAAACTGGATCATCTATCCATTCAAGTATATAACCAAGAAACTGGAGAATCCATTCAAGGATATAACCAAGAAACTGGATCATCTATCCATTCAAGGATATAACCAAGAAACTAGATCATCTATCCATTCAAGGATATAACCAAGAAACTGGATCATCTATCCATTTAAGTATATAGCCAAGAAACTGGATCATATATCCATTCAAGTATATAACCAAGAAACTGGATCATCTATCCATTCAAGTATATAACCAAGAAACTGGATCATCTATCCATTCAAGTATATAACCAAGAAACTGGAGAATCCATTCAAGGATATAACCAAGAAACTGGATCATCTATCCATTCAAGGATATAACCAAGAAACTAGATCATCTATCCATTCAAGGATATAACCAAGAAACTGGATCATCTATCCATTCAAGTATATAGCCAAGAAACTGGATCATCTATCCATTCAAGTATATAACCAAGAAACTGGATCATCTATCCATTCAAGGATGTAACCAAGAAACTGGATCATCTATTCATTCAAGTATATAACCAAGAAACTAGATCATCTATCCATTCAAGTATATAACCAAGAAACTGGATCATCTATCCATTCAAGTATATAACCAAGAAACTGGATCATCTATCCATTCAAGTATATAACCAAGAAACTGGATCATCTATCCATTCAAGTATATAACCAAGAAACTGGATCATCTATCCATTCAAGTATATAACCAAGAAACTGGATCATCTATCCATTCAAGTATATAACCAAGAAACTGGATCATCTATCCATTCAAGTATATAATTCTCACTTAGATTTTATTACCAAATGCAATTTGTTAAGCCCAAGCCAATATGGATTTCATCAACATATGTCAACATGTCATGCATTAGTAGATCTAATTGATGGAATAAGCCAATCATTAGATGTCAAAAAATATGCTGTAGGTGTCTTCATTGATTTAAAAAAGCATTCGACATGGTTAGTCACCAATTATTATGTAAAAAAATTTAATTTCTTGGTATCCACGGAGTTGCATATAAGTGGTTAAATAGTTATCTAGAAAACAGAAAACAATTTGTGTCCATTGAGAAATGTCACTGCTGTCCGCAATATATCATGTGGTGTGCCCCAAGGTTCGATTTTAGGCCCCAAACTATTTATAATGTACATTAATGATATATGCAACATTTCTAAGCTTGTAAAATATATCCTCTCTGCAGATGATATGAAAAGTTTTTTCTGCAATTAACAATATGAAAAGACTGAGTGATACAGTGTGTAGCTGGACAAAATACCCTGATAGCAAGGCCATGTTGGACCAAGTAGAGCACCGTTGGCATACCATTGGCATTGGGTGAACATCGTTGGGCTAATGCTATGCAATCGACACAATCTTCAGATCAACGAAGTGTAATGTGCCAACATTGGTCCAATGTTGGTTCAATGACTGACCCAAGACATACATTCTATAATTCAACATTTACATATGACAATGTTGGGCCAACATTGTAAATTTCAAAAAGGGAATTGGTTATACATTCTCACATACCTAATTTCATACATGTTAAGTTTCAAAAATGCAAATGGGGGAAATGTATTAATATATTTACTAATTCGGCATCAAAGTTCACCCTCCGTTCACGTTTATTTCTGACAAAAAAGTCTTATAATAATTTCCCAGAAAGCAAGCAGGCATTGGGCCAATGTTGGCCCAATGCGGCATGGGGCCACTGTCAGAATCCTGACATTGGGCCAACGTAATTTTGCACCAAGTCAACACCATTGGGCCAATGCCCAGCTAACACTCACTGCCAATTTTGGGCCAACCCCCACTGCTGACATTTAGCCAATGCCAGCCAACATTGGGCCAACCCCCACTGCTGACATTGGGCCAATGCCAGCCAACATTGGGCCAATGCCAGCCAACATTGGGCCAAACCCCCAGTGCTGACATTAGGCCAATGCCAGCCAACGTTGGACCAACCCCCATTGCTGGTACTGGGTCAGTTCATATCACCATCTTTACTGCAGCTTGCATGACCATAAATACATTTGGTCACTGTGCATCTGAAAACTTGTCAGTATTATTACTATCAGACATTGCAATGTAATAGATTACTATTAATATTACTTAGTTTCCTTTCTATTACATGCTGAAGGGAATGTAATATATTGCTATTACATTTCAAGCTATTACTATTACATTTTCCATCGGAACTATTTTCTTTTGATTAAACATTTAACATACTTAATCACTTACATAGATTCAAATTAACTGATGGGTGTATAACTAATTAAATTAGAATTAACTTATAAATTTCTCAATTAAATTAACCTCACACAATTCCAGTTGGATGTAGAAGTTTCATATATTCATTGGAATGAAACAGAAAAGCAATGTCAAATAACACAGTCTGATTATCCCATAGATGACCCATACTGCTCGACTGCTGCTTGGTGGACAATTAATTATTGGCTCAAGGATAGGATGTTTTTGAAATTTGTTATCAATAGTATACAAGCTAACTACCAACTGAGAAAAACTCAGAAAACTTGGTATAAGTCCCTGGGTTTTGTTCAAACATCACCCAACATGGCAGGCTGGTAGCTAGGGTTGGGAGATGGCAATGATTGATTGATTGATTGATTGAGATGTTAAAGACAATCTATTTAGTTCTGGAAGCCTGGAACCCTTATCCTGCTTCAGTGAATGAAGGAATAGGCTTGTGTGAAAAGGATAGATGGCTGGTGGACCAGGCTTCAAATGACCAATTAGCCGTGCAGCAGTCACACTGTCAGTGTCTCCTGCTAATAGTGCTAAAGTTCTATGACTGTCATGATTCGGATACTAAACCATTTTGTCACCACTGTTGGGAAATATATAAATAAATAAAACTGCATGTGAAAGACTGAACATGATGCATGTCCAAGTCCCAGTATGTCAAAATATAGAATTTTTTGGTCTGATTATTTTCAATGAAATTGAATTTTGGTGTGATTGAACTGTTCAATTGTAATAGCAAAGTATTATCAATTTCTATTACTTTGCTTTCTATTACTATTACTTGAATAATTGTAATCGTTACTATTACCCCAGGCCTATTTACTATTAATGGTGATTAACTTTCTAGCAGATATGTAGTAAAATGCTTTCTATTTCCTATAATGTGCTTATCAATGTGGTAGTGAAGACATCACATCTTTTCATATCAACCATGAATAGGTTGAATTAGGGAGGTTCACAAAGTCCCATCTACCCACATCCAAGTTGACATCCTATATACAAACACTAACAATTGCCCCAATGAAACATCTTGCCTTCCAATGGTAAATAGTCAGCTTTTTAGCCTATTGTAATATGCAAATTCTACAACAAAGTAAAACTGCTGCAAGAGCAATTATGTAGTAATTGTAAAAAAAATGGTAACAAAAAACAGTACTAAGTGGAACCACACCACAAAAGCAATGCAGCTGACATAGCAACATTTTAATCAATATTATTTTAATATATGACTTCAGAATCATGTAATAGTCCACACAGAAACAAAAACATTGCAATTAACATTTTCATCAAAACACAAAAACAGATTAATTGGGGAACATCTATATCTTCACAAGTCATTATAAAACTTATTCCCTTGTAAAATGTTATTTGTTTTACTTATCAAACTGCAATTTTTGTAATAAATACTTAATTTCACTTCTACTGCTATTCTGAACCACATGCAAATAGTACAATACTGACTACTGATGACAACATTAATCACTATCGACTTTAGAGTACTTCAGGAGCTGAAAAAGTTAATTCACTGAATATCAAAAAAACATCAAGAAATATATGACACCGGCTTTAGGTGTTAAAATAATCTATGATTTTCCATATAAAAACACATAAAACACAATTCATGTAGAGCAGTGCAATGTATGAACACATTGATAAACATATTATTCTGCCTATAACCAATAATACTAAAACCCTCAGCCTTCTCAACATGTCTTAAAAAACATACATTTTACTACATCAAATACCAGTATTTTTCAAATGCACTGTTGGGACAAATTGTGACAATAAATACTACAGAACCAAATTGTTTCTGTTTAAAGATATTTCAAAGAAGAAATGCACTTTATCTACACTGCTAAGGAATTAGATTGGTGGTTACACCTAAACTATAATAATCACAAAACAATTTAATCAACACCAGATATTTGTTTTGCACAGAAACACAAGTGTCAATGACACTGTTAAATGCACGTTCCAAAGAAAAAGAGAAACCTTATCTTGTGCCTTGTAGGACAAGTCTAAAATGGCTTGAAACCCAGAAGTGCAACAATATTTACTAAATGCTATCCAGATCATGGGGCAGACGGCATCTTTGTTTCAACACTAAGGCATCGCAATGGATTAAACAAAACCCAAATTTATAAACCATCAATGCTGAAAGGTGCACACAGGGATAGACTGATAGAACTTGACATGGGTGGGGCATTAGGCACACAGGGATTGACTGATTGAACTTGACAGGGGTGGGGAATTAGGCACACAGGGATTGACTTATTGAATTTGACAGGGGTGGGGAATTAGGCACACAGGGATTGACTGATTGAACTTGACAGGGGTGGGGAATTAGGCACACAGGGATTGACTTATTGAACTTGACAGGGGTGGGGAATTAGGCACACAGGGATTGACTGATTGAACTTGACAGGGGTGGGGAATTAGGCACACAGGGATTGACTGATTGAAGTTGACAGGAGTGGGGAATTAGGCACACAGGGATTGACTGATTGAAGTTGACAGGAGTGGGGAATTAGGCACACAGGGATTGACTGATTGAACTTGACAGGAGTGGGGAATTAGGCACACAGGGATTGACTGATTGAACTTGACAGGAGTGGGGAATTAGGCACACAAGGATTGACTGATTGAACTTGACAGGAGTGGGGAATTAGGCACACAGGGATTGACTGATTGAACTTGACAGGGGTGGGGAATTAGGCACACAGGGATTGACTGATTGAACTTTACAGGGTGGGGAATTAGGCACACAGGAATCGACTGATTGAACTTTACAGGGGTGGGGAATTAGGCACACAGGAATCGACTGATTGAACTTTACAGGGGTGGGGAATTAGGCACACAGGGATTGACTGATTGAACTTGACAGGAGTGGGGAATTAGGCACACAAGGATGACTGATTGAACTTTACAGGGGTGGAGAATTAAGCACACAGGGATCGACTGATTGAACTTTACAAGGGTGGGGAATTAGGCACACAGGGATAGACTGATTGAACTTTACAGGGGTGGGGAAATTGGCACACAGGTCTTTTTTGCATTCAGCCCTTAACAAAACATAACATTGTGAACACAGAACATGAATGTACAATTCAAAAGCGACCAAATATAAAATGCTTTGTGCTCAGAAGTAATGCATATTATGAACTAATAAACTGGACTGAAAAAGATCAGAGCACTGAGTGCATCAGATAGTGATGGAGTTTCTTTTTGAATGAAGACAAATAGTAAATAGGAAAATAAGTTCAGTATCAGACTCAGTCTTCACTGAGGTTGTTCAGGCTGGTCGCTGCTTCCCACTTTCAGAAGAGTCCTCCTCTTCCTGTCTCCATCCCGATCCTTCATGTAGAGCAGCCGAAATTGACTCCCGCAGTGACATCTTGTGTCATTTCTCCAAGCATTTTGTTCAGTTTGACAGCCTCTGAAAAGATGATAAAGCCAGAGGAAATGAAATGCATAGAAACTGTCAGAATACACTTACCTATTTAAAATAGAATGTGCACCACTTGTTTTCTAAGTTAAAATGTTACTACTAGTACGTTGTTTTTTTTAAGTTAAATTGCTTCTGCTAGTACATTGTTTTCTAAGTTAAAGTGCTTCTGCTAGTACATTGTTTTCTAAGTTAAAGTGCTACTGCTAGTGCGTTGTTTTCTAAGTTAAAGTGCTTCTGCTAGTACATTGTTTTCTAAGTTAAAGTGCTACTGCTAGTACATTGTTTTCTAAGTTAAAGTGCTTCTGCTAGTACATTGTTTTCTAAGTTAAAGTGCTACTGCTGGTACGTTGTTTTCTAAGTTAAATTGCTACTGCTAGTACATTGTTTTCTAAGTTAAATTGCTACTGCTAGTGCATTGTTTTCTAAGTTAAAATGTTACTACTAGTACGTTGCTTTTTTAAGTTAAAGTGCTACTGCTATACATTGTTTTCTAAGTTAAAGTGCTACTGCTAGTACATTGTTTTCTAAGTTAAAATGCTTCTGCTAGTGCATTGTTTTCTAAGTTAAAATGTTACTACTAGTACGTTGCTTTTTTAAGTTAAAGTGCTACTGCTAGTACATTGTTTTCTAAGTTAAAGTGCTACTGCTAGTACATTGTTTTCTAAGTTAAAGTGCAACTTTGAAATTAGAAATTCAACAGAACCAAGGTTGCTACACTATATTTTTGATTAGTGTAGATTAAACCTGTAAAAGCTAAAAACATCATCATCTAGTTTCAATCATCCATAATATTCCATATTCTCTCCCTCCCTCTGGATGAGCAGTTCTCTCACACACTGTAAATGCATGCGCAGACTTTTTGACATGGTGAAGAATCTAACAAACATACATAAAGGATACAACACCAGGCAGTAGAAAGTAATGTTCACATTGCAAATCTTCGTTCAAGATCTGATCCAGTTGGGAAAACTGAACTTCAAGACAGGATGCATTTAAAAATGTAGAAAAGCCTGCCTAATTAGAGAAGCATGTAATAGATGTTCACAGTGTCAGAAAGTTGCACCATTGACAGTCCATATACTTACTAGTCACTACTTTGTTTAGACGAAGGGTCAGAAAGGATCCTTTTCCTCCCATTCCCTTCCAATGGAATTTCTGAGCCAGGTCATTTGTCATAACCCGACTCATAATTTTCCAGACAGCATCCTTCAGGTCTTTTCCTCCAATGGATCCCTGGCACTTGACCTGAAACAGTAAGTGAATATATACATACAAGAACAAGACAAATCAAATGTATTAGAAATATCACAGGAGTAAATGTGTCAGAACCTACAACATGCGTTTAGAGTTCAAACTATGAGTGATGACAGGAATGTAAAAGGTATTATGATTAAGGTAGGTATATACTCCCAAATGGAAATTTTGAACCTTTATTCATGCCAATAAGCCTTTTACCACATGTGAATATGTATCAAATACAGATTCCATTAATTGGGTAATTTGCATAAATTATGCTAATTAGCATCCAATATGGCCACCACAAAGGCCAAACCAGCGAAATTTCCAAACAGGATATCTTAAAAACCACTCATTGTTTTAAGTTAAGATTTTGCCAATTTATTAGCAACCCAAAGACACATGTTCTGAGCAGGGGAAATTTTAAACAAATCATTCTGGAAGAAATCATTTACATTTTGCTGTTTTTGTTATTTTCCCATACGTAATTATATATTCATGACCATGAATATACCACTTAGGAAAGCTTGATAAAAAAGCCCTGATCAGCCCACAAAGACACTTCTGAAGTATATGCATTTCACAAATAAAACTGACATCTTGAAAATTGTAGGAGATATGATGTTTGAAATGGTGCTTGATAGGCAAAAATACAGATTTTCAGGAAATGGCAAAAATCATTGACTCTGAAATGGTTTTGACTTCAATCATGTCAATTTGCACAACATTCACCTGTAGCAGCATTTCAAGCTCATTGACAACATCAGTGACCACCAACATCATCACCCTAACCCTAACCCATCATATAAATCCCGCCTTCTTCTTCTACTTTGTCTTGAAAACCCTTTTTAATTGCCCTGAGGGTCTTCCTTCGAGCCTTTCCAGCATCTGTCATCTTGCGTGCTGCTCGGTATAGTTGATTACTGTCACCAGCCTTTACAAACTTCAATGTAAATCTCCCTGGTGACACTCCAAGTAGTTCAAGGCTCTTTATGACAGACTGATTACCATCCTTGAACAGTCCAACTGTATCACTGTATCACTGCACCACTGTATCACTGTACCACTGTATCACTGTACCACTGTATCACTGTACCACTGTATCACTGTATCACTCTCTTCTATGGTTAATGTCCCTACGACCACTTCCTTACCACAATGGTCCCATATCACCTTATTTAAACACTCGTTATTGTTTTGGGTTTTGCCATGTAGGCATTTTCCAAGGTCAGGTGAACTCAGACCTTCATATATTGGTTCAATAAGTCCTGCTGTACACTCTGGTATACCATCTCTGTGCCTATAAGTCCTGCTGTACACTCTGGTATACCATCTCTGTGCCAATAAGTCCTGCTGTACACTCTGGTATACCATCTCTGTGCCTATATTTGTCAGGGTCAGTATTGTAGCCCCACCGTTGCTAAGGAGCATGAATTTTTAATTAATGCCACTAATTAGGCTAATTAACCATTTTAATGGCTTTTCATGGGAAAAAGCAAGCAAAAATATTATTCACATGTGATAAATGAATTTTTATATGTAAAAATTATTTTTTTGTGAAAAGTGACATTTTTGGGAGTATATACCTAACTTAAGTCAAACCAACAAAAGGAACATAACCATGCAACTAGAAATTGTAAATGGAAACAGCTACAAAAGGCGATTTGTTATCTGTTAATAGAGATCTGCAACTAATTTGCAACTGTTAAAGAGTTCAATAAGATATTATGATCAAGTGCAACAATTAAGCATGTTGAGAGACATGCCAGAAACATGCATAAATATTTACTTAAAATTAACAAGAGAATCACTTACCTTGTCCTTGCTGCGTGCACTGAAATAACATAATTACGTCAACGACAGGCAAATCGCATTGCAACACATATATCGCATATACATGCATCTTATTCTTGTGTCGTGATAAATCATTAGAGAAAAAGCTAAATAAAATGAGATCATGCGACTACACGGAGAGGAGTCAATCGCATTGTTCTCACTTTATAGTGTAGACGTGAGGACCGAGAACAGAACTATTGACTCCTCTGCCTTTGCATGCAATCATGCGTGCAACTATATTTCTTAACGCTTTGCATAAACGGCTTCGTATATAAGAAATGCCTTCATGATATCTAAGACTGCATCGATCGTTGCATTCGACCGCATTATAGTGTTATGTTCAGTATGACGGTAAGAAACTAAAGAGTAGCAGACATTATAGTGTTATGTTCAGTTTGACGGTAAGAAACTAAAGAGTAGCAGACATAAAAGACGTAATTGATTAAATTAGTTGTCGATCAGTGAATTACTGTCCATGCTCATTCTCGAATAGGCAAAGAAACAGACTATGAAACAACTAAATAACACAAAACCATCACCATACAGTCATGCTACGTCACAATATGCCACGAAACGAACCTGTCACCGAAAAAAAGTCACTGACTTTGGTGCGAATTCCTAGCTACAACTAGTCCGAGACAAATGCAACAAATATCTTTCAACAATACGGATTTTCTATGATTAATTCAACTCAAGATGCATCTTACATGCGGAGTTCCAATACAATAGGGAATATAAATGATCCATCGATATTTTATCTGTTTGATATTGTTCATCTTCATGAAGAAGAACATTTTGCTTTTAAGTCACAAAGTTGTAATCATTCCTGAAGCTGGCAAAGGGGAAACTAAACTACATTATTGATATACTCATTCCCGAAGGGGCAACTAAGCATTTTTATATTAACATAGGAGTTCGCCAAGGAGCTCACTCGCCTTATACATGTTCAGTATTGTATTGTATTGTATTGTATTGTATTGGACTATTCTCTAAAAACTGTGATACGGAATATACATTTTCCATCGATATTTTATCAGCGCGAGAGCAACGTTGCCGACGCTGATGATGACAGTGGGCCAACGCTGGGCCAACGCTGGGCCAATGCTAACAAATACACGTTTGCTGCTAGACATTGGCCCGACATTGGGCCATCCCGCAGCAGCCAACGCCGACAGTCCAACGCTTGGCCCCCATTGGTCCAATGCCTGCTTGCTATCTGGGTTCGTGCAGGATATGTCCTGTTTGGGTGCTTAAACACGTACATCCAAGAAATCAGTTATTTTTCACTGACGTTGAATTAAAATTAAGACTTGTTAGGCAAAGGCAATCTATGCCATTGTATGAACCACTTCTGAACTGTGCCAATGCTGGGCCACTTTGTGACTTAAAAACAAAATGTTCATCACAGCTGTGAGCATACTTGGGTATACTATATAGAAAAGTTGTCAAAAGTGGTTGAACATACGTCCTATCAACCACTTTTCAACCAACTTTGATATTTGTTGCTCATTGTATTCCTATTGAAGTGTGGCAAGTGCCAAAGCTAAGGAAATATTTATTGATGTTCTGTAACGAAATGTACTTAGGGAACAGACCACCAGAATGGGGGGTACCGATGCCCAAGAAAGAAGATCTGACCCTTCCTGAAAACTGTCGTGGAATAAGGCAAAATGTCAGCTGCCGTTTGACAGAATTCGTCCAGAGCTAGAAAAGATCTGGCACCCAAATTAGAACGGTTTTAGATTAATCCTTACGATCTACATCATCCCAGATCCTTGCTCTAAGACATATTATCATCGAGGAAACGAGAAACCACAAAAAAGCAGCCATTATTTTCATCAACTTTAAGAAAGCCTTTGAATCAGTAGACATAAACAAAATGTTCCTGGTTCTTCGTGCATATGGCATCCCGCAGAAGATTGCTATAGAGATAATGTATGAAAACACCTCTGCAGTCGTACTCACTCCCGAAACTAAACATGTTGATATTAACATAGGAATTCGCCAAGGAGCTCTCTCGCCTTATACATGTTCACCATTGTATTGGACTACGCTCTAAAAACTACGATTGTTGAGAAGGACCAAATCTCACCAGACGCCGAAACACCAGACATCCAGTCTGTCGTCACCTCTCTGATCCAACGCGTACACAATCACGTGATGATTTCTAAAAGATTTTGTCGTTAAAAAATTCTCTCAAAAATGACGGACGGTCTTGCTTGTTGATGATTAATTTTCAGTGCAACTAGGTTTGGATGCTCAAACCCTGGGGCTGGGACCTGAAACATACATTAAAATATATTTATTGTTATCATGGGCCTATATGTATTTGCGGGAACGACGGGGAACGATAACCACGCAGTGAACAAAATAGCAGTGCTTCGTATGACGATGCTAATGCTATCGGCACGTGTCGAGGGATAAGTGTTAGTATATATTGCCTGACTGCCCCCACCCAGACTGCCTCCACCTTGACTGCACCCCACCCTGACTGCCCCCACCCTGATTGCCCCCCACCCTGACTGCCTCCACCCTGACTGCCCCCACCCTGACTGCCCCACCCTGATTGCCCCCCACCCTGACTGCCCCCACCCTGACTGCCCCCACCCCGACGTTGGGACTACGACTACTTATGTACATCTTGGACGATTGTAGCCATATGTTTATTGCGCCGACACCTAATGAGCGCTGTGACTATCCCACGAGGGCGCCTTTCATAGGACCACCCTTATGCCTAGTGTGGAGTAGCTCCATAGAGTTACATCATTAATCATCCCCCTATAAACTAACGGGTGTTCTATTTATGTCTACGAGTAGCTCTGGCTAGTTGATGATTACAAGTTGGATTGTAATATGAGACTAGGCGATTAAGAGCCGACCTACTAGAGGTGTTCAAAATATTCAACGGATTAGAAAGTATTCTGCCTACTGACCGCTTTGACACGGATAAGGTACGGTATGCAACATGAAGACATCCATTTAAAATCACGAAAATGCACTCTAGACTAAATTTAAGGAAGTATTAATTTACTCAAAGAATAGTAAATGAATCGAACCAACTTCCAGAGGCAGCGGTTATGTCTAAGTGTAACAGTTAGGACCATTACGCTCGAGACATGGTTAATTTTAGGCAATTGTTGTAACCGATGGTCGCTAGAGGGACATCGAGACTGAGAGGGAGGGACGGAGGGACGGAGGGACGGAGGGACGGAGACAGAGAGACAGAGAAACAGAGAAACAGTGTGCGGAACAAATTGCCGGGTTTTGTATCGCCTGCTGCTTGGGCAGCTATGCACACTTTTCAATAAACCACCTTACAACCGTCCAATGCCAGTGTCGTATTGCGTGATACCAACCCGGACATTACATCTTGGCGCTGCGAGCAGGGTCTGGTTTGTGTGAGGTGTTGCTGGCTGTAACCCCCCAGGACAGGGATTGGAGCTGAAGATTCGCTGACAGTTACTAATGATCGTGGAAGATTCGCTGACAGTTACTAATGATCGCGGAAAATTCGCTGACAGTTACTGATGATCGCGGAAGATTCGCTGACTGTTGCTGACGATCGTGAAAGACTCGCATAAACTGTGTGTGAACAGTGACGTTTTGTGACTGATCGCATAGACTGCCATTGAACAGTCACATTTCATGAATTACTATGTGTGAGCTGTATATATCTTAACTTTGTGGTGTGTGATTATATATATGCATTGGTGCCCCCCCCCCAAAGTGATAGAGGTTTGGTTCAGTTGACAACGATAGATGATATCCGTGCCCAGATGGAGGCAATGCATGCATTGTTGAAGACGGAGCAGGAGAAGACTGCCCTTGCTCAGCGCGAGGCAGAATTAGCAAGGCAGGAGGCGATTAGGATGCGGGACGATGCTCAGCAGCCTCAACAACCGCTCATCATCATTTCGCAGGCTCGCCGCTTTGAACGTTTACGTGGACGGCCAGAGAAGTCTGGCGACCCTGAGGTTGCAGAGTGGGTGGCTGACATGCGGTATCATCTGGCCTGCAGCTGCATGCCCAAGACAACAGCGTGCGCTCTGATCATGGAGCACCTGAAGGGAAAAGCCAGGATTGAAATATCTGGAAGGGACATTAGGGACAACCCTGAGGCAATTTTCAGGGCACTTCTGCAAGCATTTGGAGACGGCAGTGACCTGGCTTCACTACAAGAGCGGTTGTTCCAGTGCCGGCAGGCTCGGGGAGAGAGTGTAGTGGACTGCTCATTGAAGCTGGTGGATTTGTACAGCAAGATCACTGAACGAGATCCGGCGTATGTGTCAAGGAGAGACCAGACCTTGAAAGAGAGGTTGGCAGCGGCAGTGACAGACCACAGTGTGTCCAGGGAGGTTTGCCTGCTCATCCGTGAAGCACCACAGCTGGATTTCTTCCAGCTACGAGATCGAGTTGTGGACTGGGCAGGTGGAGACCAGCCTGCTGTGGTCATAGTGGTCAGCCAGGAAGCAGCCGCGATGCCGGATGGGATTGCCGAATTCCTGAAGCGACAGGAAGCAATGATGCAAGCGCAGAATAAACAGATTGGTAACTTGGACGCTGCTGTTCAATCCCTGCAAGGAAGAGATCGCCGGCAGCGACACGATGGACCCAGACTTTGCTGGGCGTGTGGGTCAGCAGATCATATGCGCCGCAACTGCCCAACAGAGCAAGCAAGAGCGGGCGGAAACAACAGAGCAAGCAAGTCGGATTTTCGGTAAAGCCCGTCGTCGTAGGCCATACGGCGGGATTTAGTGCTGGCTCTACCCTACATCGAGCTGTGGGAGAATGTCCTGAGGCCTGCATCAAGATCGGGCCCATCGAAGTTCGCTACTTGCTGGACACCGGAGCCCAAGTGTCGACCACTACCGAGTCATTCTTCTGCGTACATCTCTTTCAGGAAGGACACATCCAGGACGTATCACGACTGATTAAGATATCTGCAGCGCAAGGCCTGGAAATCCCTTATGTGGGATACATCGAACTACCCCTGGAATTCATGGGACATACGTTTGAAGATATGGGTTTCCCCATTGTCAAAGACCCTGTGGGAACACCACTGGTGGAGAGGAAGAGGTTGGTGCCAGGTGTTATTGGCAGCAATATCTTCAGAGACATCAATGACTCATTGGCAACACATGGTGGTGACTACCTTCAGAAGTTGGAGGCAGCTGGTGAACATGCATGGGCACATGTGCTAGCCTTGTACAGTGAGGCCAGAGTGGACACACCAGACACGTGTAGTCGAGTCCGTGTCGCTGGCAAGAAGCCACAGTTGGTGCTAGCACACTCATTAAGAGTTATCCAGGGATCAACTCAGCCTGCTGTTGTCAACCAGGAATTTTATGCATTGGTTAAATGCAAGGAAGTGCAATCACTACAACATGGGCTAGCGGTTGGTCGTGCCTGTGTGAAAGTTGATGACATTGGCAACATTCCAGTGCAGATTGCCAACTTCAGTGATAGAGACATCTTCTTAAAGCCGAGGACGACCATTGGATGTATAGAAAATGTGGCAGTTGAACCAAGGGTAGGGTTATGCTTCGATAGTGAACATGAGGTCTGCGTGACAGAGATCACCCACAGTGCCGGCACAGATGAGGTTATCACAAATTTGTTATCTCGGAAGGATATAAGTGATGTTGATGATGAGCAACACGAGTGTATCAGGAAATTGATAACAAAACACTGTGATATTTTCAGCCGAGATGAGGATGACCTGGGATACTGTGACCAGATCGAGCACAGAATACGCACCACAAGTGATGTGCCTATTAAAGTGCCACACCGTAAGATACCACCACAACACTGGAGTGAGGTGCGGGAGTACCTTAGGAAGAGCTTGGATCGTGATATCATCAAGCCGTCATCAAGCCCATATGCTGCACCTGTGGTTCTCGTGCGGAAGAAAGACGGAACCTTGCGACTGTGTGTTGACTATCGCTCCCTTAATGTGCGGACACACAAAGATGCGTACCCTCTACCCAGAATAGAGGAGGCACTCGAGGTGATGAAGGGTTCAACGTACTTTGCAAGCTTGGACCTGGCCCATGGGTTCAATCAGATTCCAATGGCAGCTGCAGACATGGAGAAAACAGCCTTCCGCGTTGGCACAGGAGGTCTCTATGAATATACGATAATGCCATTTGGATTGTGTAACGCCCCTGCTACATTCATGCGGTTGATGGACAGGGTGTTTGGTGACCAGAATTTCCAGACACTACTCATATACCTGGATGACATCCTGATCTTTGGTCGGACATTTGAGAAAACTGCCGAAAGATTGGCCATGGTACTGACCAGGTTGGAAGAGTACAACTTGAAAGTGAAACCCGAGAAATGTCAACTTTTCCACCAACGTTTACGATACTTGGGTCATGTGGTTGCGGAGAATGGTATTGCGCCCGACCCCGAGAAGACCCGGACAGTGGAGGAGTGGACAACGCCACAGAGTGAGACCGAGTTGAGGCAGTTCCTGGGCTTAGCAAGCTATTACAGGAGGTTTGTACCAGGCTTCGCAAAGATAGCTGCTCCACTGCATGCTCTGTTAGGAGGGACAGACAAGAAGAAACCAAAGAGAAGAAACAACCTGGGACCTTCATTTGCTGATGGCTGGAATGAGTCCTATGACACTGCCTTCAGCGAGTTGAAACAGCGATTAGTATCTGCACCCGTGCTGGGTTATCCGGACTTTACTAAGCCGTTCATACTGGAGACAGACGCTAGTCTGCAAGGGTTAGGTGCCGTGCTGTCACAGCGTCAGGAGAATGGAGTTGTAGTGCTGAGCTATGCAAGTCGTGGTCTTCGAGAAAGTGAAAAGAACATGCAGAACTACAGCAGCATGAAGCTTGAACTACTGGCGTTATACTGGGCAATCACTGTCAAATTTCATGATATGCTGATTGGAGCAGAGTTCACTGTCTTCACGGACAACAATCCACTTAGCTACATTCAGAGCACAGTTAAGCTCGGGGCTACCGAAATGCGGTAGGTTGCCGAACTGGCCCTGTTCAACTTCACAATCCACTACCGATCAGGGAAGCACAACGGCAGTGCTGATGCACTCAGCAGGAAACCCCAACGGATGCTGGGACCAGAATTGAAGCGGTTTGAAAGCAGCATGGAAACGGTGACCTCCACACTTGGTATAGCCCTAGAATCTACCATCATACCAGAACAACTGAAATCACGGATTTGGGAAACGATGACTGGGGCTCATATGGAACAGATACAAGCTGGATTGATGCCTACAGCAATGTTTACTTTCCCAAGTATCGCCAAAGAGGACATGGCAAAGTGGCAAAGAACTGATGCACACATTGGTCGTGTTTGGTCTTTCTGGGACACAGGAAATATGTCCACCACACAACAGCTCATGAAAGAAGACAAGCCGACCCGTAAGCTGCTTCGTGAATGGAAGAGACTGTCAAACGTCAGTGGTGTGCTCTATCGGACAGTTCTGATGAACGGTGACCAGGTGAAACAGGTTTTGCTGCCTGAGAACCTGAAAGGCCAAGTGATGGATGCTGTCCACGACCAAGTGGGACACCAAGCAACGGAAAAAGACCCTGGCCCTGGCACGTGTCAGGTGTTTTGGCCCTGTATGGTAGCAGATGTGGAGTCATATTGCAAGACTTGCAAGAGATGCATGTTGGCCAAGACAGGGAAGAAACCGCGACCAACTATTGGGAGTTTCACTGCAAAGAGGCCTCTGGAAGTTCTTGCAATGGACTACACCCTGCTTGAACCTGCCAGCAATGGTATGGAAAATGTGCTTGTGTTGACTGATGTCTTCACGAAGCTGACACAAGCGTTGCCGACACGCAACCAAACCGCCAACACGGTTGCGAAAACACTGGTGAATCACTGGTTTGTGCGATATGGAGTTCCGGAGCGGTTGCATAGTTATCAATGCCGGAACTTTGAGAGTGCAATTATCAGTGAACTTTGTAAGATTTACGGGGTGATGAAATCGCGAACTACTCCCTACACCCCCTACTACCCACCCCGTACTCCCTACAACCCCTACTACCCACCCCCTACTCCCTACACCCCCTAGTACCCACCCCCTACTCCCACCCAGAAGGAAACGGACAATGTGAGCGATTCAACAGAACTCAGCATGATCGGCTGCGGACATTGCCACGAGACAAGAAGAAGCGGTGGCCAGAACACCTGCCTGAACTGGTCTATGCATACAACTGCACGCCACATTCATCTACTGGTTATTCCCCGTACTACCTCTTCTTTGGTCGTGAGCCACGGCTGCCTGTTGACCATCTACTAGATGTCGGAGAAGAGGAGTCAAACTTCAGTGTTGACGACTGGGTAACCAGTCACCATTACAGACTCAGAGAGGCATTCCGGTTGGGAGGGTCAAGAACGGAAAAGGAAGCTCTTCGGCGGGCTCGAATACACAATTCGAGAGCCAGGCCGTCCGACGTACCGGTTGGTGCACGCGTATTCATGAGAAACCGAGGAATCAAGGGTCGGAATAAGATTCAGGACGCATACGATGACAAGCCGTACAAGGTTGTCAATAGGCTACAAGATCACGTGTATGTAGTCGAACCTCTACAAACAGAAGGACCAACTAAGACTGTCCACAGAAATGAACTGCTACTGATGAGGGAGATTGCACAGGCGATCCAGTCTGACGAAGAATGTATGCCTCAACAGGATGACACTACTAATCGGGAGCAGCAGGGAGATGACCCTGACTCGGTCGATGAGTTTGATGTCTGCCTTCCCTCAGCTAGAGCAACGGAGGACACTCAGGTGAATCACAGAGAACCTGCTTTGGACAAAGCAGGGGAGCCTCTGAATGCAGACAATGGTGAAGGCACCATGCATGGAGAGTCTGTGGCACTTCGCCATTCAGCAAGGACTAGTGCCGGGGTTCACACCAATCCTTATCACTTGCCAACAACGGTAGTGCAACATGGAGTAGAGATGACATTTACGCCTGTACTGGTAGACCCACATGTCTTGGCTAACATTAGCCAGGCACAGTTGCTGCTGACTCAGATGTTAGCAGAGCTGTATCCGGGGCAACAGCAGTAGACTAAAGTAATGACATATTTTGACATGTACCTGACGGGACGTCAGTGCTCAAGCAGGGGAGTGTGTAACAGTTAGGACCATTACAGTTCGGTGGTCGCTCGAGACATGGCTAATTTTAGGCAATTGTTGTAACCGATGGTCGCTAGAGGGACATCGAGACTAAGAGAGAGAGAGAGAGAGAGAGAGAGAGAGAGAGAGAGAGAGAGAGAGAGAGAAGAGAGAGAGAGAGAGAGAGAGAGAGAGAGAGAGAGAGAGAGAGAGAGAGAGAGAGAGAGAGAGAGAGAGAGAGAGAGAGAGAGAGAGAGAGAGAGAGAGAGAGAGATGAGAGAGAGAGAGGAGAGAGAGAGAGAGAGAGATAGAGAGAGAGAGAGAGAGAGAGGAGAGAGAGAGATAAGAGAGAGAGAGAGAGAGAGAGAGAGAGAGAGAGAGACGAGAGACGAGAGAGAGAGAGAGAGACAGAGACAGAGACAGAGACAGAGACAGAGACAGAGACAGAGACAGAGACAGAGGACAGAGACAGAGAAACAGTGTGCGGAACAAATTGCCGGGTTTTGTATCGCCTGCTGCTTGGGCAGCTATGTACACTTTTCAATAAACCCACCTTACAACCGTCCAATGCTAGTGTCGTAATGCGTAATACCGACCCGGACATTAACACATTTAAGGGTCACATTGACAAATAGTTAAAGAATAGGGGCGGAGGATTACACGAGTCAGCGCCTGACTCCATTCATCGTCATCTCGTCGACTGCAGCAACTATGTAGAAGACGAGGATCAAGGTAAACCAAGAGAGTGTTCAATTCGACAGGTGGCGCTATGTGTCACCGGGCCAATCAGTTCCTGCCTAGCCTAGCCGCACCGCGCTATCGTCGCTGACCTATCCGCGAGGGCGGGCTACAGAAAAATAGTCCAGTACAGTTCGATTCCGCCAACTCCAGCTTTTCGTTTATCAAACTGGGGCGCACATTTATGCCGGCTTCTTCGCCGTAAGTGAAAACCACCCCTTCCACTCCACGAGCCAATCCACTCTGTGAGGCGCGCGCCAACTACAAAAGCGCTCGGACGTCCATGTTCAGACATGCGTAACCGTTCTTTTGTGCGCTGGTTTTGATCACTGCCTAGTGTTGCTAAAACTACAGACAGTATATTACACGACTTAGCTAAGTATTTTGATACGTAATCGGTCAAAACAAAACGCGCGTATACGCGCACGAACACGCACCCCCCCCCACACACATATAGCTGCGGTTTCATGAACAGGCGGACGATTTATGGGACTAAACTAACCAATAAACTAAACAAATTTATTCATGTTCTTATAATCGCATCTGAGTAGAGTACCCTATCAGTACATCTGGGTAGAGTACCCTATCAGTGCATCTGAGTAGAGTACCCTATCAGTGCATCTGGGTAGAGTACCCTATCAGTACATCTGGGTAGAGTACCCTATCAGTGCATCTGGGTAGAGTACCCTATCAGAGCATCTGGGTAGAGTACCCTATCAGTGCATCTGGGTAGAGTACCCTATTAGTGCATCTGGGTAGAGTACCTTATCAGTGCATCTGGGTAGAGTACCTTATCAGTGCATCTGGGTAGAGTACGTTATCAGTGCATCTGGGTAGAGTACCTTATCAGTGCATCTGGGTAGAGTACCCTATCAGTGCATCTGGGTATAGTACCCTATAAGTGCATCTGGGTAGAGTACCTTATCAGTACATCTGGGTAGAGTATCCTATCAGTACATCTGGGTAGAGTACCCTATCAGTACATCTGGGTAGAGTACCCTATCAGTACATCTGGGTACAGTACCCTATCAGTGCATTTGGGCCCAATACAATATCAAAAGTGTAGGGTCTATGCAGTTTGTTAGTGAAGTAGGAGAGACCGGGGCTGGTTGTATACAGGGCTACTAGTGAAGTAGGAGAGACCGGGGCTGGTTGTATACAGGGCTACTAGTGAAGTAGGAGAGACCGGGGCTGGTTGTATACAGGGCTACTAGTGAAGTAGGAGAGACCGGGGCTGGTTGTATACAGGGCTACTAGTGAAGTAGGAGAGACCGGGGCTGGTTGTGTACAGGGCTACTAGTGAAGTAGGAGAGACCGGGGCTGGTTGTATACAAGGCTACTAGTGAAGTAGGAGAGACCGGGGCTGGTTGTATACAGGGCTACTAGTGAAGTAGGAGAGACCGGGGCTGGTTGTATACAGGGCTACCAGTGAAGTAGGAGAGACCGGGGCTGGTTGTATACAGGGCTACCAGTGAAGTAGGAGAGACCGGGGCTGGTTGTATACAGGGCTACTAGTGAAGTAGGAGAGACCGGGGCTGGTTGTGTACAGGGCTACTAGTGAAGTAGGAGAGACCGGGGCTGGTTGTATACAGGGCTACTAGTGAAGTAGGAGAGACCGGGGCTGGTTGTGTACAGGGCTACTAGTGAAGTAGGAGAGACCGGGGCTGGTTGTATACAGGGCTACTAGTGAAGTAGGAGAGACCGGGGCTGGTTGTATACAGGGCTACTAGTGAAGTGGGAGAGACCGGGGCTGGTTGTATACAGGGCTACTAGTGAAGTAGGAGAGACCGGGGCTGGTTGTACACAGGGCTACGTTGAAAGTCCACCAGCGGACACGTTGTCTACAATTCGGGAGCTAAGATTTAACCAGATTTAACAAGATGGCCATCCAAGGCAAAGACCAAGGTGACAAGTGGACAAGGAAGCCATTGGCCTATCGAGAGTCAAACATTTTTCATCTATGTGTAACTCACCCTCCCGAGATATGTGTCAACCTTGTCTTTAAACATATTCACGCTGCTAGCAGTTACACAATCCGTAGACAATTTGTTCCATTCATTTATTGTCCCCCGTGAGAACGATCGAGTAGGTGAGACCGGGGCTAGTTGTATACAAGGACATGTTGTTACAGAGTCGTTTTACGAAAACATTTCACAGATATGGAGATACCATCGACAGTAGTTGGTTGGAAGTCCACTAGCAGACACACTGTCGAAAAATCGGGAGTTAAGAAGACGAAATTAACGAGGCGTGGAAAAAAATTACTTTTTAACCACCTAAAACATTTTTGGGTATGCACACATGCGCACACTTTTTAGGTTTCGTGAATGAAACTTGAAACATGTCTACTATATAGTATAAGGGTTTATGCCAAGTAGAAGTTAAACTGAAAACAAGATTTGTTATCGCCCACGTTCCTTCAACTACAAAAATTGTTTTTGTTGTTACAGTTGTATTGGGGCAAGTTGTTACAGTTGTATTGGGGCAAGTTGTTACAGTTGTATTGGGGCAAGTTGTTACAACTGTAACAACGCGAGGGCGGTTCGCACCGATGGCTCAGCCAGCGAGTTATGTGCTGACAATGACTGAAAGAACAACATTTATTTAACCACGACGTGTGAACGCATTATTTCACTTGTGAAGAGCCTAGCATACTGGTTCGTAACCAGTACTGTTAATGCTAGCAGCGTCAAACAAAATTAACAAGAATCTCAGAATTGCGGGTTACGTATAGATGACAAATGGTTGGACTCTCAATAAGCCTTGTCCACTTGCCAACTGGGTGTTTGTCTTGGATGGCATTAGTGTTAAATCTTGTAATTTTTTTGTGGCATAGCTCTATTTAAGCAATTAATAAATATTGCACGATTCATTGGAATGTGGGTGTTTGTGCACGTGTGCATGAGTGCGTACGAGTGTGTATCACTCAATCAAGTAGAAGTCGCATTACATAATAATTATAATATATTTCCATTAACTATTTCCTACTCCATTCCATGCAATAATTCATATTCCATTCACAATTGTTTGTTATGTAAGAATCCGGGGAATTAATCTAGTCCCCTTTTCCCTCGCGAATGTTCGCACGGGGATTCCCAAAAGGGTTGTAGCCAATCATTGGGCAAGGGGTAAAATCGAATGACGTCATTTAAGAACTGCATTATTCGCGGTAAACAAGTCTCAAATTTCAAGTGATTTATTCCAAACAGCCCAATCTTGGGCTAACGCAGGAGTTTAAAACTTGTTGAACACCACGTGCAAAAGATTAGTTTTTTTCCTCATTTGGTTATTGTAAACTTGTTATCAGCATGCCACAGTATGGAGGAATGTCTCTAGCACATATGTTAAATGAACTCAGGAAACGTCACGCAAAAGTATCTGGAAGAAAAAGGGAACTTGTCGAAAGGTATGCGAATGAGCGATAAATGCAGGAAGTTCCGTTGGTGACTGACGCCGTGACAGTGCCATTATAATTTACTTTCTGATGTCAAGTTTTGTACGGGTTTGCATGGTTTAATTAATTCCAAAAATTGGGTATACATAAAAAAATTATGACCAAATTTGTATTACAGGATTTGTTTGGCAAGAGCTAATTGTTAAACTCATATTTGTCTTTGGCAGGTGTGCTGCAGGTCTTTTGGGGCTAACACAGGAGTGTGGTGC
Organism: Lamellibrachia columna; assembly: GCA_963662155.1. Taxonomy (NCBI): domain Eukaryota; kingdom Metazoa; phylum Annelida; class Polychaeta; order Sabellida; family Siboglinidae; genus Lamellibrachia; species Lamellibrachia columna. The sequence continues at coordinate 59,762,502 of OY759264.1, forward strand.
AAATGGCACGTTTTATTATAGTTGTTTTACCAGTGTCAGTGACCTGTATTGCCTGTTATCACAGTCCAAAGAGTAAAATAAATCTGAGTAATTATTTAACTGATGTAGACTTGAAGCTTACGATAGTGTGACCCTGTGACTTTTTATGTATCTGGCATTAGACCCAGGCTTTTACATTTATCCTCCATTATAACGGTATGCAGTGAATATACGCTGACAGCGATAACCCTTTGTAGCGTCGCTGGTATAATCTGGCTTTTAGGGCGCTGCATTGACATTTGCCAATTTACGGTAATAATGTGCGCAAGAACGAATGCACAAACGCGAATGCGGGTTATCATATTTTCCCGCATAACGGTTGTTCTTCTGTCTGGGTCAGAAATCACATCTGACTTAGACTTAAGTGAAACTTGCACGCTTGGGGCGGAGCATTGTGTTTGTATGACACTCCGTTCATTGTGTTTGTATGACACTCCGTTCATTGTGTTTGTATGGCACTCCGTTCATTGTGTTTGTATGACACTTCGTTCATTGTGTTTGTATGGCACTCCGTTCATTGTGTTTGTATGGCACTCCGTTCATTGTGTTTGTATGACACTCCGTTCATTGTGTTTGTATGGCACTCCGTTCATTGTGTTTGTATGACACTTCGTTCATTGTGTTTGTATGACACTCCGTTGATTGTGTTTGTATGGCACTCCGTTCATTGTGTTTGTATGGCACTCCGTTCATTGTGTTTGTATGACACTCCGTTCATTGTGTTTGTATGGCACTCCATTCATTGTGTTTGTATGACACTGCGTTCATTGTGTTTGTATGACACTCCGTTCATTGTGTTTGTATGACACTCCGTTCATTGTGTTTGTATGACACTCCGTTCATTGTGTTTGTATGACACTCCGTTCATTGTGTTTGTATGACACTCCGTTCATTGTGTTTGTATGACACTCCGTTCATTGTGTTTGTATGACACTCCGTTCATTGTGTCTGTATGGCACTCCGTTCATTGTGTTTGTATGGCACTCCGTTCATTGTGTCTGTATGACACTCCGTTCATTGTGTTTGTATGGCACTCCGTTCATTGTGTTTGTATGGCACTCCGTTCATTGTGTTTGTATGGCACTCCGTTCATTGTGTTTGTATGACACCCCGTTCATTGTGTTTGTATGGCACTCCGTTCATTGTGTTTGTATGGCACTCCGTTCATTGTGTTTGTATGGCACCCCGTTCATTGTGTTTGTATGGCACCCCGTTCATTGTGTTTGTATGGCACTCCGTTCATTGTGTTTGTATGGCACTCCGTTCATTGTGTTTGTATGACACTCCGTTCATTGTGTTTGTATGGCACTCCGTTCATTGTGTTTGTATGGCACTCCGTTCATTGTGTTTGTATGACACTCCGTTCATTGTGTTTGTATGGCACTCCGTTCATTGTGTTTGTATGACACTCCGTTCATTGTGTCTGTATGGCACTCCGTTCATTGTGTTTGTATGGCACTCCGTTCATTGTGTCTGTATGACACTCCGTTCATTGTGTTTGTATGGCACTCCGTTCATTGTGTTTGTATGGCACTCCGTTCATTGTGTTTGTATGGCACTCCGTTCATTGTGTTTGTATGACACCCCGTTCATTGTGTTTGTATGGCACTCCGTTCATTGTGTTTGTATGGCACTCCGTTCATTGTGTTTGTATGGCACTCCGTTCATTGTGTTTGTATGACACTCCGTTCATTGTGTTTGTATGGCACTCCGTTCATTGTGTTTGTATGACACTTCGTTCATTGTGTTTGTATGACACTCCGTTGATTGTGTTTGTATGGCACTCCGTTCATTGTGTTTGTATGGCACTCCGTTCATTGTGTTTGTATGACACTCCGTTCATTGTGTTTGTATGGCACTCCATTCATTGTGTTTGTATGACACTGCGTTCATTGTGTTTGTATGACACTCCGTTCATTGTGTTTGTATGACACTCCGTTCATTGTGTTTGTATGACACTCCGTTCATTGTGTTTGTATGACACTCCGTTCATTGTGTTTGTATGACACTCCGTTCATTGTGTTTGTATGACACTCCGTTCATTGTGTTTGTATGACACTCCGTTCATTGTGTTTGTATGGCACTCCGTTCATTGTGTTTGTATGACACTCCGTTCATTGTGTTTGTATGGCACTCCGTTCATTGTGTTTGTATGACACTCCGTTCATTGTGTCTGTATGGCACTCCTTTCATTGTGTTTGTATGGCACTCCGTTCATTGTGTTTGTATGACACTCCGTTCATTGTGTTTGTATGGCACTCCGTTCATTGTGTTTGTATGGCACTCCGTTCATTGTGTTTGTATGGCACTCCGTTCATTGTGTTTGTATGACACCCCGTTCATTGTGTTTGTATGGCACTCCGTTCATTGTGTTTGTATGGCACTCCGTTCATTGTGTTTGTATGGCACTCCGTTCATTGTGTTTGTATGGCACTCCGTTCATTGTGTTTGTATGACACTCCGTTCATTGTGTTTGTATGACACTCCGTTCATTGTGTTTGTATGACACTCCGTTCATTGTGTCTGTATGGCACTCCGTTCATTGTGTTTGTATGGCACTCCGTTCATTGTGTTTGTATGACACTCCGTTCATTGTGTTTGTATGGCACTCCGTTCATTGTGTTTGTATGGCACTCCGTTCATTGTGTTTGTATGACACTCCGTTCATTGTGTTTGTATGACACTCCGTTCATTGTGTCTGTATGGCACTCCGTTCATTGTGTTTGTATGGCACTCCGTTCATTGTGTTTGTATGGCACTCCGTTCATTGTGTTTGTATGACACCCCGTTCATTGTGTTTGTATGGCACTCCGTTCATTGTGTTTGTATGGCACTCCGTTCATTGTGTTTGTATGGCACCCCGTTCATTGTGTTTGTATGGCACCCCGTTCATTGTGTTTGTATGGCACTCCGTTCATTGTGTTTGTATGACACTCCGTTCATTGTGTTTGTATGACACTCCGTTCATTGTGTTTGTATGACACTCTATCATTGTTTTTATTTGTTCGGATTTATAACTATTTGCTGATAGCGTATTCATTACAATATCTACTGTTGACGGCGAGATGTCCCAAATGTCCTAGACCTAGTTAAGTTAGGCACCGTCAACGACAATGGCATGCTAGCGTTTGTATGTTGTCCTAGTGAATATATTAATGAATGTATAATGTGTTACCAAGAATGAGTTGCGGAATGCAAAATAGAATTAGTATTACGGTGACAGTGTATCGTGCGGTGGCATTAGGTTTCAATGAGTAATGTCAGTAGTAGTATTGTCGGCAGTATCGGTACCCCGATGTGGAATTGTGTTCCCCTGTTGTCATTAGATGGCAGCACAAGTCATGTTACAATGTTCAAGCGTTACTGTTGTGTACTGAATGTCCTGCAATGAGTTACATTTGGGTGTCACATTTATTTGGGAAAGTTATGTTGCATGGTTGGTACATTATTATAAGTAGACGCATAGGCGTCGTGATCAGTATTATTGTACTAGGTTGCTGTAACAGTCCAACCTGTTAACATGATGGCACCTGGAAGTGGACTTCAACTGGATGGCTGGGCCATGTTTTCTTATTAAACCACTTTATTTATATTATGTGGAATATGGTGCACGTTGGCGGTAATAAATTGTCCAACGTTTGGCCAGAATCTTAGATGCTATTTACATGGTAATCCGTGTTACTAATGTGTTTTGGTTGTGTGCAGGCTACTGTTTGTTAGGATATTAGGATGTGAAGTGTGGTGGCGGCATGATAATAATCTGTGTTCTGTCCATGATAGATATCTTAATTCTGAGTAGCAGTTGCCGTTTCCACCGTAGTTTCCGTTTCGGCCGTAGTTTCCGTTTCGGTCATCTTGATTAAGTTAAACAGTTCTTCACAGAAATTAAGTACATTTTAGTTAGTTTGCCATATAACGTTATGTCTCGGTTAATCGTTCTTCTGTGTGAATATTATATTCTGTGTGAATAAACCTTATATATATATATATATATATATATATATATATATATATATATATATTCGGTTTGCCTTAGTGTAATTCGATTGGTTTGGGGACCCGCGGAACGCTGCAGGTCACAATAGGAATGCCAACTTTGGGCACGGTGATGTGCAGCAGGATAACATCAACATGATGTTGTCTAACATGACAACGTACAGAGACATCACTACTAATTCCCAGGTAAACAGAGACATCAATACTAATTCCCAGGTAAACAGAGACATCAATACTAATTCCCAGGTAAACAGAGACATCAATACTAATTCCCAGGTAAACAGAGACATCAATACTAATTCCCAGGTAAACAGAGACATCAATACTAATTCCCAGGTAAACAGAGACATCAATACTAATCCCCAGGTAAACAGAGACATCAATACTAATTCCCAGGTAAACAGAGACATCAATACTAATTCCCAGGTAAACAGAGACATCAATACTAATCCCCAGGTAAACAGAGACATCAATACTAATTCCCAGGTAAACAGAGACATCAATACTAATTCCCAGGTAAACAGAGACATCAATACTAATTCCCAGGTAAACAGAGACATCAATACTAATTCCCAGGTAAACAGAGACATCAATACTAATTCCCAGGTAAACAGAGACATCAATACTAATTCCCAGGTAAACAGAGACAGCAATACTAATTCCCAGGTAAACAGAGACATCAATACTAATTCCCAGGTAAACAGAGACAGCAATACTAATTCCCAGGTAAACAGTTTGTAATTAGTGTTGTTTGTTGTGCACTTATTGTTACTTGCTACATATTGGTGCAGCTGGGGTATAATAAACATTCTCATCTGTCACATGTAACCCAGACCTGGGGCCGAAGTACTCGGTACTCGAGTACATTTTTTAAATAGTCATAGAAATTATGGTCATATACTCATACTCGTGTTCAATGTACTCAGATTTTACGAGTACATTCGAGTACTTTTTAAATATGATATTGTGAAAATTATTTTATTTCTTATTATCAAATCATTAACAACTACAACAATAATTTCAAAAAAATATGGTAGCAAATTGTATTACCTGCATATGAATCAAATTAACACAAATTTGTATGTTCTTGCATGCATCTCAGTTGAGTTATATTAATGTTTTCTAATATAGGATCATTAAAAACACTTATTATGTCAATTCTATTGCAATAACCATGATATTAATTGCAATGTAATAGCCCCTGATTTGTAATAATCATTATTGTTACATTTAGTAGATGTGGTTTAATTTTACTTGGTATTGATGAGTTTTCACAAATTCACACTGGATCACTTTTCTGCACATTGAAAGCACTGAAGCCACAAAGGCTTCACTTCAAGAGGCAGCATCTTTTGATTCTTTTCCCAGTCAGACACCCCTAGTTCATATCCACAATTGTACTAGTTACCAGTCCAGGCCCCATGGGCTCATCCAGTATCACATTTTTGCAAGTCCAAAATGTTTTCAGAATGTAACAAAATGCGCGTGCTGCTTGATGGTGTGCTCGATTACACGCTCGATCACGCAATAAAAAATGTAAGTGATAAAAAAAGATAAAAATATATATGTATATTTACTTACATAATCATTTTGACTAAGTCTTAAAACATCAATACATTTACCTGTATGGCTGTATGGTAATTGTACATATTGTGTGCATTAATAATTCAAAATAACAGCTGCCAAACAAAGATAGTCTTTGAACGTGAGCCAATTCAGTGCCTGGGAATACTGTACCACCCACAATTAAAACATCGTAGCTTTGCTAATTATTATCATACAAATATGAGGTATCATTTTGTTGATTGCTAAGATACTATTTTATATAATAGAATGAAAATAACTACAACACATGTAATCATGGGAACATTACTATCTGAAAATTTATTTTATAAACATTTCACCCTGCTACTACATAATCTATGAGTGGCTGAATGTCCTTATATCTAGTGAGACAAATGTAGCCATATGTGTAAGCTATAACATAAAGCAAAGATGAATCAAATATGTTGAGCAGTATTGTTTTTATGATGTTTTATGTAGAAACATATAAAACCGTTAAGTTATGTTTATTTGGGTTTCCCCCACATACATCAAAGATGTGGCAGATGAATACAATGTAATTACTGGCGGGCGGCTTCCAAGAAAATGATACTGGCTCTTGCGTGATGCGATCACTGCCCTTGTAGTTATAACTTATATATATAGCATCAACCTTTTCTCTCCTCAATTTTGGCTCCGCATATATTACCTAATATCTGTACATAATATAAACAACAATAATGGCTGATCTGGTGAAAATAGTACAGTGTGCCTAAGTAATTAAATACTTTTTGTTACTATTTTGTTGTGAATATCGTGTTTAATTTTGATGTAATTGGAAGCTCAGGAGCTGAGGCTTAGCAATCAAATATAATGGTACACAATTTTTGTAGACAGAACAAGTAAATAATTAATTAATTAAATAGTAATACAAATGTATTAACATTCCAAGTTTAAATATCTTCACTATGTAATATGTGTTACGAAAGTTTATGAGGACAGAAAAAAATATATAATATGGGCATTTTCACAGTAATGAGGGGAACAGTGTCTCAGGAGGGTCAAATATTGATGGCTAATTTTTTTTTATCCTATTCCAATGTGGGATGCTATATCTAAGTTTATCAAATCCATTAACATAAGGACAGAATGACAAATTTTATTATTCTGAAAGCATAACAATGTTAAATAAATATACATGTGCATTCTTGCAAAAAGTGTACATTTCAAAATTGATGCTTTAAAGCAACTTACGAGATGTTATTTTTCTAGATGTCAAATTTAACCCTTTAACCATGAATATGTTAAACATTTTTATATTTCAGGTCAGTAGTCAGTAGTACTAAAAGAAACTATGCAAATTAAAAAATTATTTTGCAAGAATGGCCCATATAACCTTACTATGTGGAATGTCAGCCTGCTGGTTTGTCAGTGAAGTTAATTAAATAATTGTTGCCTCTAACTATCCCGGTAATATCTTTAATGTTTTTTTTATTGTTTTACTAATTTGCATTGTTTTTTTCTTTACTAATTTCTTTGTCAACAGCTTTAGGATCTGTGTGACACAGAGTATGGGACACATATCAAAGACTACCAACATCTGGCTGTGTTTTTGATTTATCTGTGTGGCCACAAGCACCCATACATTACATGCATACCTATCCCAGCAACCCTTCAACAAATCATTACACAATTTTCACATATTTTGGCACCCAACTCCCCCCCCCACATTTATGCATGATACAAGTGCCACATTATAAATATTTACCATGGTTACCAATGTGCAAAAGAGGAATTGTTGAGATGCCTGTGACCTTAAACTACATTAAATATATTCACAATATTTCTGTGACAATGGTGTTTTTCAGCTTATTGGTGAAAATTACATTTTATTATTTTAATTCATTAAATTCATTGCAATGCAAAGTTTTTAATTACATTATTGCAGATTAAGTTTTTACATTTTTTATTGTAAAAATGTACTATTAGCATTTTTCACATAATATTTATTTTATGATTGAAATATAAATGTAATGAGATTGTAGGGAACCGCCTATTTCATCTTGTTCTGCCATAGGCCATGTTAAAAATTATGATTGAAATATATGCATTGTATAAGATTGTAGGGAACCATCTATTTCGTCTTGGTCTGCCGGAGGCTATGCTAAAATTTATGATTGAAATATAAATGTAAAAACCTGCTATTATTATTTCAGTTGGTTTAATTACATTAAATGATTAAATAGTCGCTCTCGAACCCGTGGACAATGCATAGCCCCCAAGTGTCGTATAAATGCAATGGTCTTTTCATTTTATCCCAGAGCCATTCGCATATGGAATATGATTCCATCAAAAATTACCAACATAAAAAACCCAAAATCATTTCAAGAAGCTATTATGGAACTCCCTTTCACCACACCTCCTCACCTAAACTGCCTTTAAAACACAGTGCTCAGCGTAAACTTATCCATGGTGTGGGTATGGAGACTGTCTATGTGTGCATGTGGCAAGGCAGCGACAGTATCCATACACACAACCAACCTATTAAAAAAAATTCGTTAAACATCCTATACATAAAATAAATAAAACTATCAGATAAAAACCATTTCAGCAACATTAATGATACTGGACTTTTAATCGAATGTACCACCCACAGCGCATGCGCACAGTCCACCACAAACTCCTGCGTTAGCCCAAGTTTGGGCTGTTTGGAGTAAACCACTTGAGACTTGAGACTTGAGTCCCCTTTCCCTCGCGAATGTCCGCACGGGGATTCCCAAAAGGGCTGTAGCCAATCAGCGGGCAAGGGGTAAAATCGAATGACGTCATTTAAGAACTGCATTAGTCGCGGTAAACAAGTCTCAAATTTCAAGTGATTTACTCCAAACAGCCCAATCTTGGGCTAACGCAGGAGTTTAAAACTTGTTGAACACCACGTGCAAAAGATTAGTTTTTTTCCTCATTTGGTTATTGTAAACTTGTCATCAGCATGCCACAGTATGGAGGAATTAATGTCTCTAGCACATATGAGAAATGAACTCAGGAAACGTTACGCAAAAGTATCTGGAAGAAAAAGGGAACTTGTCGAAAGGTATGTGAATGAGCGATAAATGCAGGAAGTTCCGTTGGTGACTGACGCCGTGACAGTGCCATTATAATTTACTTTCTGATGTCAAGTTTTGTACGGGTTTGCATGGTTTATTAATTCCAAAGATTGGGTGTACATAAAAAAGATTATGACTACATTTATATTACAGGATTTGTTTGGCAAGAGCTAATTGTTAAACTCATATTTGTCTTTGGCAGGTGTGCTGCAGGTCTTTTGCCAGTTTTGGGGGCTAACACAGGAGTGTGGTGCAAATGGCACGTTTTATTATAGTTGTTTGACCAGTGTCAGTGACCTGTATTGCATATATATATTACCACAGTCCAAAGAGTAAAATAAATCTGAGTAATTATTTAACTTATGTAGACTTGAAGTTTATGGTAGTGTGACCCTGTGACTTGTTATGTATCTGGCACGTTGCCGGTGATCTCGGCCTGAGTGATCTCGGCCTGTTTTGGTGAACTCGGCCAGTGACCTCGGCCTGTGCGGCAGTGAATTCGGCCTGTACAGCAGTGATCTCGGCCTGTCTTTGATTACGGGCCTTGTTATAGTAATGTAGGCCATATTTATCGGTACAAGAAGTTGTATCATGTATTTATTGTTACGATAAACAATGTTCAATGCAATAAAGATGTTTTTAGACGATCGGTCTTGATCTTATTCTTAGCCGATATAGGTGTATAGGCGCAATGACTTCACAAACATAATATCCCTTTAATATTTATCATGTTATCAGTTTTAAAATATTATTTGTACGTTAAAAAAGTGATGGTCATAGTAATGTGCTTCCTACTCTTGCTTTGTTTTATTGAGCTGATCTTTTCATTTTGTCTATCTTTGATTTGTGTGCGTTAAGAATGTGTAGAGCTGTTGTAGTTGGCTTTCTGTCGTTCCTTTATTTTATTGAGCTGATCTTTTCATGTTGTCTCTTTGATTTGTGTGAGTAAACATTGTGTAGAAGCAGGCGGTAGTCATTGGCTTTCTACTCTTGCATTGTTTCATTGCGCAGATCTGTTCGTGTTGTTTGTCTGAACATGGCCTCTTTTTGATGTTGTCGACGATTAGGCCTACAAAAGCTTAAGTTAAGCCCTACTAATCGCGTGGGCCCAGATCGACGCAGGCCGAAGTAAGATCGACGTGTTCCATACAGATGATTGGTCAGAATGGGCTACGATTGGTAAGAAGACGTTTTTGACGATCAGATCAGTCGTGATTTTATTCTTAGCCGATATAGGTGTCACAATGACGTCACAAATATAATATATTGCTTTGTTTCATTGAGCTGATCTTTTCATGTTGTCTTTCTTTGATTTGTGTGCATTAAGAATGTGTAGAGGCAGGCTGTAGTAATTGGCTTTCTACTCGTGCATTGTTTCATTGAGCTGATCTTTTCATGTTGTCTTTCTTTGATTTGTGTGCGTTAAGAATGTGTAGAGGTAGGCTGTAGTAATTGGCTTTCTACTCGTGCATTGTTTCATTGAGCTGATCTTTTCATGTTGTCTTTCTTTGATTTGTGTGCATTAAGAATGTGTAGAGGCAGGCTGTAGTAATTGGCTTTCTACTCGTGCATTGTTTCATTGAGCTGATCTTTTCATGTTGTCTTTCTTTGATTTGTGTGCGTTAAGAATGTGTAGAGGTAGGCTGTAGTAATTGGCTTTCTACTCGTGCATTGTTTCATTGAGCTGATCTTTTCATGTTGTCTTTCTTTGATTTGTGTGCTTTAAGAATGTGTAGAGGTAGGCTGTAGTAATTGGCTTTCTACTCGTGCATTGTTTCATTGAGCTGATCTTTTCATGTTGTCTTTCTTTGATTTGTGTGCGTTAAGAATGTGTAGAGGTAGGCTGTAGTAATTGGCTTTCTACTCGTGCATTGTTTCATTGAGCTGATCTTTTCATGTTGTCTTTCTTTGATTTGTGTGCTTTAAGAATGTGTAGAGGTAGGCTGTAGTAATTGGCTTTCTACTCGTGCATTGTTTCATTGAGCTGATCTTTTCATGTTGTCTTTCTTTGATTTGTGTGCATTAAGAATGTGTAGAGGCAGGCTGTAGTAATTGGCTTTCTACTCGTGCATTGTTTCATTGAGCTGATCTTTTCATGTTGTCTTTCTTTGATTTGTGTGCGTTAAGAATGTGTAGAGGCAGGCTGTAGTAATTGGCTTTCTACTCGTGCATTGTTTCATTGAGCTGATCTTTTCATGTTGTCTTTCTTTGATTTGTGTGCGTTAAGAATGTGTAGAGGCAGGCTGTAGTAATTGGCTTTCTACTCGTGCATTGTTTCATTGAGCTGATCTTTTCATGTTGTCTTTCTTTGATTTGTGTGCGTTAAGAATGTGTAGAGGCAGGCTGTAGTAATTGGCTTTCTACTCGTGCATTGTTTCATTGAGCTGATCTTTTCATGTTGTCTTTCTTTGATTTGTGTGCGTTAAGAATGTGTAGAGGTAGGCTGTAGTAATTGGCTTTCTACTCGTGCATTGTTTCATTGAGCTGATCTTTTCATGTTGTCTTTCTTTGATTTGTGTGCATTAAGAATGTGTAGAGGCAGGCTGTAGTAATTGGCTTTCTACTCGTGCATCGTTTCATTGAGCTGATCTTTTCATGTTGTCTTTCTTTGATTTGTGTGCGTTAAGAATGTGTAGAGGTAGGCTGTAGTAATTGGCTTTCTACTCGTGCATTGTTTCATTGAGCTGATCTTTTCATGTTGTCTTTCTTTGATTTGTGTGCATTAAGAATGTGTAGAGGCAGGCTGTAGTAATTGGCTTTCTACTCGTGCATTGTTTCATTGAGCTGATCTTTTCATGTTGTCTTTCTTTGATTTGTGTGCGTTAAGAACGTGTAGAGGCAGGCTGTAGTAATTGGCTTTCTACTCGTGCATTGTTTCATTGAGCTGATCTTTTCATGTTGTCTTTCTTTGATTTGTGTGCGTTAAGAATGTGTAGAGGCAGGCTGTAGTAATTGGCTTTCTACTCGTGCATTGTTTCATTGAGCTCATCTTTTCATGTTGTCTTTCTTTGATTTGTGTGCATTAAGAATGTGTAGAGGCAGGCTGTAGTAATTGGCTTTCTACTCGTGCATTGTTTCATTGAGCTGATATTTTCATGTTGTCTTTCTTTGATTTGTGTGCATTAAGAATGTGTAGAGGCAGGCTGTAGTAATTGGCTTTCTACTCGTGCATTGTTTCATTGAGCTGATCTTTTCATGTTGTCTTTCTTTGATTTGTGTGCGTTAAGAATGTGTAGAGGTAGGCTGTAGTAATTGGCTTTCTACTCGTGCATTGTTTCATTGAGCTGATCTTTTCATGTTGTCTTTCTTTGATTTGTGTGCTTTAAGAATGTGTAGAGGTAGGCTGTAGTAATTGGCTTTCTACTCGTGCATTGTTTCATTGAGCTGATCTTTTCATGTTGTCTTTCTTTGATTTGTGTGCGTTAAGAATGTGTAGAGGCAGGCTGTAGTAATTGGCTTTCTACTCGTGCATTGTTTCATTGAGCTGATCTTTTCATGTTGTCTTTCTTTGATTTGTGTGCGTTAAGAATGTGTAGAGGCAGGCTGTAGTAATTGGCTTTCTACTCGTGCATTGTTTCATTGAGCTGATCTTTTCATGTTGTCTTTCTTTGATTTGTGTGCGTTAAGAATGTGTAGAGGTAGGCTGTAGTAATTGGCTTTCTACTCGTGCATTGTTTCATTGAGCTGATCTTTTCATGTTGTCTTTCTTTGATTTGTGTGCATTAAGAATGTGTAGAGGCAGGCTGTAGTAATTGGCTTTCTACTCGTGCATTGTTTCATTGAGCTGATCTTTTCATGTTGTCTTTCTTTGATTTGTGTGCGTTAAGAATGTGTAGAGGTAGGCTGTAGTAATTGGCTTTCTACTCGTGCATTGTTTCATTGAGCTGATCTTTTCATGTTGTCTTTCTTTGATTTGTGTGCATTAAGAATGTGTAGAGGCAGGCTGTAGTAATTGGCTTTCTACTCGTGCATTGTTTCATTGAGCTGATCTTTTCATGTTGTCTTTCTTTGATTTGTGTGCGTTAAGAACGTGTAGAGGCAGGCTGTAGTAATTGGCTTTCTACTCGTGCATTGTTTCATTGAGCTGATCTTTTCATGTTGTCTTTCTTTGATTTGTGTGCGTTAAGAATGTGTAGAGGCAGGCTGTAGTAATTGGCTTTCTACTCGTGCATTGTTTCATTGAGCTCATCTTTTCATGTTGTTTGTCTTTGATTTGTGTGCATTAAGAATGTGTAGAGGCAGGCTGTAGTAATTGGCTTTCTACTCGTGCATTGTTTCATTGAGCTGATCTTTTCATGTTGTCTTTCTTTGATTTGTGTGCGTTAAGAATGTGTAGAGGCAGGCTGTAGTAATTGGCTTTCTACTCGTGCATTGTTTCATTGAGCTGATCTTTTCATGTTGTCTTTCTTTGATTTGTGTGCTTTAAGAATGTGTAGAGGTAGGCTGTAGTAATTGGCTTTCTACTCGTGCATTGTTTCATTGAGCTGATCTTTTCATGTTGTCTTTCTTTGATTTGTGTGCGTTAAGAATGTGTAGAGGCAGGCTGTAGTAATTGGCTTTCTACTCGTGCATTGTTTCATTGAGCTGATCTTTTCATGTTGTCTTTCTTTGATTTGTGTGCGTTAAGAATGTGTAGAGGCAGGCTGTAGTAATTGGCTTTCTACTCGTGCATTGTTTCATTGAGCTGATCTTTTCATGTTGTCTTTCTTTGATTTGTGTGCGTTAAGAATGTGTAGAGGTAGGCTGTAGTAATTGGCTTTCTACTCGTGCATTGTTTCATTGAGCTGATCTTTTCATGTTGTCTTTCTTTGATTTGTGTGCATTAAGAATGTGTAGAGGCAGGCTGTAGTAATTGGCTTTCTACTCGTGCATTGTTTCATTGAGCTGATCTTTTCATGTTGTCTTTCTTTGATTTGTGTGCGTTAAGAATGTGTAGAGGTAGGCTGTAGTAATTGGCTTTCTACTCGTGCATTGTTTCATTGAGCTGATCTTTTCATGTTGTCTTTCTTTGATTTGTGTGCATTAAGAATGTGTAGAGGCAGGCTGTAGTAATTGGCTTTCTACTCGTGCATTGTTTCATTGAGCTGATCTTTTCATGTTGTCTTTCTTTGATTTGTGTGCGTTAAGAACGTGTAGAGGCAGGCTGTAGTAATTGGCTTTCTACTCGTGCATTGTTTCATTGAGCTGATCTTTTCATGTTGTCTTTCTTTGATTTGTGTGCGTTAAGAATGTGTAGAGGCAGGCTGTAGTAATTGGCTTTCTACTCGTGCATTGTTTCATTGAGCTGATCTTTTCATGTTGTCTTTCTTTGATTTGTGTGCGTTAAGAATGTGTAGAGGCAGGCTGTAGTAATTGGCTTTCTACTCGTGCATTGTTTCATTGAGCTGATCTTTTCATGTTGTCTTTCTTTGATTTGTGTGCGTTAAGAACGTGTAGAGGCAGGCTGTAGTAATTGGCTTTCTACTCGTGCATTGTTTCATTGAGCTGATCTTTTCATGTTGTCTTTCTTTGATTTGTGTGCGTTAAGAATGTGTAGAGGCAGGCTGTAGTAATTGGCTTTCTACTCGTGCATTGTTTCATTGAGCTGATTTTTTCATGATGTCTTTCTTTGATTTGTGTGCGTTAAGAATGTGTAGAGGTAGGCTGTAGTAATTGGCTTTCTACTCGTGCATTGTTTCATTGAGCTCACCTTTTCATGTTGTTTGTCTGAACATGACCAAAGCTGAAGTTAAGCCCTACTAACTGTGTGGCCCCAGATCGCCATGGGCCGCAGCAAGAGCGAAGTGTTCCATAAAGATGATTGGTCAGAATAGGCTAAGATTGGTCAGAATCATAGCCGCCACCCAGCTTTATAAAGAGGGGAATATCGATGACTAAACACTAGGTTCACTTACAAGCGCGAACGTACGATATTTGAATTGCTCGTGAAAGTACAACTATAACAGTTTAATAGTTTGTAAAAGTACGACAACCAAGGTTTTAAGTGTTTGTGATCGTGAATCTGCTTTCCCGCCATGAATCGCGAGTCGTCCGCGTGTCTCAGTTGCTTACGGATCGTGCGTAAACGCCAAGAGGCTCTGTTGTGCGACGGGTGCAATTTATGGCAACACAGAATGTGCAGGACAGGTATGTTCGGGACAGGTATGTTCGGGACAGGTGTGTTCGGGACAGGTATGTTGCGTGCGTTATACAGTCCTCTTCACTATTGATAGTATACATAGATAATGACAACCCGAAAGTTAATTGCTATGTGGCGGGATGGCAAAATGTGTCTAAGAACATCAGAAGTATTGGGTTTCTTCATATTTTATCATAATTACGGCATACATTTATTCGTGTGAATTTGCAGGTGTCAGCAGAGCCTTCTATAGGCAGCTGGTGAAGGGTTCGGTTGACTTGCCTCAATGGAGGTGCTGCAATTGTGCACCAAAGGTAATAATTTTGTGCACAAAACCCGTAGTTATAAAAAGTTTTCATAATGTGATTGCAAATATAAGTTATAATACTTGTTGTATTCATGTTTTAGTATAATTGTACCAGGCAATATTGTTTGTCGAGAATGGGCACGTAGATAATAATTAAATAAATTGCATATTCCTTCAAATGTGTTAATCGATGTGTGTTAGGACTAAAACCAGTTATTGTCTTCTTGGCAGGTGCACACACCGGTACCACCACCATCACCACCAACGCCGTCACCACCACCGCCGCCACAGCCGCCGTCACCACAACATGCACCTGCAGACACAGAAAATACATCTGCTCTGGCGAATATCTCAACTGGTTGTTTTGTGTTGGGAGTCAGTGATGACGTGGAACCAAATACATCAAGGGTAATTCATAATTTTGTTGTTGTGGAGCATTGCGGAGTATTATGCAAAATATGCAATGATTTGTAATTACTTTATGTTGATAGTAAACAACATTGGAATATTAATTAATTTTGGCAAATTTATTTCAGCTGTCGCCCGGAGAGTTCGAGTCAACCCGTCTGTCACAGGCACGTAACGACGCAGCAGATGTGGATGTTGGTAACGTCAGTATGGACACTGCAACCTCAACTGACGAGTTTTACTACCCTGACGCAACCTACGCCTTGCAGGTAGATCCAATATTGTCATAATTGTACGCCAAAAAACGCAGATTGTAGTAAAGAAACATTCATAAAACGATGATGATGACGATGATGATGATGAAAATGTGATTTGTGTTTTTTTCTTCAGAATACTACAGACATGGCGTTTACATTACCTCCGCTGCAAGCGCCGAGGGTCGTCCAGGAGGACTCCATTGCAGATGTTACCCCTCAAGCCAACGCGTCCGAAACCGAGGACAACGGTGACCCGGTTTACAAGCTCCTGGAGGACTCCTCCATCCGAGGAAAGAACAAGTTCTACGATAACATCGGATTTTCTGTATGATGTCTCGACGCCGCACGAACGACTACGTTGCTGTGCTGCAAGCAATTCTCGAAGTTCTTCCAGGTCAGGGTTAATTACAATGAAGGTGCTTAGTATTATTTATAATTATCAACATGTTCACCATATGCGACGACAATGCCAATGAAAATGTGTTTACGCAATGATAACGAACACTCCATAATGACTGACCCTGTCACAGGTACCCCGGCAGTTGCTGAGATCGTAATGGATTTTGAGCGAGCAGCCTGGAGAGCAGCAGACCGAGTGATGCCAGACATCCGTTGCCAGGGCTGCGCTTTCCACTGGGGGCAAGCCGTGTGGAGGAAGGCACAAGAATTGGGCCTGCGTCGCGCGTATCTCGAGGACAACGCAACATTCATGTACGTGCGCAAGCTGATGGCGCTGCCTTTGCTGCCAGCCGAGCATATCAGCCCAGTATTTGCTGTGTTGGAGCGCACGGCCAGAGCAGAGCCACTGGAAGCTTTAGGTATTGTCTTTTGCCGTGGTGCTGTATTTGGTAAAAATAAAAATTAATCATGTTTCATGTTGGAAATAAGCTTTTGATTGATCGATTGCTGAAAGCAGATTTTTCAGCCATGCCGTTGCATTCATAATCTTGGTTATAGAACATATAATAATAATAATAATACACGGATATGTATCGGTATGCTATGTATATAATTTTACCTTTATGTTTAGTTGCGTACATCAAAGAGACCTGGATTACAAGTCGAATGTGGCCTCCGACCAGCTGGTCAGTGTTCGGGCAGAGCGTCCGGACAAACAACGACGTAGAAGGTTGGCATCACGGATTCAATACCAAGGCCAAGCAGCAGATGCCATTCTACCAACTGACAAGTCAGCTGTACGAAGAAGCTGCACAGGTGGGCAATACCACACTGTAGCTGACAATACCACAACAACCAGTACTATAAATGTAATTATGTAATTTAATTTAAACCTTAACATAATGTTGCCATGTTCATTTCAAGTAACGTCATGCATTCCTAATATAGAAGGACCAAAAGATCACAGAGTAATATCATTATTTCTTACGTCCATATATGAAAGTGTGAGCATAATGTTTCTCAGATCGAACTCACCCTGCGACTGGTGTCAGAGGGGAAACTGAGAAGGCATTTCGACACCTGCAGGGGAAGGTTGCAATGCAGTGGGATCTATATCGATCTGGGGAAAAGACAGCCATGCAGTGCCTGAAGACATTTGGCCGATTGTATGGCCCTGTGATGCGTTAAGTGTGCTCTCCGAACCGAATCTTGCTACTCTACTTCTATAATTATATATATATATATATATATATATATATATATATATATATATATATATATATATATATATATATATATATATATATATATATATATATATATATATTCCTATTTTAGATTGTGTGTGTATATATATATTATATACATTGTACTAAGGATTCATTATACATTTACTATACATAAGGATTTATTATACATTGTATTAAGGAATTTATATTGTGATTATGATTTAATTATAAATATATATATATATATTCCTATTTTAGATTGTATTAAGGATTTCATATTGTGATTACCATTTAATTGTACTGTGTGGTATATGGTTATAGTAGCAATTTTATATAATTTCTAATTCTTTCTTGGTTCCAATCTTTGCTGTTATTTCTTCTTTAATTTATTTGCATAGGTTACGTCACGACATTTATGTATTGATTTTAAGGGAATTATAAATAAAAATAGAAACTTTCTACATTATGCCTTTTGTCTTCTTCTGCAAACTAGCCACGATTCCGAGTCGGAACGTTGTCCCACTCGAATAACAAAAATAAATATATATCTACATTATATCCAACAACTGTCTATACATAATATATATATATATATACTATGATATCAGTACACATTACGGCAACGGACTGTACATACTAATGAAATGTTACTTATAACTGATGAATTAAAGCACGCAGATTTTGCCGATGATAATTTATAGTTTTTATTTAAATATGCCGGACATAACTATAATAAAAAGGCCCGTTATAGAAACAGGCCGAGATCGCTGTCATATAAGTCAGTCCGACCATGCAATAGTGAACATTATTGAGTCGATTATATAGCAGTTATCACAATACATAACACACAGTTTTATTTTACAAACACTTATTTCTGGCCAACATCACTCCCTCAAACAGGCCGAGATCACTGACTAGACAAGAAGTTTTATTTAACGTCCGTTTTTATAGAAAATTACAGGCCGAGATCACTGTCGCACAGGCCGAGTTCACGGTCGGGCACTTATTTCTTACCAACATCACGCCGTCAAACAGGCCGAGATCACTGGCTATACAGGCCGAGATCACTGCTGTACAGGCCGAATTCACTGCCGCACAGGCCGAGGTCACTGGCCGAGTTCACCAAAACAGGCCGAGATCCCGAAAGGCCGAGATCACTGTGAAGCATCTGGCATTAGGCCCAGGCTTTTACATTTATCCTCCATTATAACAGTATGCAGTGAATATACGCTGACAGTGATAACCCTTTGTAGCGTCGCTGGTATAATCTGGCTTTTAGGGCGCTGCATTGACATTTCCCAATTTACAGTAATAACTGTGCGCAAGAACGGATGCACAAACGGGAATGCGGGTTATCATATTTTCCCGCGTAACGGTTGTTCTTCTGTCTGGGTCAGAAATCACATCTGACTTACACGTAAGTGAAACATGTACGCTTGGGGCGGAGCATTGTGTTTGTATGACACTCTGTCATTGTGTTTGTATGACACTCTGTCATTGTGTTTGTATGACACTCTGTCATTGTGTTTGTATGACACTCCGTTCATTGTGTTTATATGACACTCCGTTCATTGTGTTTGTATGACACTCCGTTCATTGTGTTTGTATGACACTCCGTTCATTGTGTTTGTATGGCACTCCGTTCATTGTGTTTGTATGGCACTCCGTTCATTGTGTTTGTATGACACTCCGTTCATTGTGTTTGTATGGCACTCCGTTCATTGTGTTTGTACGACACTCCGTTCATTGTGTTTGTATGACACTCCGTTCATTGTGTTTGTATGGCACTCGGTCACTGTGCTTATTTGTTCGGATTTATAACTATTTGTTGATAGCGTATTCATTGCAATATCTGCTTTTGACGGCGAGATGTCCCAAATGTCCTAGACCTAGTTATGTTAGGCACCGTCAACGACAATGGCATGCTAACGTTTGTATATCGTCCTAACGGATAGATTAATGAATGTATGAAGTGTTACCAGGAACGATTTGCGGACTGCATAATATAATTAGTATTAAGGTGACATTGTATCGTGCAGTGGCATTAGGTTTCAGTGAGTAATGTCAGTAGTAGTATTGTCGGCAGTATCGGTACCCCGATGTGGAATTGTGTTCCCCTGTTGTCATTAGATGGCAGCACTAGTCATGTTACAATGTTCAAGCGTTACTGTTGTGTACTGAATGTCCTGCAATGAGTTACATTTGGGTGTTACATTTATTTGTGAAAGTTCTGTTGCATGGTCGGTACACTATTACACGTAGACGCACAGGCATCGTGATCAGTATTATTGTATTTGGTTGCTATAACAGTCCAACCTGTTAACATGATGGCATATGGAAGTGGACTTCAACTGGACGGCTGCGCCATGTTTTCTTATTAAACCACTTTATTTATATTATGTGGAATATGATGCTACCTTGGCGCTAATAAATTGTCCAATGTTTGGCCAGAATCTTAGATGCTATTTACTTGGTAATCCGTGTTACTAACGTGTCTTGGCTGTGTGCAGGCTACTGTTTGTTAGGATATTAGGACGTGAAGTGTGGTGGTGTCATGATAATAATCTGTGTTCTATCCATGTCAGATATCATAGTTCTGAGTAGCAGTTGCCGTTTCCGCCGTAGTTTCCGTTTCGGCCGTATATGATCTAAGTTAAGTTAAACAGTTCTTCACAGAAATTAAGTACATTTTAGTTAGTCTGCCATATAACGTTATGTCTCGGTTGATCGTTCTTCTGTGTGAATAAACCTTATATATATATATATATATATATATATATATATATATATATATATATATATATATATATATATATATATATATTCTGTTTGCCTTAGTGTAATTCGATTGGTTTGGGGACCCGTGGACCGCTGCAGGTCACAATAGGAATGCCAACTTTGGGTACAGTAATGTGCAGCAGGATGACTTCAACATGATCTTGTCTAACATGACAACGTACAGAGACATCAATACTAATTCCCAGGTAAACAGAGACATCAATACTAATTCCCAGGTAAACAGAGACATCAATACTAATTCCCAGGTAAACAGAGACATCAATACTAATTCCCAGGTAAACAGAGACATCAATACTAATTCCCAGGTAAACAGAGACATCAATACTAATTCCCAGGTAAACAGAGACATCAATACTAATTCCCAGGTAAACAGAGACATCAATACTAATTCCCAGGTAAACAGAGACATCAATACTAATTCCCAGGTAAACAGAGACATCAATACTAATTCCCAGGTAAACAGAGACATCAATACTAATTCCCAGGTAAACAGAGACATCAATACTAATTCCCAGGTAAACAGAGACATCAATACTAATTCCCAGGTAAACAGAGACATCAATACTAATTCCCAGGTAAACAGAGACATCAATACTAATTCCCAGGTAAACAGAGACATCAATACTAATTCCCAGGTAAACAGAGACATCAATACTAATTCCCAGGTAAACAGAGACATCAATACTAATTCCCAGGTAAACAGAGACAGCAATACTAATTCCCAGGTAAACATTTTGTAATTAGTGTTGTTTGTTGTGCACTTATTGTTACTTGCTACATATTGGTGCAGCTGGGGTATAATAAACATTCTCATCTGTCACATGTAACCCAGACCTGGGGCCGAAGTACTCGGTACTCGAATACATTTTTGAAATACTCGTACTTGTAGAAATTATGGTCATATACTTGTACTCGTGTTCAATGTACTCAGGTTTTACGAGTACATCCGAGTACTTTTTCATTATGTTATTGTGAAAATTATTTAATTTCTTAATATCAAATCATTAACAACTACAACAATAATTTCAAAAAGTATGGTAGTAAATTGTATTACCTGCATATGAATCAAATTAGCACAAATTTGTATGTTCTTGCATGCATCTCAGTTGAGTTATATGAATGTTTTCTAATATAGGATAATTAAAAACACTTATGTCAATTCTATTGCAATAACCATGATATTAATTGCAATGCAATAGCCCCTTTTAGTAGATGTGGTTTAATTTTACTTGTTATTGATGAGTTTTCACAAATTCACACAGTGGATCACTTATCTGCACATTGAATGCACTGAAGCCACAAAGGCTCCACTTCAAGAGGCAGCATCTTTTGATTCTTTTCCCAGTCAGACACCCCTAGTTCATCTCCACAGTTGTACTAGTTACCAGTCCAGGCCACAGGGGCTCATTAAAGGATCACATTTTTTCAAGTCCAAAATGTTTTCAGAATGTAACAAAATGCGCGTGCGTACTTGGTTGTGTGCTCGATCACACGCTTGATCACACACTCGATCACACGCTCGATCACGCATTGAAAAATGTAAGTGATAAAAATAAAAGATAAAAATATATATGTATATTTACTTACATAATCATTTTGACGAAGTCTTAAAACATCAATACATTTACCTGTATGGCTGTATGGTAATTGTACATATTGTGTGCATTAATAATTCAAAATAACAACTGCCAAACAAAGATAGTCTTCGAACGCGAGCCAATTCAGTGCCTGGGAATACTGTACCACCCACAATTAAAACATCATAGCTTTGCTAATTATTATCATAAAAATATGAGGTATCATTTTGTTGATTGCTAAGATACTATTTTCTATAATAGAATGATAATAACTACAACACATTATGTAATCATGGACATATATTTACTGGACTGCCAGCTCCGCGTTATACGCGAACGAGTTCGATTTTGCGCCCGCCGCGGACACACTGAGTTGTTTACTTCCGGCGTCGCCGGTTGAATGTAAATGGCGTTCGAGTTGCACAGATCAACATGTTAAAAAGCGTTGGCAGCAACTGCTGCATGCCATAGTCGATTGCGCTTGCACAAGTGCAAAATGCAGAGGATTGTCTACCGAAGGGAACCGAATGGAGAGCCCGTTTGCTGCATGCCATCATTGGCATCAATAAGAATGGACAGCAGCTTCTATGCTGACAATGCCAAGATCTGCTCCAGGCATTTCACAGATGATTGTTTCAAACATGGTAAGTTTCTTGGTATTGTAATTAATTGGTTAATAATTGTTCAGTGATGTTGCAAATTTACATATATACCGGTTAAAGAGCCTGAATCAGTGAGTAACTGTGTCACTGTGTGTAAAATTCTGTAAAGACTAAAGGCTAAGCTAAGTAGGCCCAACACGTATGTCTGTTTTATAGGTATAATAATATCAAAAAGTGTCTGTCTTCTCTTACTTTAGCTGCAGATAACTATATGAAATTATTTTCATAATCACGATTCTTCACAGGCACAGTTTTGGGGGTGGGGGTAGTAGCTCAGCTGTTAATACACAGTGCTGAAGAAATTGAAATATTAAATACCAAAAATAATACAAAATGACAATGGCAACAATAGCAGTAAGAATAGTAATAAGTGTATGATATATATATTTACATAACACAAAAAAATAACTTTATTTTTTTTGTACATAGGTCCAAGCAGAACTCGCAGAACATTGATACCTGGAAGTTTGCCAACCCTATGGATGCCTTCAAAGTCTGTAGAAACACCAGAAACAACCCGACAGGAGCCTGTAAGTGTTGCTCAATTACTGTTTGCATATTGAAGGTATCCTGTCTTAATCAAACGTTTTTACTTCTTTCTGCTTTGACTATTTATCTTTTCTTGACTTTTTTTGAATTTGGTATATTTGATTGTCTAATCTGTGATTTTCCCTTGGGAAAATCAGGCACTTCCTCTGAGGGCAACCAGTTGTGACAGCGCCACACTACCTAGTCTACTAATTAATTCCTAAGGAAGGTATTTTTTTCATAAACCAATCCTAAGACAGTAGTTTTGTCGTTTTTTATGTTTCAGTCATACAGAGAGCCACCGCCAGAGTTTGATCATGTTGCATACTTCAGCTTTGAAGACATTCGCAAGGATCTTGGCAAGGTTCGGCTTCCATGGTGCATCACAGAAACTCTGCAAAAACTATTAAACTTGCAGTTGTTTTGGACAGTGTTGTCAAGCCGCAAGTTATTCTTGAAAGTGACACTGGTATGGCAGCTTCAGCCCATGTGTTTGGGGTACCTGCTCCACACCTTTCCACTGACCTTGAACACATGAGGTTAAATACCTTTCTTCTTGACTTGCGTGAAGTCAGTGTGTACTGGAATAACTGCAGAATTTTGCCAGTCTGCCAGATGGTACTGGTTCAAAACAGTATTTTCGATACATTATAAACCTACCAGCCAATGTCATGTTTTTCCATATATACTGCATTATGTCAAACTCATGGCAACTTCTGCTCCATGCCATAATACAAAAAGGCATACACCTTTGAAGCAAAGTGGATAACAAAGCTATGGAAGCCGTCGAAGGCTCAATGCTGGAGGTCTGGTACTGGGTGGACAGCTTCCTGATGTCTTTGCACAGGGTCTTGTCCCTCACCAGCTTTTCGAGTGTGACTGCAGCTTTGGAAGCTTAAACAAATAAGGTATTCAACTTCGGGAATTAAGTATTCAATGTTCAACATTACTCAACAGTTTGTGCAATTAAATAAAATATATAATACGCTTTGTAATAAAACATTACATAATTATATATTTTTAGTTAAATCTTATACATAATTATATATTTTTAGTTAAATCTTATACATAATTATATATTTTTAGTTAAATCTTATACATAATTATATATTTTTAGTTAAATCTTACATTACTTTATTAATGAAGAGATTATGTACCATGTGATGATGGTTGTTAGAACATACGCACGCACACACGCACGCAAATATTAAAAGTAGTAGTATCCATCAGGCATGAGAATAGAGTTGGTGGTTTTTAAAAAGTCGTTCGCCTAAGGGTAGCAATTTTGTGTGATGGCCAAAGACCGGCAGTGTTTTGCTACACTTTCACTGAAATAAGCCATATACGTTTCCCCTTGATATCAGTCAGATAGTTAGGCCTATCTGCTCTCTTTGTCTTGGAGATGACTGTTGTTTGTCGCGACTTGGTCTTGGGTGTACGTCGAACATTCGACGCAGAAAATGTTGTTGGGATGACATCTAGCTTGAAGGAACGTCTTTTACGGTACGATATCCTTGGCTCGGCCATCAGATTTATAGCTGCACTTGATGTGGCCTATGGACAGAATGAATCAGTTATCTTACAAAAGGTAGTCATGCATGTTCAGATTACCCAGAAGCAGATAAAATCATATTACACAGAGGCAGAGAAAAATGTTGCCATAACTCCTGACCCTGTCTCTCTACTCCCTGCTGTCCTGACACAAACAACCGTTAATACAGAACATGCAATCCAATTCTTGGGATACCCATCCACCTTAATTCTTCAATATGTTCTAAGAGATTAGAGCAAGTGCGAACAGCTATAGCTATTAATAATATTGCATTAAAACGTGCGTGATCATTTCACACACAGGTGTGGCTAAATTGCCATTGGTAAAAAAAACAATTATTAATTCTACTGTTATTATTCAATATTGTATTTACACTTACCTTGGACACATGGGGTTTGTTTATTTCCTTTGCTCTTGAGACCTTCACATCAAGTTGATCATTCATTTGAGAAAAATGTTCCTGCACACACAGAAGCTAAATTGTCATATATTAAGGAATGAGTCATTCAATTCCTAAGCTACTATACTCTATAGCATATTAGCATATACTCAAACGCTGGCTGAGGCTGAGATGTCCCCTGCTAAAAATCCAGCCGCCTCAAACGCATACCATTTAATAAATTATCACATTATTTTCATGAAAGAAAGATATACCTAGACTAGAGGTGCTTTGACTTAAAAAGTAAACTGTACAACAAAATCAACATTTAACTTACCGCAAGAATCGCATCGATGTCAAGCTCCATGTTGCGAAGTGAGACCGGAAGTAAACAATACAAACTGTCGAGCCCAAGCAGCTAACACAAACTCCACCAGGGGCGCAACGTATGGTGCGCGCAAAGCTGGCAGTCCAGTAAATATATGTCCATGATGTAATCATGGGAACATTACTATTTGAACATTTATTTTATAAACATTTCACCCTGCTACTACTTAATTTATGAGTGGCTGAATGTCCTTATATCCAGTGAGACAAATGTAGCAATATGTGTAAGCTATAACATAAAGCAAAGATGAATCAAATATGTTGAGCAGTATTGTTTTTATGATGTTTTATGTAGAAACATATAAAACCGTTAAGTTATGTTTATTTGGGTTTCCCCCACATACATCAAAGATGTGGCAGATGAATACAATGTAATTACTGGCGGGCGGCTTCCAAGAAAATGATATTGTCTTGCTCCAAGCGATCATTGCCCTTGTAGTTATAACTTATATATAGCATCGGCCTTTTCTCTCCTCAATTTTGGCTCCGCAAATATTACCTAATACCTGTACATAATATAAACAACAATAATGGCTGATCTGGTGAAAATAGTACAGTGTGCCTTGTAATAGTACTTGCGGTATGTACTTATCATTAACATTACAACACGGTATTATTGGGGTTGATATTCATGAGGTGTATTTCAATAACTCAAATACATGGTCTGCCTCTCCGTACCCCAGAGCACGAGGTACTCCTATAGACTAGGGTAACCGACTAAGGTGTATCTGTAGTCGCCAGATGGCGTCACTATATGCAGCCGTGACATCCCTCTTCTTATAAAACAAGAACATCAGAACAAGAACAACTAAGTGTGGCTTACTACACTAACATAGTTATATAAGCAGCCTTGCAAACGTAACATACTATCAACGGACAAGATCAAGATAGAGTTACAAATTGAACTTGGCTGGAGGCTTGCTGAGCCGTCCAGAGCGGGTCTGGTAGCCTGCTTCAGGAGTGCTGAAGCGGACTCGCTTGCCGGAGTCGTGTGCCTCGTCGGGACGCTCCACTGGCTCAACGGCGGCCGTGCTAGGCATGTCGTCAGGGTGTGACACGGGGTCGGCGTCAATAGGTCGGGTCTCGTGTGACCTGCGGATCTGCACACGATTGCGGCGGAGAACTCCACCACTTGCTGTGCGGACGTCATACGACCTTGGTTCCGGACGCACGGTCTCGATGGTTGCCGGGTTCCACTTCCCTGTGACGTGGTGCTGGATGCGAACGGGTTGTCCACGGACCAGCGGGGTGAGTTGCGCGATCGCTCCCTGGTCGTGATACACTTTTTGTTGACGCTGTCGCTCGAACAGGCGTTCGGATATCGCGCCCTTCTCCGGGTGGGCGTTCAGGATTTTCACCGGCAGGTTGGCCCTCATCTTTCGCGCGTTCAGCATCTCGGCTGGTGAAGGGAGATGGTGATCGATCGGTGTCGACCGCAGAATCAGCATGGCCATGTCCGTGTCGACTCGGGCCGATGCTGCCTTCTTCAGTGTGCGCTTTATCGTCTGTATCTGCCGCTCCACGAATCCATTTGATCTCGGGTAGTGCGGGCTGGAGGTGACGTGTTCAAATCCCCAAGCCTTAGCGAAGAGTTTATACGCCTGACTGTCGAAGTGACCTCCGTTGTCGCTGACAACTCTGTCAGGGACACCTTGCTCGCTGAAGATACGCTTTGTCAACTTGACGATCATGTCACTCGTCGCTCGTCCCTCGATGAGTTCGACGAAAGGGAACTTTGAGTAATAATCACCGATGATGAGGTAATTATTTCGGCCAATCGAAAACAAGTCGGTGCCAACGACCTGCCACGGCCGTGATGGCACTTCATGCTGCATCAGCGGCTCCGAAGGCTGTGCGCACAACTCGCGTTGGCAGATGTCGCATCGCTGGATCATATTCTCGATGTCACAGTTGATGTTTATCCAGTATACACATGACCTGGCACGCAGGCGAGTTTTCTCCACTCCCTGGTGCGCCAGGTGGAGTTTCGCGAGGATCTCTGATCGGGCTCTGAGTGGGATAACGATGCGGTCGCTCTTCATGATGATGCCATCGTCGACCGTCAGCTCATCGCGGAATGGCCAGTAGGGGCGGAGCTGAGTAGCGAGTTGTCGCCTTGTCTCTGGCCAGCCACTCATGATGATGGACTTCAGAGAGAGCATCTCGTCGTCGTTGTCTGTCTCGTCTCGCAGCTGCTGCAGCCGGTGTGGGGAGAACTGCACGTGGTTGATCTGCATGTCAAACTTGAGACTTTCCTTGTTGCTGCTCGGCTGTCGTGAGAGTAGGTCAGCGACCGCGACGTCTTTACCAGGTCGGTATTTGATGACGATGTCGTACGGTTGAATGCGTAGGAGCATCCGCTGTAGACGTTGGGGGGCGGCTGCCAGATTCTTCATGTGGATCATCTCCAGAGGCTTGTGATCGGACTCTACAGTAAATCGCTTGCCGTATACGAACGTGTGAAAGCGCTCACATCCAAAGACGACTGCGAGCATCTCGCGCTCGATGTTTACGTATCGTCGTTCACAGTCACTGAGTGACTTCGATGCGAAGGCGATAGGCTTGTTCTTCTGCAGTAGGACGGCGCCCAGACCGCGGCTCGACGCGTCGACTTGCACGACCGTCTCGACTGCCGGGTCGAAGTAGCTCAACGTAGCTTCTCTGCATATTGCGTCTTTGGTTCGCTGGAATGCGCTCTCGTGCGCTGGTGTCCACACAAACTCACTGTCCTTCTTCAGCAGGTCTCTGAGTATGGCGGTGTGCTGTGAGAGATTTGGCGTGAAGGGAGACATGTAAGTTGCGATGCCCAGGAACTCCTTGAGTTGAGTGGCGTCTTGTGGCGCCTGTAGTTGCTTGATGGCCGTGATCTTCCCTGGGTCGGGGTGCACTCCATCAGTGTCGAAGATAAGCCCGAAGAACTGCATTCTTGGCTGCTTGATGTGGCATTTGTCGGCATTGAAGACTAGGCCATGCTGACGCGCTGTCTTCATTAAGTTGTGCAGATTCGCATCGTGGTCGGCCTCGTTCTTGCCGAATACTGCGACGTCATCCGCTATCCCGATTGTGCCTCCACAGTTCTCCAGAATGTGGTCCATTCGCTCTTGGAACACGTCTTGGCTCAAGTTCAAGCCAAATGGTAGACGTTGGAACCTGTAGCGACCAAACGGACTGTTGAATGTCGTCAGGAAGCTGGATGGTTCGTCCAAGGACACACTCCAGTACCCGTGTCGCGCGTCGAGTTTGGAGAAGACGGTTGCTCCAGCGAGCTTGTGTGTCAGCTCGTCAAGTGTTGGAGTCTTATAATGCGGGCGCTTAATGGCAGTGTTCAAATCTTTTGGATCTAGACATATCCTCAGTTTGTTGTTGGATTTACGGCTGTAGACCAGGCTTGAAACCCAATCAGTCGGTTCGGTCACCTTGGAGATGACACCGAGCCGTTCCATGTTGTCGAGTTCGTCTTTGACCTCGTCCTTCAGATGGATTGAACAGCGTCGAGGGGCGTGAATGACTGGCGTCACCGAGTTGTCCACAGTGATGTGGAATTCGCCGCTGAAATTGCCGATTCCCTCGAATCGATCCGGGTAGGCGGCGACCAGATCACTTGTCGAGTCTACGCGTTTGTTCGGCACACTCTTGATCTCACAGTTCATCTCTATGAGGTGGAGACGTCGGCATGACGGCAGCCCCAGAATTGCCGGTCCCGCCGAGTCCGACACGTAGAACTCGGTGTCAATGCGCTCACTGTTGTAGCTGCATGGCACCGTCATCTTGCCATACTGCCGTATGCTCGTGCCGTTGTAGGCTGTCAGCTGGACTTCGCTGGGCAACAGACTACCCGGAATAGGGAACCCCTCCGAGTCCAGTTTCGCTGGGCACATACGGCGAAAAATGCGCAGCGGCAGAATATTCCCCTGTGCGCCGGTGTCGACCTTGACCTTCAATGTAGCAGGCACGTTAGGCTTGTCTGCCAGGGTGATACTCAGGGAGGCGAACACTTCGTCTCTCGTGTCCGCAACATTCACGATATCGAAGGTGAGCGCATCAAATGACTCTGCGAGTGAGGGCGACTGTTCAACCGCGTACACGCGAGTGTGCGAGCTGTCGCGTTGACGATATGTGGGTCGTCGCTCTGCAGTCGGTCCACGATGCCGTGACTGCGACCGTGGCCTCTGCTGTAGCAAGCGCGGTCTGCTGCTGCGGCGAAAGCGGGCAGGTTCCTGCTGACCTGTGGCTCTGCAGACCTTCTTCCAGTGGTTGGGCTTCCCAAACGCGTCACACTGTGACCCATATGCGGGACAACGGTTCTTGGGCTTGGGTGGATGGCTCCCACCACAATAAGCGCACGGATGTGTCGACCGCCTGTCGTTGTTTTGGCGGGATACATAATCGACGGTCAGTTTGTCATTGTGCAACTGCTCGATGTCGGAGATCATCGCTTCGTGGGTCCTCGCTAGATCCATAGCTGCGTCCAGTGTGTAGGAATCA
The DNA here is from genome assembly GCA_963662155.1 of Lamellibrachia columna. Lineage (NCBI taxonomy): Eukaryota > Metazoa > Annelida > Polychaeta > Sabellida > Siboglinidae > Lamellibrachia > Lamellibrachia columna. The sequence goes on from OY759264.1 coordinate 59,792,270, forward strand.
GGTTTGGCTAGCAGCTGTTCTTGCACTTTTTTGTGCCGGACTCCCACGATCAATTGTTCCAGCAGTCTTTCGCCGACTTCACGCGAGTCTCGGAATTTACATTTCTTGGCTTGGAGCCGGCACCTGATCATATAATCGTCTGCGGACTCACTTGACGTTTGCCGGAACTTTTGTAAGTGGAACCGATTCAGCCTGAAGTTGCTTTTTGGCTCCACTTGCTTATCGAACCGGTCCCACAGTGGGGCGAGGAGCTTTCGTTCGGCTGTCGTCATTTCCCATGTGTTGTATATGCTTAGGCCGTCCTGCCCTATCCAGAGCAGGACGTATGTGACGTGCTCTTCCTCGGTTTTGGCACTTAGCGGCCCCTTGAATATCAGTTCGCAGTACTGTCTGAACGTACGGAACGTACTCGGCAGATCGGCCGATGACCAGTCCATTCTAGGCGGATCGATGCCTGACAGATCTGTCATTTTCAATGTCAATTCGTATGGGCGACAATACAGTACAGGTCGGCTGGCGTTGCCGTCAACTTACGATTTTCAACCTGTCTGTGTCTCTAACTTGACGTGTGGCGTGTAGTTCGTACGCCGCTGCCACCATGTAATAGTACTTGCGGTATGTACTTATCATTAACATTACAACACGGTATTATTGGGGTTGATATTCATAAGGTGTATTTCAATAACTCAAATACATGGTCTGCCTCTCCGTACCCCAGAGCACGAGGTACTCCTATAGACTAGGGTAACCGACTAAGGTGTATCTGTAGTCGCCAGATGGCGTCACTATATGCAGCCGTGACATGCCTAAGTAATGAAATACTTTTTTTTACTATTTTGTTGTGAATATCGTGTTTACTTTTGATGTAACAAATTGAAGCTCAGGAGCTGAGGCTTAGCAATCAAATATAATGGCTCACCATTTTTGTAGACAGAACAAGTAAATAATTAATTAATTAAATAGTAATAAAAATGTATTAAGAGTCCAAGTTTAAATATCTTCACTATGTAATATGTGTTATGAAAGTTTATGAGTACAGAAAAAATATACAATATATATAATATGGGCATTTTCACAGTAATGAGAACAGTGTCTCAGGATGGTCGAATATTGATGGCTATTTTTTTTTATCCTATTCCAATTTGGGATGCTATATCTAAGTTTATCAAATCCATTAACATTTGGACAGGATGACAAATTTTATTATTCTGAAAGCATAACAATGTTAAATAAATATAATTTATACAGTATGTGCCATTCTTCCAAAAAGTGTACATTTCAAAATTGATGCTTTAAAGCAATTTACGAGATGTTATTTTTTTGGAGATGTCAAATTTAACCCTTTAGCCATGAATATGTTAAACATTTTTATATTTCAGGTCAGTAGTCAGTAGTACTATTTAAAAGAAACTATGCAAATTAAAAATTTATTTTGCAAGAATGGCCCATATAACCTTACTATATGGAATGTTAGACTGCTGGTTTGTCAGTGAAGTTAATGTTTTGCTCATTTGCATTGTTTTTTTCTTTATTAATGAGACAACAGCTTTAGGATCTGTGTGACACAGAGTGTGGGACACATATCAAGGATGTCATCGGGCTGTAATCCTTCTGATTACCAACATCTGGCTGTGTTTTTGATTTTATCTGTGTAGCCACAAGCAATACAATACATGTATACCTATCCCAGCAACCCTTCAACAAATCATTACACAATTTTCACATATTTTGACACCCAACTCCCCCCCCCCCCACATTTATGCATGATACAAGTGCCACATTATAAATATTTACCGTGGTTACCAATGTGCAAAAGAGGAATTGTTGAGATGCCTGTGACCTTAAACTACATTAAATATATTCACAATATTTCTGTGACAATGGTGTTTTTCAGCTTATTGGTGAAAATTACATTTTATTATTATTATTTTATTATTTATTCATTAAATTCATTGCAATGCAGAGTTTTTAATTACATTATTGCAGATTAAGTTTTTGCATTTTTTTATTGTTGAGATGCCTGTGACCTTAAACTACATTAAATATATTAACAATATTTCTGTGACAATGGTGTTTTTCAGCTTATTGGTGAAAATTACATTTTATTATTATTATTTTATTATTTATTCATTAAATTCATTGCAATGCAGAGTTTTTAATTACATTATTGCAGATTAAGTTTTTACATTTTTTTATTATCAAAATGTACTATTAGCATTTTTCACATAATATTTATTTTATGATTGAAATATAAATGTATTGAGATTGTAGGGAACTGCCTATTTCATCTTGTTCTGCCATAGGCCATGTTAAAAATTATGATTGAAATCAGGGTAGAAAAATATCATGATTTTTATTTTAAAAAATCGGATTTTTTAAAATTTAAATCGGATTTATTTGATTTTTTTTATTTATTTGATTTTTTTGAAATCTGGTATATAGATATTTATATAGATGTTTAAATTTGTAAACTCTTTCAAACATGTTCTATTCAAATCGATTTGGGTTCTTGTCTTAACAGAGGGTTTTTGCTTATATAAAGACATTAGACAATGTCTACAAGGCCTCACCCCCTGTAGTTGCATAATCTGTCTTGGAAAGGAAAGCATGCTGTGTGTCTGTGGCTGTAGCTGTGCTAATTATTGTTTGCCTATAGGGTGGATTAGCACCTGTCCAGGGCTCTGTGTACTCTAAGGGTCTCTAACCAGAATACAAACTGGTACAGTATTAAACAACTGAGCCAACATACTGAATTGGTAACAACTAGCACAAGCTATAAGTGGACTTTAACTCAGGGCTTCTGTGTTGAAAAGATACTTCCTCTGGAAGACAAGTTTGTGTGGCTTCACTGCATTCAGAAAGGGGATAGCTCAAACATACACAATGTCATAAAACATTTTACTATCAGGCTATCTGGTGACAATACAGCTACACAAGTGTGCGCACTTTGTGTTTTGTATTAAAAACATACAAAACTTTGTTGATCTCGATGCTTGTAAACAATTATTTGTGTTAAATTCATATAAATCAGCGATTAAAAAAAACCGGAAGTCAAAAAAATCATAAATCAATGATTTTTTTGGAGTGATTTAAATCATGATTTAAATCAATGATTTAAATCAAATGATTTAAATCAAACAACCCTGATTGAAATACAGGTGTATATGTATTGTATAAGATTGTAGGGAACAGTCTATTTCGTTTTGGTCTGCCAGAGGCTATGCTAAAATTTATTATTGAAATATAAAAACATGCTATTATTATTTCAGTTGGTTTGATTACATTAAATGATTGTTTATTGTAGAATACACTGCTTGTTGGGTATGACTATCATGTCTGTTCATTTGAATGTCTTGATGAACTTATGTTCACAGCTGAAATTCGTGTTGCACTAATGATTACTTTCTCATGTTGTACTTGTGTAAATAAATGTTGTCGTCATTTTCTCCAACTTGCTATTTTACTTCCTTAATAACAGAAGACCTAAATTTTTATGTGTCTGTTTTTTTGCTGACAGGTCAAAGAAGTGGGTTATCAACAGCAGATGAGCCGACTTAGATATGAAAACACCAACTCAACTCAATAACTACCGAATGTGCTCAACTCATTTTGAAGATAGCCAGTTCAAAGACCCAGCACACACCCAAACCCACCTCCCAGATAGCATCAAAGAGACAGCGAAAGGAACGACACCCTCCTGAATTACACAGTAAGAATACATTTAATTGATTAGTTGTCAGATGTGTCCTGCGTGGATATTTCTATGCTCAGTTCTCTTCATTTCTGTATCCTTGTATCCATCTGTCGGTTTGTATTTATTATTAAACAAAATGTTTCTTTACCTACAACACAACTATAATCACTGTGAATGGATGTACCCAAATAGTTATATCCAGTTTTATTTCAATAATTCTGGGTACATTAATAAAATGTATGTGTTTTGCAGGTACATCACTTGAATCCAGCGAGACTACATGTTTATCGGATGAACCATTGCCTGATCCCTCATCTGAGTGCAGCACTCTGAAAAAGTGAAAACTACAGAAGGAAGTTGCTCCACTGCGAATGAAAGTGTCGTTTGAAGAAGCAGAATACGTGTTCTACAAAATTTACAACACAAGACATGCGTATCAAACACATTATGTCACAATTATCCTCCTATCTCCCAGACAATACCATTTTATTTATTGAAACTCAGATTCGAATGTTTAAACGAAGTAAACATGGCAAACGATGGTCCATCTCAGACAAGATTTGCCCATTTTTTACCACAGCTGAAAAGCATATCGCCTGCTCTCCAAATTATTTTGTTTTCCCTCAAAGTCAAACCTGCTTAGATCACTGCGGAAGTCTAACTTGTCTCCTGGCTTCAGTGATAAGGTGTTTGATGCGCTAAAGTTCAAAGTTGCTAGTATGCCTCAAATTGCTTGTCAATGTGCTGTAACTTTTGATGAGATTTCTCTTAAGTCTGCTTTGGCATATAATTCTCAACGTGATGTCATTGAAGGTTTTGAAAAATTTGGTGACTTGGGTCAGAGCAAGTAAATGGCGACACATTCACTTGTCTTCAGGGTTTATCGTCGAAGTGGAAGCAGCCAGTGGGATACTTTCTAAGTCCGGTCCTATCACAGGGAAAATGCTGCAGTCACTCACTCATTCATGTATAGATAAATTGACAAAGATTGGCCTCTGTTAAGGTGTCTGTAAGTACAGATGAGAGCAATGCCGTGAACACACTTAACATTTGTACACAGAATGTGGTAAGCTATATGGCTGGATATGTGTTAAGAATGATACCATTCTCCTGTTCAAAATGCCATTCCAAATTTACAGTGCCCAACCTTTCTGACAATAAACCAACAACTGAGTTTTTGAAGGTAAAAGCCCACCGAGCAACAGGTACATTGATTTATCCTTCGTTTTGTTTTGCTTCACTCATAGAAATATTTGAGACTGTTTTTGTCAATCACTTCCCTCATATATAGTGCATATGGAGAAAGTTTTAATAAGACTTGTTATGTATGCAGAACCTTATTATGAAGGCATGGAGGATTGTGACTCCATGACCTCTAAACAGGTGTGTGTGGCATGGTTCATCATGAAAGTCAGACTTTTCCATGCCATCAAGACATCAAATATAGATAATAAATGTGCACATGGAAAACATAGCCGCAAAATGTTAAAACTATTGCATCTGTGAATATATTCTGCGAGATGCTGTCAGAGTGTATAAGTTCACTGTAATTAGTGTTTTTCAGGTCACATTATACGTCACTTATGAGGTCGCTCTTATCCATATCCTATGTTTTGTAATAACACTATTTATAGTTCACAATTATTAATTAGACTTGAATATGTTTGGGTTACATAACGTTGAAATGGTCATTGCTTACTTGCTGTTACAACAATTCTATTTTATGGTAACAGTATAGCAACATTTCATTGTCTTGAAATACCTTAAATACTGCAACATTGACATTGTATTTGCCATTTATAATGTATATATCTAACCTGTGAAATATATTGGTTGTCTTATTCTACAAAAAAATAAACTATAGTTGCAGTGAACACAACTTTCTCTGCATGTGTCTTGCTTTTTAAAGTTAGTTAATAAACCCAGCCGCTAGGCGGCAGCACGTTTAGGTAATTACCATTGAAAGAATAGGAAGTGACACGTCTTATTATATATGTAGTCTTTGATATAACTTTAAAATGAGAATTGTGCTATAATAACAGTTTAAACATAAAAATACTAAATTACTGTTTATTTGTTTACATATCTGCTATACATATCTATCAAAAGTACATCCCTTCCCTTGTCAGCCTTGATCTCAAAACCTCCACACTGGCAATCTAATGCGCTAACCACTACACTATGACAGATCGTTGGATTATGCGCAACGATTATGTCAAATAACTCATAACACGCAAAAATAATTATCTAACTATGTTTTATATATATATATATATATATATATATATATATATATATATATATATATATATATATATATATATATATATATATATATAGTTCCTACATCAGTATATAAACTTCTTTCAGTGTTTTATTTCTTCTAAAACACTAATGCTACTACATATACTGTTTGGGAAAACATATTTCACGGACGGGCTAGCCTGTCCAACCCATCCAAGATAAATGTTTACCCATCCAAAAACGCACTTTACACATTTTACCCGGGTCTGTGGATGAATCTATGCCAGGCCATAATCCTTGTATTTGTTTAATTAAGCCTGGAAGTCCATTGAGCCCACAATGAAAGGGTCATTCATCAGTTAACCATAAAATGCCTTTGTTGCTCTCATAAGTGACAGTGATAAGTACTGCTAGCTGAGTCTTCTTCTGAAGACGTTTGGTGACTCAAGTCAGACAGCCTGCACTACTATTGTTTGGTGCCAATTTGTAGTGTGGTTAAAGTACAAAGGGGATATTGAGCCCTGGACATTGGCAGGTGCTAATCCACCCTCTCAGCAAACATTAACTGTGGACTTGTGGTCACTGCCAGCCACAACCTGCCTAACAGTGTTCATTGATTCATATATCATATATATTTAATGGTTATATTTCTTTTCCCTTGTTATGTTGTGCTATAAAATGTATTTTCAAAAGTATTTTCAATTTAAATACATTTTTGTAACCCATAAATACATTTTGTAACCCATATTTGAATGCATACCCTGAACATTTGAATGCAAATCACACCTTTGAATGGAATGCAACCCCCAGTTTGGTCCCAAACATAAAGAAGTTTTTACGTTTTCCTCGTAAAAACTGATCAACTGCTGTTCCATAGATAACACTTCCTTAATTAATTCACAATGTTTATTTTAAAAATACGTTATTATTACTATACATAGTTACTATAATATCATACAAGATGTACCGGTACTCGTACTCGTGGAAATGTACTCGTTCTCAGCCATTACCAATGTACTTGTACTTGTACTCGTACTTTACTCATGAAAATGTACTCGGCGCCAGGTCTGGTAACCACCTAGAATCTTTCTCAACTAGCTACTGCTGTCATGTCAATATACCTAATTTAAATCTTTCTCATCGTGCTACTGCTGTTATGTCAATATACCTAATTTAAATCTTGTTCTCCCATGCTGTGGGTGGATTTTCATAATCCCACAAATCACTAATTAGGAAAACTATGAACATACACTATATTTGGTATTACTCCAGAAATAATTATGTGACAATGTTACTAGTCTTGAAATGTGGAATAACACTACAGTACTTCTTGTACAGCTGCCTGATGTGACCGAGTCAACAATAACACTACAGTACTTCTTGTACAGCTACCTGATGTGACCGAGTCAACAATAACACTAAAGTACTTCTTGTACAGCTGCCTGATGTGACCGAGTCAACAATAACACTACAGTACTTCTTGTACAGCTGCCTGATGTGACCGAGTCAACAATAACACTACAGTACTTCTTGTACAGCTGCCTGATGTGACTGAGTCAACAATAACACTACAGTACTTCTTGTACAGCTGCCTGAAGTGACCGAGTCAACAATAACACTACAGTACTTCTTGTACAGCTGCCTGAAGTGACCGAGTCAACAATAACACTACAGTACTTGTTGTACAGCTGCCTGATGTGACAGAGTCAACAATAACACTACAGTACTTCTTGTACAGCTACCTGATGTGACCGAGTCAACAATAACACTACAGTACTTCTTGTACAGCTGCCTGATGTGACCAAGTCAACAATAACACTACAGTACTTCTTGTACAGCTACCTGATGTGACCGAGTCAACAATAACACTACAGTACTTCTTGTACAGCTACCTGATGTGACCGAGTCAACAATAACACTACAGTACTTCTTGTACAGCTACCTGATGTGACCGAGTCAACAATAACACTACAGTACTTCTTGTACAGCTACCTGATGTGACAGAGTCAACAATAACACTACAGTACTTCTTGTACAGCTACCTGATGTGACCGAGTCAACAATAACACTACAGTACTTCTTGTACAGCTGCCTGATGTGACCGAGTCAACAATAACACTACAGTACTTCTTGTACAGCTGCCTGATGTGACCGAGTCAACAATAACACTACAGTACTTCTTGTACAGCTGCCTGATGTGACCGAGTCAACAATAACACTACAGTACTTCTTGTACAGCTGCCTGATGTGACCGAGTCAACAATAACACTACAGTACTTCTTGTACAGCTACCTGATGTGACCGAGTCAACAATAACACTACAGTACTTCTTGTACAGCTGCCTGATGTGACCGAGTCAACAATCTCAGACTACCTGAAGCTGTTTGACCAGAAGCTGGGGTCGAAACCACAGGATATGTATTATGGCAACTTCCTCAAGTTGATAAGGCACTCACGCAAAAGCGAAGGAACATTCATCCAAGGACATGTGAGTGTCGAGATGATTAAACAGTGTGTTTACAAAATTGACGTGAAACTGGATTGCCACGGCCGGGGTTGTCAGTGTGAGTCAGTGTGCTGTGGGTGTGGGCCCAGATGGACACTGCAAACACGTCATGCTAGTGCTGTTTGCCCTCACTAGGGCCAGGGATGGTATCAAGACTGTGGGTGTGGGCCCAGATGCATACTGCAAGCATGTCATGCTAGTGCTGTTTGCCCTCACTAGGGCCAGGGATGGTATCAAGACTGTGGGTATGGGCCCAGATGCACACTGCAAGCATGTCATGCTAGTGCTGTTTGCCCTCACTAGGGCCAGGGATGGTATCAAGACTGTGGGTGTGGGCCCAGATGCATACTGCAAGCATGTCATGCTAGTGCTGTTTGCCCTCACTAGGGCCAGGGATGGTATCAAGACTGTGGGTGTGGGCCCAGATGTACACTGCAAGCACGTCATGCTAGTGCTGTTTGCCCTCACTAGGGCCAGGGATGGTATCAAGACTGTGGGTGTGGGCCCAGATGTACCCTGCAAGCATGTCATGCTAGTGCTGTTTGCCCTCACTAGGGCCAGGGGTGGTATCAAGACTGTGGGTGTGGGCCCAGATGTACACTGCAAGCACGTCATGCTAGTGCTATTTGCCCTCACCAGGGCCAGGGATGGTATCAAGACTGTGGGTGTGGGCCCAGATGTACCCTGCAAGCATGTCATGCTAGTGCTGTTTGCCCTCACTAGGGCCAGGGATGGTATCAAGACTGTGGGTATGGGCCCAGATGTACACTGCAAGCATGTCATGTTAGTGTTGTTTGCCCTCACTAGGGCCAGGGATGGTATCAAGACTGTGGGTATGGGCCCAGATGGACACTGCAAGCATGTCATGCTAGTGCTGTTTGCCCTCACTAGGGCCAGGGATGGTATCAAGACTGTGGGTGTGGGCCCAGATGTACACTGCAAGCATGTCATGCTAGTGCTGTTTGCCCTCACTAGGGCCAGGGGTGGTATCAAGACTGGGTGTGGGCCCAGATGTACACTGCAAGCATGTCATGCTAGTGCTGTTTGCCCTCACTAGGGCCAGGGGTGGTATCAAGACTGTGGGTATGGGCCCAGATGTACACTGCAAGCATGTCATGCTAGTGCTGTTTGCCCTCACTAGGGCCAGGGGTGGTATCAAGACTGTGGGTGTGGGCCCAGATGTACACTGCAAGCATGTCATGCTAGTGCTGTTTGCCCTCACTAGGGCCAGGGGTGGTATCAAGACTGTGGGTGTGGGCCCAGATGTACACTGCAAGCATGTCATGCTAGTGCTGTTTGCCTTCACTAGGGCCAGGGATGGTATCAAGACTGGGTGTGGGCCCAGATGTACACTGCAAGCATGTCATGCTAGTGCTGTTTGCCCTCACTAGGGCCAGGGGTGGTATCAAGACTGTGGGTATGGGCCCAGATGTACACTGCAAGCATGTCATGTTAGTGTTGTTTGCCCTCACCAGGGCCAGGGATGGTATCAAGACTGTGGGTATGGGCCCAGATGTACACTGCAAGCATGTCATGTTAGTGTTGTTTGCCCTCACCAGGGCCAGGGATGGTATCAAGACTGTGGGTATGGGCCCAGATGTACACTGCAAGCATGTCGTGCTAGTGTTGTTTGCCCTCACTACGACCAGGGATGGTATCAAGACTGCCGAGACCTGCACGCAACAGTTGCAGACATTCCATCAGGTGAAGAAGTACAATGGGTCACCAGTGAAGACGCAGGATTTGAAGTTGAGGAGAGACGGTTCACTCTCACATCTCCTCAGCTTTGACCCTCGTCCTGTGGAATACAGGAACCTGCCTGAATATCCACAGCAGTTTCAGAGTGTGTGGATAACCTCCAGAACCCTGGACATTCCTATCTGGCAGCTATACGAACCGACTGATACACAACCTGTCCACCATGATTATGATTACCTGAAGGAAACATCAGAAGAGTGTTTCCTCCATCACGTGAACATCACAACTATGACAGAGGAACAGCAGGACCAGCTGGAATTCAGGTGACAGTGACAGGAGAACAGTATATTGGGGGGGACATATTCACATCTGATAAGTTACATCAAAGCAGTGCAAGTCACATTATAAAATAATTACTTAGCAGTCAACTTTTGTTTATTTCAGTTAATTAGACACAGTCACCTTTCCTCAAATCCATGTGAGGAGCATGCATCTACTGGGAGTTGAGAAGATGCTGGACAGACCCAGCTGTTACCTGATATGGCCTAGTGAGCTAAAGTAACTGGTCCACAGAGAAGGTGAGTTATTTCTGAGGACTCCACTAAGTAGGTTATGTAATGTTATGCAATTCAACAAGTTGAGACGTCTGGCTTTTCAGTAATTCACACTTTTAACAGATTTAAAAAGATTGCCATCTCGAACAACAAGTTCCAGATGGCAAGTGGACAAGGAAGCCATTGGCTTATCGAGAGTCCAACAATTTTCTCATCTATGTGTAGCCCGCCCTTATCAGATATCTGTCAATTCTATTTTTAAACATATTCACACTACTAGCATTAACACAATCATTTGGCAGTTTGTTCCATTCATTTATCACCCTCTGTGAGAAAGAGTACTTTCTCATGTCCAACCTACACTGCTCCTTAACTAATGCTGCTTTGTGTCCTCTGGTTCTACTGCCTTCTTTAAGTTTGAAGAACATATTCCTATCAACATCCTCATAACCGTTCACTATTTTAAACACTTCTATTTGGTCTCCTCTTAGTCTCCTGGTCTCTAGTGTTGTCAAACCACATTGTAATAAGCGACTTTCGTAACTAAGGTCTCTTAATTCTGGAATCATCTTAGTTGCTCTTCGTTGTATTCTTTCTAGCTTATCTATGTCTTTTTTGCGATATGGCCTCCATCCTTGAATACAATATTCCAAATGTGGTCTAACTATTGCTTTGTACAGGGGTACAATTAGATGTTTCTCCTTATACGTGATAGTTCTCCTAATTAGCCCTAGAATTTGATTTCCTTTCGAAGCAGCAATCCCACTTGAAGGTGATATTTTAGTCTGTTTACACAGGTGTATTGTAGCACCAGGTAAATAAATTATTACAATTTTCAGTATGGAATAACAACTGGCTATATAGAATATGATTACAGAACACATGCACAGGTGGTGGTTCCTTGTGTATGTAAACAACTCCAACAACTAGGTAGGACATAATTTTTTTGCATCTTCTAGACCCCCTACAATTTGTGTGTCGGCCTGGGAGAGGAGTGGAGGACACAGTCGCTACTTTGCTAAACCTGTTTGCTAAATGACTGTGCTTGTACAAAATGGCTACCTGCTCCCTCATAAACTGGGGCCATACCCCCTAATTTTTACCAAATTTCCATTTTGACATCCGCTCTATACCATGCTATTCATGACTGTTGCTGCTCTCTGCCTTTTCCAAGCAAACTGTTCACTTTCCTTATCAACCTGCGCCTATGGGTATGGTTATATCTTCTGTAAACCACTTCAGGGTTAGGGTTAACTAGGAATGGGGTTAGCTAGAGATGGGGCTATAGCTAGAGACAGAGTTAGCTACTTTTTGGGTTGCACACCTTCATTTCCTTGTGCCCAGGCACTTAAAAAGAACTGCACACAACATGAAATGTATACCGAGGCGTGGTGAATAGACATGAAATGCAATTATTATTTTCTATACAAAAGGTGCTTATCTTAAGTGTTTAGCATATCATAGGCTCTCTTGTAAATTTTAACACATGGAAAATGAAAACAAATTGTGTTTTTTAACAATTAAATGTCTTATTAATCATCAAATTGCATAACATCAGCTGATGCACATCAAACGTTATAGCACAACATTAGAATGTATATTTATTTGACATTTTTGCTATATAGTAGGTCAGTTATAGGACACCTCCTAAAGGAGATGGTTAAAACTTTTAAATAATAGCGGCGCTTAATAAATAATGATCTTGTTGACTAGATGAAATCAATAAAATATATATAATAATATAATATTAACTAGCATGACACTGATCATTTTCTAAGTCAAATACACACAACATTGGGCAGGTTAGCAGCCGGTTTTATTTATTTGTGAAAATATGACCCCTCATATTATCGGAATTGAAATGTGTTATAACAAACTAATAATTTCATCCAAATTACCTGCAATATCCACAATTAAGCTAACAACAACGACTAAAACATAAGCGTATCGAAATTTTATAACCGTGCTGTGACCACGACGTCTGCTTACTTGGGATCAGCCTACAGTTACATTTCCCATTGGTGATCATGTTAATGTTTTGCATGATTATAAGAAAACGGGACCATAACAAATTCTGAAACTTCTTACCTGCCATTATCATCATCTCATTGACATGCTTGTCAAGTTTTGTCAAAATCACATATTTCTAACTCTTAAAATGGCTGAACGTGTCATACCCCTCAGTGTTTACCAATTTCTGCATGAATTACTAGGCACTTGTGACAAAATAATTAGCAAAAATTCTTCCGCCTATTAAAATCATCTAAAAATCCAGTTACACTGTCAACAGGTTCTACCAGCAAACATGGCAATGCCCCTGCTCAAAGGCACTTATGTCAGATGATCTGAATTTTTTTAATGTCCTATATCCAAACTTACTATGCCCTACATTCATGTGTAACACACCAGGAAGTCTAACTGAGGCATGATCCCATTAACGGATTAATGGAATAACGACTTGCTGCTTAAATACAGTTGATTGCAATGTATTCTTTATTGACATCTTACTAAGACTGTCCCAGAACTGAGGTTTTTGAGGAAGCTTGGGGCAGAACTTCCAGAGGGAGTGGAGTTGACACTGACGAACTTGCAGCACCTGCAGGAGATGAAGAGACTGCTCTGTGGACGAGACACAGAGAAGAATGTGGTATGTATACTATACATCAGTTGTAGCCACTGTCATGTCTCTGTGGTCGAGACACAGAGAAGAATGTGGTATGTATACTATACATCAGTTGTAGCCACTGTCATGTCTCTGTGGTCGAGACACAGAGAAGAATGTGGTATGTATACTATACATCAGTTGTAGTCACTGTCATGTATGTCTCTGTGGTCGAGACACAGAGAAGAATGTGGTATGTATACTATACATCAGTTGTAGCCACTGTCATGTCTCTGTGGATGAGACACAGAGAAGAATGTGGTATGTATACTATACATCAGTTGTAGTCACTGTCATGTATGTCTCTGTGGTCGAGACACAGAGAAGAATGTGGTATGTATACTATACATCAGTTGTAGCCACTGTCATGTCTCTGTGGATGAGACACAGAGAAGAATGTGGTATGTATACTATACATCAGTTGTAGCCACTGTCATGTCTCTGTGGAAGAGACACAGAGTAGAATGTGGTATGTATAATATACATCAGTTGTAGCCACTGTCATGTCTCTGTGGACGAGACACAGAGAAGAATGTGGTATGTATAATATACATCAGTTGTAGCCACTGTCATGTCTCTGTGGAAGAGACACAGAGAAGAATGTGGTATGTATACTATACATCAGTTGTAGCCACTGTCATGTCTCTGTGGAAGAGACACAGAGTAGAATGTGGTATGTATACTATACATCAGTTGTAGCCACTGTCATGCATGTCTCTGTGGACAAGACACAGAGAAGAATGTGGTATGTATACTATACATCAGTTGTAGCCACTGTCATGTCTCTGTGGAAGAGACACAGAGAAGAATGTGGTATGTATAATATACATCAGTTGTAGCCACTGTCATGTCTCTGTGGACGAGACACGGAGAAGAATGTGGTATGTATAATATACATCAGTTGTAGCCACTGTCATGTCTCTGTGGAAGAGACACAGAGAAGAATGTGGTATGTATACTATACATCAGTTGTAGCCACTGTCATGTATGTCTCTGTGGAAGAGACACAGAGAAGAATGTGGTATGTATACTATACATCAGTTGTAGCCACTGTCATGTCTCTGTGGACGAGACACAGAGAACAATGTGGTATGTATACTATACATCAGTTGTAGCCACTGTCATGTCTCTGTGGTCGAGACACAGAGAAGAATGTGGTATGTATACTATACATCAGTTGTAGCCACTGTCATGTCTCTGTGGTCGAGACACAGAGAAGAATGTGGTATGTATACTATACATCAGTTGTAGCCACTGTCATGTACGTCTCTGTGGTCGAGACACAGAGAAGAATGTGGTATGTATACTATACATCAGTTGTAGCCACTGTCATGTATGTCTCTGTGGTCGAGACACAGAGAAGAATGTGGTATGTATACTATACATCAGTTGTAGTCACTGTCATGTCTCTGTGGAAGAGACACAGAGAAGAATGTGGTATGTATACTATACATCAGTTGTAGCCACTGTCATGTCTCTGTGGACGAGACACGGAGAAGAATGTGGTATGTATAATATACATCAGTTGTAGCCACTGTCATGTCTCTGTGGAAGAGACACAGAGAAGAATGTGGTATGTATACTATACATCAGTTGTAGCCACTGTCATGTCTCTGTGGACGAGACACAGAGAAGAATGAGGTATGTATAATATACATCAGTTGTAGCCACTGTCATGTCTCTGTGGACTAGACACAGAGAAGAATGTGGTATGTATACTATACATCAGTTGTAGCCACTGTCATGTCTCTGTGGAAGAGACACAGAGAAGAATGTGGTATGTATGCTATACATCAGTTGTAGCCACTGTCATGTATGTCTCTGTGGAAGAGACACAGAGAAGAATGTGGTATGTATACTATACATCAGTTGTAGCCACTGTCATGTCTCTGTGGACTAGACACAGAGAAGAATGTGGTATGTATACTATACATCAGTTGTAGCCACTGTCATGTCTCTGTGGACGAGACACAGAGAAGAATGTGGTATGTATACTATACATCAGTTGTAGCCACTGTCATGTCTCTGTGGACGAGACACAGAGAAGAATGTGGTATGTATACTATACATCAGTTGTAGCCACTGTCATGTACGTCTCTGTGGTCGAGACACAGAGAAGAATGTGGTATGTATACTATACATCAGTTGTAGCCACTGTCATGTCTCTGTGGACGAGACACAGAGAAGAATGTGGTATGTATACTATACATCAGTTGTAGCCACTGTCATGTACGTCTCTGTGGTCGAGACACAGAGAAGAATGTGGTATGTATACTATACATCAGTTGTAGCCACTGTCATGTCTCTGTGGACGAGACACAGAGAAGAATGTGGTATGTATACTATACATCAGTTGTAGCCACTGTCATGTATGTCTCTGTGGACTAGACACAGAGAAGAATGTGGTATGTATACTATACATCAGTTGTAGTCACTGTCATGTATGTCTCTGTGGACTAGACACAGAGAAGAATGTGGTATGTATACTATACATCAGTTGTAGCCACTGTCATGTATGTCTCTGTGGACGAGACACAGAGAAGAATGTGGTATGTATACTATACATCAGTTGTAGTCACTGTCATGTATGTCTCTGTGGACTAGACACAGAGAAGAATGTGGTATGTATACTATACATCAGTTGTAGCCACTGTCATGTATGTCTCTGTGGACGAGACACAGAGAAGAATGTGGTATGTATACTATACATCAGTTGTAGTCACTGTCATGTATGTCTCTGTGGACTAGACACAGAGAAGAATGTGGTATGTATACTATACATCAGTTGTAGCCACTGTCATGTCTCTGTGGACTAGACACAGAGAAGAATGTGGTATGTATACTATACATCAGTTGTAGTCACTGTCATGTCTCTGTGGTCGAGACACAGAGAAGAATGTGGTATGTATACTATACATCAGTTGTAGCCACTGTCATGTCTCTGTGGACGAGACACAGAGAACAATGTGGTATGTATACTATACATCAGTTGTAGCCACTGTCATGTCTCTGTGGACGAGGCACAGAGAAGAATGTGGTATGTATACAATACATCAGTTGTAGCCACTGTCATGTCTCTGTGGACGAGACACAGAGAAGAATGTGGTATGTATACTATACATCAGTTGTAGCCACTGTCATGTCTCTGTGGACTAGACACAGAGAAGAATGTGGTATGTATACTATACATCAGTTGTAGCCACTGTCATGTATGTCTCTGTGGACGAGACACAGAGAAGAATGTGGTATGTATACTATACATCAGTTGTAGCCACTGTCATGTCTCTGTTGATGAGACACTGAGAAGAATGTGGTATGTATACTATACATCAGTTGTAGCCACTGTCATGTCTCTGTGGACGAGACACAGAGAAGAATGTGGTATGTATACTATACATCAGTTGTAGCCACTGTCATGTATGTCTCTGTGGACGAGACACAGAGAAGAATGTGGTATGTATACTATACATCAGTTGTAGCCACTGTCATGTCTCTGTGGACGAGACACAGAGAAGAATGTGGTATGTATACTATACATCAGTTGTAGCCACTGTCATGTCTCTGTGGACGAGACACAGAGAAGAATGTGGTATGTATACTATACATCAGTTGTAGCCACTGTCATGTCTCTGTGGACTAGACACAGAGAAGAATGTGGTATGTATACTATACATCAGTTGTAGCCACTGTCATGTATGTCTCTGTGGACGAGACACAGAGAAGAATGTGGTATGTATACTATACATCAGTTGTAGCCACTGTCATGTCTCTGTGGACGAGACACAGAGAAGAATGTGGTATGTATACTATACATCAGTTGTAGCCACTGTCATGTCTCTGTGGACGAGACACAGAGAAGAATGTGGTATGTATACTACACATCAGTTGTAGCCACTGTCATGTCTCTGTGGACGAGACACAGAGAAGAATGTGGTATGTATACTATACATCTGTTGTAGCCACTGTCATGTCTCTGTGGATGAGACACAGAGAAGAATGAGGTATGTATACTATACATCAGTTGTAGCCACTGTCATGTCTCTGTGGACGAGACACAGAGAAGAATGTGGTATGTATACTATACATCAGTTGTAGCCACTGTCATGTCTCTGTGGACGAGACACAGAGAAGAATGTGGTATGTATACTATACATCAGTTGTAGCCACTGTCATGTCTCTGTGGACGAGACACAGAGAAGAATGTGGTATGTATACTATACATCAGTTGTAGCCACTGTCATGTATGTCTCTGTGGATGAGACACAGAGAAGAATGTGGTATGTATACTATACATCAGTTGTAGTCACTGTCATGTATGTCTCTGTGGTCGAGACACAGAGAAGAATGTGGTATGTATACTATACATCAGTTGTAGCCACTGTCATGTATGTCTCTGTGGACGAGACACAGAGAAGAATGTGGTATGTATACTATACATCAGTTGTAGCCACTTTCATGTCTCTGTGGATGAGACACAGAGAAGAATGTGGTATGTATACTATACATCAGTTGTAGCCACTGTCATGTCTCTGTGGACGAGACACAGAGAAGAATGTGGTATGTATACTATACATCAGTTGTAGCCACTGTCATGTATGTCTCTGTGGATGAGACACAGAGAAGAATGTGGTATGTATACTATACATCAGTTGTAGTCACTGTCATGTATGTCTCTGTGGTCGAGACACAGAGAAGAATGTGGTATGTATACTATACATCAGTTGTAGCCACTGTCATGTATGTCTCTGTGGACGAGTCACAGAGAAGAATGTGGTATGTATACTATACATCAGTTGTAGCCACTTTCATGTCTCTGTGGATGAGACACAGAGAAGAATGTGGTATGTATACTATACATCAGTTGTAGTCACTGTCATGTATGTCTCTGTGGTCGAGACACAGAGAAGAATGTGATATGTATACTATACATCAGTTGTAGTCACTGTCATGTATGTCTCTGTGGACTAGACACAGAGAAGAATGTGGTATGTATACTATACATCAGTTGTAGCCACTGTCATGTATGTCTCTGTGGACTAGACACAGAGAAGAATGTGGTATGTATACTATACATCAGTTGTAGCCACTTTCATGTCTCTGTGGATGAGACACAGAGAAGAATGTGGTATGTATACTATACATCAGTTGTAGTCACTGTCATGTATGTCTCTGTGGTCGAGACACAGAGAAGAATGTGATATGTATACTATACATCAGTTGTAGTCACTGTCATGTATGTCTCTGTGGTCAAGACACAGAGAAGAATGTGGTATGTATATTATACATCAGTTGTAGCCACTCTCATGTATGTCTCTGTGGACGAGACACAGAGAAGAATGTGGTATGTATACTATACATCAGTTGTAGCCACTGTCATGTCTCTGTGGTCGAGACACAGAGAAGAATGTGGTATGTATACTATACATCAGTTGTAGCCACTCTCATGTATGTCTCTGTGGACGAGACACGGAGAAGAATGTGGTATGTATACTATACATCAGTTGTAGTCACTGTCATGTATGTCTCTGTGGACTAGACACAGAGAAGAATGTGGTATGTATACTATACATCAGTTGTAGCCACTGTCATGTATGTCTCTGTGGACTAGACACAGAGAAGAATGTGGTATGTATACTATACATCAGTTGTAGCCACTTTCATGTCTCTGTGGATGAGACACAGAGAAGAATGTGGTATGTATACTATACATCAGTTGTAGTCACTGTCATGTATGTCTCTGTGGTCAAGACACAGAGAAGAATGTGATATGTATACTATACATCAGTTGTAGTCACTGTCATGTATGTCTCTGTGGTCAAGACACAGAGAAGAATGTGGTATGTATATTATACATCAGTTGTAGCCACTGTCATGTATGTCTCTTTGGACGAGACACAGAGAAGAATGTGGTATGTATACTATACATCAGTTGTAGCCACTGTCATGTCTCTGTGGTCGAGACACAGAGAAGAATGTGGTATGTATACTATACATCAGTTGTAGCCACTCTCATGTATGTCTCTGTGGACGAGACACAGAGAAGAATGTGGTATGTATACTATACATCAGTTGTAGCCACTGTCATGTCTCTGTGGTCAAGACACAGAGAAGAATGTGGTATGTATATTATACATCAGTTGTAGCCACTGTCATGTATGTCTCTGTGGACGAGACACAGAGAAGAATGTGGTATGTATACTATACATCAGTTGTAGTCACTGTCATGTCTCTGTGGTCAAGACACAGAGAAGAATGTGGTATGTATATTATACATCAGTTGTAGCCACTGTCATGTATGTCTCTGTGGACGAGACACAGAGAAGAATGTGGTATGTATACTATACATCAGTTGTAGTCACTGTCATGCACGTATCTGTGGACGAGACACAGAGAAGAATGTGGTATGTATACTATACATCAGTTGTAGCCACTGTCATGTATGTCTCTGTGGACGAGACACAGGGAAGAATGTGGTATGTATACTGTACATCAGTTGTAGCCACTGTCATGTATATCTCTGTGGACGAGACACAGAGAAGAATGTGGTATGTATACTATACATCAGTTGTAGTCACTGTCATGTATGTCTCTGTGGACGAGACACAGAGAAGAATGTGGTATGCATATTATACATCAGTTGTAGCCACTGTCATGTACGTATCTGTGGACGAGACACAGAGAAGAATGTGGTATGTATACTATACATCAGTTGTAGCCACTGTCATGTATGTCTCTGTGGACGAGACACAGAGAAGAATGTGGTATGTATACTGTACATCAGTTGTAGCCACTGTCATGTATGTCTCTGTGGACGAGACACAGAGAACAATGTGGTATGTATACTATACATCAGTTGTAGCCACTGTCATGTCTCTGTGGACGAGACACAGAGAAGAATGTGGTATGTATACTATACATCAGTTGTAGTCACTGTCATGTATGTCTCTGTGGACGAGACACAGAGAAGAATGTGGTATGTATACTGTACATCAGTTGTAGCCACTGTCATGTATGTCTCTGTGGACGAGACACACAGAATAATGTGGTATGTATACTATACATCAGATGTAGCCACTGTCATGTCTCTGTGGACGAGACACAGAGAAGAATGTGGTATATATACTATACATCAGTTGTAGTCACTGTCATGTATGTCTCTGTGGACGAGACACAGAGAAGAATGTGGTATGTATACTGTACATCAGTTGTAGCCACTGTCATGTATGTCTCTGTGGACGAGACACACAGAATAATGTGGTATGTATACTATACATCAGATGTAGCCACTGTCATGTCTCTGTGGACGAGACACAGAGAAGAATGTGGTATGTATACTATACATCAGTTGTAGTCACTGTCATGTATGTCTCTGTGGACGAGACACAGAGAAGAATGAGGTATGTATACTATACATCAGTTGTAGCCACTGTCATGTCTCTGTGGACAAGACACAGAGAAGAATGTGGTATGTATACTATACATCAGTTGTAGCCACTGTCATGTCTCTGTGGACTAGACACAGAGAACAATGTGGTATGTATACTATACATCAGTTGTAGCCACTGTCATGTCTCTGAGGACGAGACACAGAGAAGAATGTGGTATGTATAATATACATCAGTTGTAGCCACTGTCATGTTTGTCTCTGTGGACGAGACACAGAGAAGAATGTGATATGTATACTGTACATCAGTTGTAGCCACTGTCATGTATGTCTCTGTGGACGAGACACAGAGAAGAATGTGGTATGTATACTATACATCAGTTGTAGCCACTGTCATGTCTCTGTGAACGAGACACAGAGAAGAATGTGGTATGTATACTATACATCAGTTGTAGTCACTGTCATGTATGTCTCTGTGGACGAGACACAGAGAAGAATGTGGTATGTATACTATACATCAGTTGTAGCCACTGTCATGTCTCTGTGGACGAGACACGGAGAAGAATGTGGTATGTATACTATACATCAGTTGTAGCCACTGTCATGTCTCTGTGGATGAGACACAGAGAAGAATGTGGTATGTATACTATACATCAGTTGTATCCACTGTCATGTCTCTGTGGACGAGACACAGAGAAGAATGTGGTATGTATAATATACATGAGTTGTAGCCACTGTCATGTACGTCTCTGTGGACGAGACACAGAGAAGAATGTGGTATGTATACTATACATCAGTTGTAGCCACTGTCATGTCTCTGTGGACGAGACACAGAGAAGAATGTGGTATGTATACTATACATCAGTTGTAGCCACTGTCATGTATGTCTCTGTGGACGAGACACAGAGAAGAATGTGGTATGTATACTACACATCAGTTGTAGCCACTGTCATGCATGTCTCATACAAACACATATTTCTGCACACAGTCTGTTAAATAATTGGTTGATGTTGTTTTGCTTGTCATTTGAAACATTGTGCACTTCCATAGGTGTTGATGTACACATATTTAGAAATGGGATCAACTTCTATGGCTGTGCAGGCAAGACAGATGCTCAGAGCTGTGAAACCGTCACATATATATGTCATAGTTGCAAGGGAGTTTCTAGATAAGCTGGTGTTTGTTGTATAATGAAACCCACTATGAATTTACTTTTTGGTAGGGGAAAGTGGGGCATATCCCCTCTTGTTATTTGCCACCCCACTTGTTTGTGGGTTAAGAACTGTGTTGTACAATAGCACCTCGCACACACAACAAATATCTGAAATCGTGATTTGATTTCTTGCTACTAATTACAGGTAAGAAAAATGTTACTGTTTGTATTTGAACAAAATATATTATGTAGTTTTTAATTAGTGAAAGCTTATTTGGTGAAGGCTATTTTCACCAAGGAGTAGTACATCCATAATATACATAGGATGTATAAAATAGCATAACTGAAATATCTGTTGCTAACAATCTTAAATTACTGTTCTTGTGTGATTATTGCTGTTTTAAGGGTTCAAATTGACTAATTATCAGTTAATATTCTCGATCCCCAAAGACATTTCATTGCTGATCATCCACGTGAGCATAAAGAGAACATTGTTGCTGGTACATGTGGACAGCAAACAATGGTGTCTCCTAATATATCTCAGAAGTATAAATATCTCAGAAGGCAGGTTACACACAGATCACAAATTGTTGGACTCTCGATGCGCCAATGGCTTCCTTGTCCACTTGTTATCTGGGTGTTTAGCCTTGGATGACAATCTTGTTAAATCTTTGTCAATCTTGTTCAGTCTCATGTCCACAAATGTTGACACCTTAGGCCGGGACAAATGGGACTCTGATGGATATGACTATTCTGGTGGATATGACTATTCTGGTGGATATGACTATTCTGTTGGATATGACTATTCTGGTGGATATTAGAGCAGATATATCAGACAAACCCACAAACCACTGTAGCTATGGTATAGAAATGTAATCCTGCATTATCATATTAATTGCAGAAGCCTTACGGTTAAACTGGTCTTGTCAACACGCCACAGACTGGGAAGTGGAGAAGGTGATGAAGGACTGACTGAAGTAGGTCAAGGGTCGCGATGGGGGTCGGATGAGGAGGACCTTGGCCAGAACTCCTACAGTCAGTCCTGAGAGGAGAGCGAGGATGAAGATCTAAATCAGTGTTGGGTCAATTTGACGGGCCATGGGGGGTATGTTGTTGCTCTCTTGGTTGGAAGGGGGTGGTGTTAGTCATGCCATAGGGCTACCAACTAGTCATGCCATAGGGTTACCAACTAGTCACGCCATAGGGTTACCAACTCATCATGCCATAGGGTTACCAACTTGTGATGCCATATGATTACCAACTCGTCATGCCATAGGGTTACCAACTAGTCATGCCATAGGGTTACCAACTAGTCATGCCAAAGGGTTACCAACTAGTCATGCCATAGGGTTTCCAACTAGTCATACATTTGGAGGGTAACTGTAGTTCTCATAGTTCACTGAGAGATGCGTGTCTACCATCTAATTCTGTGTGATCTACGAGGTTTATGGTTGTATTTTGTCAAAGTATTTGAAAAATCTGCATGAAAGCAGCTTTGCCTTATATAATTATTATGGAGCTCTCTTGGGCATATCAATTATGCCATGGGGTTTTCTCAACTATAGTGATGGATAAATGTAGTTGTCTTTGTCAATATTTGGAAAGCCTGGTTAAATGCCTATTATAATTATATTAATATGCTCTCTTGGGTTGGGGTAAATATGCCATGTTTCTCATTTATTTTTGTCACAATATAATGATCTGGATAAAACTATATCATATTGTTATGTTGCTTTGCATGGAGATGTCTGCAGTGCCATTGAATTAACATGATCTGTTTATGGGTAATATATTCAGAGGAAATTGTTTTTCATGTTACAACGATCTCATGCGTGAATGTGTGTCATGCCATGTTTTACAGTTCCATATTAATAAACATTTACTAACAATCAAGACCAATGTTTTCATTATACGCACGTTGCTTATATACTATGTAACCGATGTTCAGTGTCTCAACGCACGCACGCACGCACGCACGCATGCACGCACACACAAGCACACATTGGCCCAACAAAAAACACCCATGGAATAAGTATGCATTAGCCCAACGTTGGCCCAACGGAAGTGCAGTACAAACCCACGTTGGCCCAATGAAAATACAACATACACGTGTAACAACCACATTGGCCCAACGGAAGTGTGGCATAAACCCACGTTGGCCCAATATCATGCCAACTATTGGGGCCAATGTAGGGCCGCTGAGCAAAATGACCGTGGGTAGCAACGTTGGGACAACGCCAAACATCCACGTTGGCCCAACGTATACCTGCTATCTAGGATACTTGTTTTGCAGTAAATAGGTTAACATTAAACATATCTAAAATTAATTATATGCTATTTGGAAATCGTATGCTCAGTGAAGATGTCGTTATAAATATACAAAATGTTAAAATTGATAGAGTAAGAGTTGCAAGAAATGTTTGGGTGTGTAAGTTTATGGTTTACTTAATTGGAATGTTCATATTAAATATGTAAACTCAAAGCTTTCCAAAAGTATAGCTATAATGTAAAGATGTAGTCATCTACTTGACAGGAATCCCAGCTAGCACAGCTTGGTTGGACCAACATTGTAATATGCTCGCCGCGGTCACGGTCTACATGTTGACCTAATGTCAGCGTTGGGCCAACCGTGGAAACTTGTAGTGGGCAGATGGCAACGCGACGACGTCACGCCTATGTTTAGCCAACTTAAAAAAATCGTAGCGACATCTAGCGAAGAATCTCACATATGCTCATTGGTTGGGTACCGTTGTCAAGTGGTCGCTATCGTCGCGATCTGCATGGTAACGCTTCCCCAATGACATCCAATATATGCGATTAATCATGTAATCCGTACAGTGTACCTGATGAGTGACTATCACTTGGGCCAGTATATGTTCACCTATATAAAAACTAAGCAAAAGGGAATTCTGTAGGGCATCTCTGGGAGATCTGTTTTTTCTGTAGTTTTTAGTTATTATGGATGCTTCTGTGAAATCAAGTTTTTTATACTGGTCAAAACATAGGCGGGTTCATAACAATGTTGCTGACAATTTTGGAGCCGTTTTATCCAGTACTGACAGTGGACTTGTGGAGGTTGTAGGAACTGACACTGTCACTGTTGAACATCATCAGTCTGTTGATAGAGTAAACGATGTGGTTCCAAATGAACCTGTGTATAGAGAGTTACAAGAGACTGACAGGATCAGTGATAATTTGTAAGCAGAAACCATAGAGAGAGAATTAGACAGTGAAGCTATTTTGGAGAGCAACACTATTGATTGGTCAACTTCTGAGAGTAATGTTGAATTCAGTGATTCTGATACCAATGATCTTGCAGAAAAACTGTCACAGTTAAAATCACAACAATATCACAGTTAAAATCACAACAATGTCACAGTTAAAATCACAGCAATTTCACAGTTACAATCACAGCAATGTCACAGTTACAATCACAGCAATGTCACAGTTACAATCACAGCGATGTCACAGTCACAATCACAGCAATGTCACAGTCACAATCACAGCAATGTCACAGTTACAATCACAGCAATGTCACAGTTACAATCACAGCAATGTCACAGTTACAATCACAGCAATGCAGTATCATGCAGCAATGCATTCTGCTGCAGATTAACATTGATGGTCGGCCTCTATTTAAGAGCTCTAACTTGCAGTTTTGGCCAATTTGGTGGATAACATGCCTAGTAAAAGTCCATCTATCATTGGCATATTTTGTGGTGTTGAAAAGCCAACCAATGTTTCAGAGTTTGTGAAGGACTTTACTTCTGAGATGTCCCTTTTGGAAAGAGAGGGTTTTTTCTTTGGAGAGCAGCTGTCATATGTGACGCCCCAGCAAGAGCCTTCTTAAAAAAGTCAAAGGGCATTCAGGGTACCATGGTTGTGAAAAGTTCACACAACCAGGGGTATACTGCAACAAAATGACATTTCCAGAAATAGCTGTCTCACTGCACACAGATGTCCAGTTTGATGAGATGACTGATGGAGACCACGATATTGGTTCCCCGCCATTTGGTGGTCTCTCAATTGGAATGGTCAGCCAATTTCCACTAGACTACATGCATCTAGTTTGCTTGGGTGTAACACAGCATTTGATTCTTTTGTGGATGATGGGTCAGAGTAAGAATCGGCTGTAACATGATGCGTCAGATCAGTGAATCACTGACAAGTCTGGCAGCTTATGTACCTGGCAAGAAAGACCAGAAGTGGAAAGATAGAAAAGCAACAGAGTTTCGGCAATTTTTTTTTACACAGGACCTGTTGTATTGTGTCAAAAACTGTCTGATGTACACAGGGAACTGTTGTATTGTGTCACAAACTGTCTGATGTACACAAGGACCTGTTGTATTGTGTCACAAACTGTCTGATGTACACAGGGACCTGTTGTATTGTGTCACAAACTGTCTGATGTACACAGGACCTGTTGTATTGTGTCAAAGACTGTCTGATGTACACAGGGACCTATTGTATTGTCACAAACTGTCTGATGTACACAGGGACCTGTTGTATTGTCACAAACTGTCTGATGTACACAGGGACATGTTGTATTGCGTCACAAACTGTCTGATGTACACAGGACCTGTTGTATTGTGTCAAAGACTGTCTGATGTACACAGGGACCTGTTGTATTGTCATAAACTGTCTGATGTACACAGGGACATGTTGTATTGCGTCACAAACTGTCTGATGTACACAGGACCTGTTGTATTGTGTCAAAGACTGTCTGATGTACACAGGGACCTGTTGTATTGTCACAAACTGTCTGATGTACACAGGGACCTGTTGTATTGTCACAAACTGTCTGATGTACACAGGGACATGGTGTATTGCGTCACAAACTGTCTGATGTACACAGGGACCTGTTGTATTGTGTCACAAACTGTCTGCTGTACACAGGGACCTGTTGTATTGTGTCACAAACTGTCTGATGTACACAGGACCTGTTGTATTGTGTCAAAGACTGTCTGATGTACACAGGGACCTGTTGTATTGTCACAAACTGTCTGATGTACACAGGGACCTGTTGTATTGTCACAAACTGTCTGATGTACACAGGGACATGTTGTATTGCGTCACAAACTGTCTGATGTACACAAGACCTGTTGTATTGTGTCACAAACTGATGTACACATGACCTGTTATATTGTGTCACAAACTGTCTGCTGTACACAGGACCTGTTGCATTGTGTCACAAACTATCTGATGTACACAGGGACCTGTTGTATTGTGTCACAAACTGTCTGATGTACACAGGGACCTGTTGTATTGTGTCACAAACTGTCTGATGTACACAGGACCTGTTGTATTGTGTCACAAACTGTCTGATGTACACAGGGACCTGTTGTATTGTGTCACAAACTGTCTGATGTACACAGGACTTGTTGTATTTTGTCACAAACTGTCTGATGTACACAGGGACCTGTTCTATTATGTCACAAACTGATGTAGACTGGGACCTGTTCTATTGTGTCACAAACTGTCTGATGTACACAGGGACCTGTTGTATTGTGTCACATACTGTCTGATGTACACAGGGACCTGTTGTATTGTGTCACAAACTGTCTGATGTACACAGGACCTGTTGTATTGTGTCACAAACTGTCTGATGTACACAGGGACCTGTTGTATTGTGTCACAAACTGATGTACACAGGGACCTGTTGTATTGTGTCACAAACTGTCTGATGTACACAGGGACCTGTTGTATTGTGTCACAAACTGTCTGATGTACACAGGGACCTGTTGTATTGTGTCACAAACTGATGTACACAGGGACCTGTTGTATTGTGTCACAAACTGTCTGATGTACACAGGGACCTCTTGTATTGTGTCACAAACTGTTTGGTGTACACAGGACCTGTTGTATTGTGTCACAAACTGTCTGATGTACACAGGGACCTGTTGTATTGTGTCACAAACTGTCAGGTGTACACAGGACCTGTTGTATTGTGTCACAAACTGTCTGATGTACACAGGACCTGTTGTATTGTGTCACAAACTGTCTGATGTACACAGGACCTGTTCTATTGTGTCACAAACTGTCTGATGTACACAGGGACCTGTTGTATTGTGTCACAAACTGTCTGATGTACACAGGGAACTGTTGTATTGTGTCACAAACTGTCTGATGTACACAGGACCTGTTGTATTGTGTCACAAACTGTCTGATGTACACAGGGACCTGTTGTATTGTGTCACAAACTGTCTGATGTACACAGGGACCTGTTGTATTGTGTCACAAACTGTCTGGTGTACACAGGACCTGTTGTATTGTGTCACAAACTGTCTGATACTATGTACAAGAACGTTTGTTGTTATTTACTGGCATTTTTATTTTAACCAGCCCCACCCTTTGTGGTGAATACAGTGAATTTGCTCACGATGTCCTGGTATCTTTCGTTCAACACTTCTCTCAAATATATGGTCCAGAAATGCTGGTTTATAATGTCCATAATTTGGTCCACCTAGCAGAAGATGCAAGAAGATATGGGCCACTAGACAATTTTTCAGCATTCCCATTTGAAAATTATCTCTTCTCAAAGAGAAAAATGGTGCGTAAACCACAACAAGCAACACAGCAAGTAGTTAGGAGAATGGCTGAAACCTGTCACAACAGGAACCAACAGCTGGCAAACATTCCAGTGGTCCACTGCCCATTCATGTATCATCAGATAAATGTGTGCAATATAGTTCTATACATATTGCAGGGTTTTTCATTAATTTCTCTGAAGGTAACCACTGCATAATGACAGGTAGTTCTGTTATGGTAGTTTGTAATATTGTTCTGTACAATAATAGTGTCCACGTTGCTGAACAACAATATGCAGTGAAAGAAGATTTGTTTTCTTATCCTGTAAAATCAAGTGTTCTGGGTATATACAAGGTTTCCAGAATATTAGAGGATCTAGAACTATATCCAGTGTCTGAGGTATTGTGTAAGTATGTTGTAATATTAGAGAATCTAGAACTATATCCAGTGTCTGAGGTATTGTATAAGTATGTTGTAATATTAGAGGATCTAGAACTATATCCAGTGTCTGAGGTATTGTGTAAGTATGTTGTAATATTAGAGGATCTAGAACTATATCCAGTGTCTGAGGTATTGTGTAAGTATGTTGTAATATTAGAGGATCTAGAACTATATCCAGTGTCTGAGGTATTGTGTAAGTATGTTGTAATATTAGAGGATCTAGAACTATATCCAATGTCTGAGGTATTGTGTAAGTATGTTGTAATTTCTTACAGGAACATTCATGTTGTAGTTCCACTTCTTCATACGTATGCAAATCAATAATTCTTCGATAGTTTTGGAAATCAGTTGGTGGGGAAATTAACATGACATTATCAATAACAACTTGTTTATGAAATACAACCTTGTATATGGTAAAACCATTTTTTGGCAGGCCATGTATTACATTGTCGAATTTGTGGAAAGTCACCCAAAGGAAATTGAGCTTTTGCCAGAATGTTGGCTGACCAAAAGTGGTGGTTGCTTTTGGCCACCCTTTAAGCAAATTACAAAGGCCATTAAAACTTGCCAGTCACCAGATGGCAACTGACAAGTCTACAGGGTATGGAAACTGTGCACAGCATGTGAGTATAGGCTTGTTTATTTTATCTTTTCAAACTTTTCCATGGCTACCCAACTTGTGAAGCACACAGACTACTAGTGGCACCTGTGGCTGTGGGATCTGACCAATGGGAAATGTTTATGTTTTACTCTATAGTCATACAGACATTGGGAGACTGTCAACTGTACAAAAATACATTGTTTCTACAGTTCCAAATAAAAAATGTATGCTTGTCATCAGTATATAGTAAAGTGTCAAGAGAATGTAAGTCAGTTTATCAATAGCACACCTATTTAAATCCCATGTGTTTTAATGTGTCATTATATGTAACTGGAAAAAATATGGTTTGGTTTAAATAACCTTGAGCAACAATCATCCTCAATGTGTGGATTATTTGTTAGATATTACGAGATGGTTGTGGATAAACACAGAAATATAATATGCTTCTGTTGTGGTTTAACAGAGATCAGTCGCAACAAATTACCAGAGACTGAGCATACCTCAGATCTGCATTCAATGAAGGAACCAAGGTTTCGCGGGAGAGGAAAAAGAGACCGTAAGTTTAAAATCACATCCAAACTATATACAGTGTACCATATGAGTGACTATCACTTGAGCCAGTATATATTCACCAGTATAAAACTAAGCAAAAGGGAATTCTACAGGACACATCTGGGACACTTCATTCACCCTAAATATATCATTTATACTTAATTTTTTGAATATGGAAACAAAACATTTGAGCTTCGTCCACAATGAAGCCATCGTGATCACGTCCGTAATCACGATGGCTTTGTTGAAGCCATCATGATTACTGACTTGAAATAGGGGACATTATTACAAGTCAGCAATGAAGCCATCGTGATTACTGACTTGAGACGGGATATTATTACAAGTCAGCAATGAGGCCATCGTGATTACGGACTTGAGATAGGGGACATTATTACAAGTCAACAATGAGGCCATCGTTATTACGTACGTGAGACAGGGGACCTTATTACAAGTCAACAATGAGGCCATCGTAATTACGGACTTGACATAGGGGATATTATTACAAGTCAACAATGAGGCCATCGTGATTACGGACTTGAGACGGGACATTATTACAAGTCAACAATGAGGCCATCGTGATTACTGACTTGAGACAGGGGACATTATTACAAGTCAACAATGAGGCCATCGTGATTATGTACGTGAGACAGGGGACATTATTACAAGTCAACAATGAGGCCATCGTGATTACGGACTTGACATAGGGGATATTATTACAAGTCAACAATGAGGCCATCGTGATTATTGACTTGAGACAGGGGACATTATTACAAGTCAACAATGAGGCCATCGTGATTACTGACTTGAGACAGGGGACATTATTACAAGTCAACAATGAGGCCATCGTGATTACGGACTTGAGACAGGGGACATTATTACAAGTCAACAATGAGGTCATCGTGATTACTGACTTGAGACAGGGGATATTATTACAAGTCAACAATGAGGCCATCGTGATTACGGACTTGACATAGGAGATATTATTACAAGTCAACAATGAGGCCATCGTGATTATTGACTTGAGACGGGACATTATTACAAGTCAACAATGAGGCCATCGTGATTACTGACTTGAGACAGGGGACATTATTACAAGTCAACAATGAGGCCATCGTGATTACGGACTTGAGACAGGGGACATTATTACAAGTCAACAATGAGGTCATCGTGATTACTGACTTGAGACAGGGGATATTATTACAAGTCAACAATGAGGCCATCGTGATTACGGCCTTGACATAGGGGATATTATTACAAGTCAACAATGAGGCCATCGTGATTATTGACTTGAGACAGGGGACATTATTACAAGTCAACAATGAGGTCATCGTGATTATTGACTTGAGACAGGGGACATTATTACAAGTCAACAATGAGGCCATCGTGATTACTGACTTGAGACAGGGGACATTATTACAAGTCAACAATGAGGCCATCGTGATTACGGACTTGAGACAGGGGATATTATTACAAGTCAACAATGAGGCCATCGTGATTACGGACTTGAGACAGGAGACATTATTACAAGTCAACAATGAGGCCATCGTGATTACGGACTTGAGACAGGGGACAAGTCAACAAGCAAGAAACTGAATAACCAAAATAGCTCAACCAATCAATGTCATCTTCACACACATACACAGCACCCTCATCCGGTATATTCTCAATATTTTACTGAATATGTTTGTCCATGTTCTGTTTACATTTTAGGAAGCTTGGTATGTTACGTTGCCTCAAAATGATGATGAGAGTATTAAGACACAAAATATTTTCAATTTGTCATCACAAGAGCTTGTCTGGATGATGAGCCAGTCATTCCAGTACCATATGACAACCACACTTTCACCCCCCTTCAATGATGAGTCAGTCATTCCAGTACCATATGACAACCACACTTTCACCTCACTTCAGTGATGAGCCAGTCATTCCAGTACCATTTGACAACCACACTTTCACCCCACTTCAATGATGAGCCAGTCATTCCAGTACCATATGACAACCACACTTTCACCCCACTTCAATGTACACTCATTCCAACTTCAACACCTCGATCCAGCACACCTGCAAATGCCACCCCAAGAATGACAACACCAGTACAAGGAACATCAACATGTAGTCCACCGACACCTTTGACATCAAGAGCTTGTCCAACACATTCCACATGTAGTACACCGACACCTTCCACATCAAGAGCTCTTCCAACACATTCCACATGTAGTACACCAACACCTTCCACGTCAAGAGCTCTTCCAACACATTCCACATGTAGTACACCGACACCTTTGACATCAAGAGCTTTTCCAACACATTCCACATGTAGTACACTGACACCTTCCATATCAAGAGCTTTTCCAACACATTCCACATGTAGTACACCAACACCTTCCACGTCAAGAGCTCTTCCAACACATTCCACCCATCCGTCAACTCCTCAGCAAGTTCCAGCCAGTAGCGGCAGCATGACAACACTCAGATCATGTGCAGGTAAGTGTAGATTGTAGCAACATGAATGGCTCACTTAAGTTAAGTAGTGTAACTCTTTACTAGTAGCAGAGTTAACCAACATTTGACAGCTCTAAGTAATTATTATGGTAGTCTATATCATGGCATGTGTCTACTATTGTGTGACAAAAGATGTTAATATTTGTAAAATAGTTTTAAAGTTATAAATAAAGGAGACACACGTATATAGAAATGGAAAAGTATCTTTTTAATGCCCTCTGATATACAATGCTCTCAATCTGTAATTAGGAATTTAGTTTATAGATTTATATACTAGCTACAACTTGCGTTTTTCATCCACAATACGTAAACCCTGGAACAAGCTATCTATTATATCTGAATATGTGACAGAAACAGCTGTATATAAATGTTTACAGCAGCACATTACTGTGTATTATGTTTAATGTCTGCACTAATATATGGAACTCAGATCACATGTAGGATGTATATACATGCTCGGTTTAGTCTGGATTAAAGATATTGTATTGAATTTGGTTTGTTTACATATTGAAAGTAATTCACTTTTGAAATTCCCCCATTGCCATATGAGAATGCATACAAACCATGCACTCAGCATAGCGGGCGTGCGTGTGTGCGTTACAAAAAAATAATAAACAGTCACTTCTGTATCTGCAGTTTCGCCCGTTGAACTGGCGCTGGTTGCGGTGATGGAGAGATTCGTTCAGCAGGTAGAGCACAACGGCTGTATGATTGCCCAGAACAATGTGCTCCTGCAACAACTTGCTGGGAGGGGTGGTACCAATACAACAACTTGCTGGGAGGGGTGGTACCAATACAACAACTTGCTGGGAGGGGTGGTACCAATACAACAACTTGCTGGGAGGGGTGGTACCAATACAACAACTTGCTGGGAGGGGTGGTACCAATGCAACAACTTGCTGGGAGGGGTGGTACCAATGCAACAACTTGCTGGGAGGGTGGTACCAATGCAACAACTTGCTGGGAGGGGTGGTACCAATACAACAACTTGCTGGGAGGGGTGGTACCAATGCAACAACTTGCTGGGAGGGGTGGTACCAATACAATAACTTGCTGGGAGGGGTGGTACCAATGCAACAACTTGCTGGGAGGGGTGGTACCAATGCAACAACTTGCTGGGAGGGGTGGTACCAATGCAACAACTGGCTGGGAGGGGTGGTACCAATACAACAACTTGCTGGGAGGGGTGGTACCAATACGACAAACACGTCAGCCGATCTTCCAACTGGCATCACCCTTCCCATTACTTCCTTGGAGGATCTGCAGGCCATAGAGACAATTCTGCATGCGTGCGTGCGTGCGTGTACTTGCACATAGACTGAGTAGTGCATTTAGTGTTGTTATTTTAGGTGCTTGGTGGTCAATGTGATTGGTATCCAAACAATAGATTCATAGCACCAGACGAAACAATCCTTGTTATTTTTCTTATTTGCTATTTTCTTTCTTCCATCCTTAGCTAAGTCTTCATGAGGACAAGACAAAAGCTGTGAGCATATGCCCTTCTGGCATATAGATTGTCAAGATACTTGCATGGCCACCTTGTAAATAGACAGCCAAGTTTAAGCCTTCAGGGATTCTAGAGCTCAAAATACTGGATAGACTTGATAGACCCTGTGTACCCAATATCATTTTTAAACTTCTCGGAAACAGTAAACCCATTTTCACTTAGAATGTTCAATTATAACTTCATTTAATCTTAATACATTTATTTCTGATGGACAGTTTTAGATTGATGCACCTGCACCCACAAAACAGTTCCCTAGGGTTAAATGGTTCCAATCTAATACATGTATATCATGCATAACTTAGATGTCACTTATTGTCTTTCTTAGTAAAACAAAACAGTTCCCTAGGGTTAAATGGTTCCAATCTAATACATGTATATCATGCATGACTTAGATGTCACTTATTGTCTTTCATAGTAAAACAAAACAGTTCCCTAGGGTTAAATGGTTCCAATCTAATACATGTATATCATGCATGACTTAGATGTCACTTATTGTCTTTCTTAGTAAAACAAAACAGTTCCCTAGGGTTAAATGGTTCCAATCTAATACATGTATATCATGCATGACTTAGATGTCACTTATTGTCTTTCTTAGTAAAACAAAACAGTTCCCTAGGGTTAAATGGTTCCAATCTAATACATGTATATCATGCATGACTTAGATGTCACTTATTGTCTTTCTTAGTAAAACAAAACAGTTCCCTAGGGTTAAATGGTTCCAATCTAATACATGTATATCATGCATGACTTAGATGTCAATTATTGTCTTTCATAGTAAAACAAAACAGTTCCCTAGGGTTAAATGGTTCCAATCTAATACATGTATATCATGCATAACTTAGATGTCAATTATTGTCTTTCTTAGTAAAACAAAACAGTTCCCTAGGGTTAAATGGTTCCAATCTAATACATGTATATCATGCATAACTTAGATGTCAATTATTGTCTTTCATAGTAAAACAAAACAGTTCCCTAGGGTTAAATGGTTCCAATCTAATACATGTATATCATGCATAACTTAGATGTCACTTATTGTCTTTCATAGTAAAACAAAACAGTTCCCTAGGGTTAAATGGTTCCAATCTAATACATGTATATCACGCATAACTTAGATGTCACTTATTGTCTTTCATAGTAAAACAAAACAGTTCCCTAGGGTTAAATGGTTCCAAACTAATACATGTATATCATGCATGACTTAGATGTCACTTATTGTCTTTCTTAGTAAAACAAAACAGTTCCCTAGGGTTAAATGGTTCCAATCTAATACATGTATATCATGCATAACTTAGATGTCACTTATTGTCTTTCTTAGTAAAACAAAACAGTTCCCTAGGGTTAAATGGTTCCAATCTAATACATGTATATCATGCATGACTTAGATGTCACTTATTGTCTTTCTTAGTAAAACAAAACAGTTCCCTAGGGTTAAATGGTTCCAATCTAATACATGTATATCATGCATGACTTAGATGTCACTTATTGTCTTTCATAGTAAAACAAAACAGTTCCCTAGGGTTAAATGGTTCCAATCTAATACATGTATATCATGCATGACTTAGATGTCAATTATTGTCTTTCTTAGTAAAACAAAACAGTTCCCTAGGGTTAAATGGTTCCAATCTAATACATGTATATCATGCATGACTTAGATGTCAATTATTGTCTTTCTTAGTAAAACAAAACAGTTCCCTAGGGTTAAATGGTTCCAATCTAATACATGTATATCATGCATAACTTAGATGTCAATTATTGTCTTTCATAGTAAAACAAAACAGTTCCCTAGGGTTAAATGGTTCCAATCTAATACATGTATATCATGCATAACTTAGATGTCAATTATTGTCTTTCATAGTAAAACAAAACAGTTCCCTAGGGTTAAATGGTTCCAATCTAATACATGTATATCATGCATGACTTAGATGTCAATTATTGTCTTTCATAGTAAAACAAAACAGTTCCCTAGGGTTAAATGGTTCCAATCTAATACATGTATATCATGCATGACTTAGATGTCAATTATTGTCTTTCTTAGTAAAACAAAATATATTGTGTCCTTGTTTGATAGATCGGTGCACTATCCTTCATTGGAGGGACAACGGCAGTGGACACAGTGAGACACATCATGTCACACATAATGACTAACCACAACAAAGTAGTGTAACTGGAGAGGAAACAACAACAAGGTTGTCTTCTACTAAAGTTGTGAGATGTGTGTGGTACGTGTATTATACTGTACTGTACACAGTGAGACACATCATGTCACACATAATGACTAACCACAACAAAGTAGTGCAACTGGAGAGGAAACAACAACAAGGTTGTCTTCTACTAAAGTTGTGAGATGTGTGTGGTACGTGTATTAAACTGTACTGTACACAGTGAGACACATCATGTCACACATAATGACTAACCACAGCAAAGTATTGCAACTGGAGAGGAAACAACAACAAGGTTGTCTTCTACTAAAGTTGTGAGGTGTGTGTGGTACGTGTATTATACTGTACTGTACACAGTGAGACACATCATGGCACACATAATGACTAACCACAACAAAGTAGTGTAACTGGAGAGGAAACAACAACAAGGTTGTCTTCTACTGAAGTTGTGAGATGTGTGTGGTACGTGTATTATACTGTACTGTACACAGTGAGACACATCATGTCACACATAATGACTAACCACAACAAAGTAGTGCAACTGGAGAGGAAACAACAACAAGGTTGTCTTCTACTAAAGTTGTGAGATGTGTGTGGTACGTGTATTATACTGTACTGTACACAGCGACACATCATGTCACACATAATGACTAACAACAACAAAGTAGTGCAACTGGAGAGGAAACAACAACAAGGTTGTTTTCTACTAAAGTTGTGAGATGTGTGTGGTACGTGTATTATACTGTACTGTACACAGTAAGACACATCATGTCACACATAATGACTAACAACACAGCAAAGTATTGCAACTGGAGAGGAAACAACAACAAGGTTGTCTTCTACTGAAGTTGTGAGATGTGTGTGGTACGTGTATTATACTGTACTGTACACAGTGAGACACATCATGTCACACATAATGACTAACCACAGCAAAGTAGTGTAACTGGAGAGGAAACAACAACAAGGTTGTCTTCTACTAAAGTTGTGAGATGTGTGTGGTACGTGTATTATACTGTACTGTACACAGTGAGACACATCATGTCACACATAATGACTAACCACAACAAAGTAGTGCAACTGGAGAGGAAACAACAACAAGGTTGTCTTCTACTAAAGTTGTGAGATGTGTGTGGTACGTGTATTATACTGTACTGTACACAGTGAGACACATCATGTCACACATAATGACTAACAACACAGCAAAGTAGTGCAACTGGAGAGGAAACAACAACAAGGTTGTCTTCTACTAAAGTTGTGAGATGTGTGTGGTACGTGTATTATACTGTACTGTACACAGTGAGACACATCATGTCACACATAATGACTAACCACAGCAAAGTAGTGTAACTGGAGAGGAAACAACAACAAGGTTGTCTTCTACTAAAGTTGTGAGATGTGTGTGGTACGTGTATTATACTGTACTGTACACAGTGAGACACATCATGTCACACATAATGACTAACCACAACAAAGTAGTGCAACTGGAGAGGAAACAACAACAAGGTTGTCTTCTACTAAAGTTGTGAGATGTGTGTGGTACGTGTATTATACTGTACTGTACACAGTGAGACACATCATGTCACACATAATGACTAACCACAACAAAGTAGTGCAACTGGAGAGGAAACAACAACAAGGTTGTCTTCTACTAAAGTTGTGAGATGTGTGTGGTACGTGTATTATACTGTACTGTACACAGTGAGACACATCATGTCACACATAATGACTAACAACACAGCAAAGTAGTGCAACTGGAGAGGAAACAACAACAAGGTTGTCTTCTACTAAAGTTGTGAGATGTGTGTGGTACGTGTATTATACTGTACTGTACACAGTGAGACACATCATGTCACACATAATGACTAACCACAGCAAAGTAGTGTAACTGGAGAGGAAACAACAACAAGGTTGTCTTCTACTAAAGTTGTGAGATGTGTGTGGTACGTGTATTATACTGTACTGTACACAGTGAGACACATCATGTCACACATAATGACTAACCACAACAAAGTAGTGCAACTGGAGAGGAAACAACAACAAGGTTGTCTTCTACTAAAGTTGTGAGATGTGTGTGGTACGTGTATTATACTGTACTGTACACAGTGAGACACATCATGTCACACATAATGACTAACCACAACAAAGTAGTGCAACTGGAGAGGAAACAACAACAAGGTTGTCTTCTACTAAAGTTGTGAGATGTGTGTGGTACGTGTATTATACTGTACTGTACACAGTGAGACACATCATGTCACACATAATGACTAACCACAGCAAAGTAGTGCAACTGGAGAGGAAACAACAACAAGGTTGTCTTCTACTAAAGTTGTGAGATGTGTGTGGTACGTGTATTATACTGTACTGTACACAGTGAGACACATCATGTCACACATAATGACTAACCACAACAAAGTAGTGCAACTGGAGAGGAAACAACAACAAGGTTGTCTTCTGCTGAAGTTGTGAAATGTGTGTGGTACGTGTATTATACTGTACTGTACACAGTGAGACACATCATGTCACACATAATGACTAACAACAACAAAGTAGTGCAACTGGAGAGGAAACAACAACAAGGTTGTCTTCTACTAAAGTTGTGAGATGTGTGTGGTACGTGTATTATACTGTACTGTACACAGTGAGACACATCATGTCACACATAATGACTAACCACAGCAAAGTAGTGCAACTGGAGAGGAAACAACAACAAGGTTGTCTTCTACTAAAGTTGTGAGATGTGTGTGGTACGTGTATTATACTGTACTGTACACAGTGAGACACATCATGTCACACATAATGACTAACCACAACAAAGTAGTGCAACTGGAGAGGAAACAACAACAAGGTTGTCTTCTGCTGAAGTTGTGAAATGTGTGTGGTACGTGTATTATACTGTACTGTACACAGTGAGACACATCATGTCACACATAATGACTAACCACAGCAAAGTAGTGCAACTGGAGAGGAAACAACAACAAGGTTGTCTTCTACTAAAGTTGTGAGATGTGTGTGGTACGTGTATTATACTGTACTGTACACAGTGAGACACATCATGTCACACATAATGACTAACCACAACAAAGTAGTGCAACTGGAGAGGAAACAACAACAAGGTTGTCTTCTACTAAAGTTGTGAGATGTGTGTGGTACGTGTATTATACTGTACTGTACACAGTGAGACACATCATGTCACACATAATGACTAACCACAACAAAGTAGTGCAACTGGAGAGGAAACAACAACAAGGTTGTCTTCTGCTGAAGTTGTGAGATGTGTGTGGTACGTGTATTATACTGTACTGTACACAGTGAGACACATCATGTCACACATAATGACTAACCACAGCAAAGTAGTGCAACTGGAGAGGAAACAACAACAAGGTTGTCTTCTACTAAAGTTGTGAGATGTGTGTGGTACGTGTATTATACTGTACTGTACACAGTGAGACACATCATGTCACACATAATGACTAACCACAACAAAGTAGTGTAACTGGAGAGGAAACAACAACAAGGTTGTCTTCTACTAAAGTTGTGAGATGTGTGTGGTACATGTATTATACTGTACTGTACACAGTGAGACACATCATGTCACACATAATGACTAACAACACAGCAAAGTAGTGTAACTGGAGAGGAAACAACAACAAGGTTGTCTTCTACTGAAGTTGTGAGATGTGTGTGGTACGTGTATTATACTGTACTGTACACAGTGAGACACATCATGTCACACATAATGACTAACAACAACAAAGTAGTGTAACTGGAGAGGAAACAACAACAAGGTTGTCTTCTACTAAAGTTGTGAGATGTGTGTGGTACGTGTATTATACTGTACTGTACACAGTGAGACACATCATGTCACACATAATGACTAACCACAACAAAGTAGTGCAACTGGAGAGGAAACAACAACAAGGTTGTCTTCTACTGAAGTTGTGAGATGTGTGTGGTACGTGTATTATACTGTACTGTACACAGCGACACATCATGTCACACATAATGACTAACAACAACAAAGTAGTGCAACTGGAGAGGAAACAACAACAAGGTTGTCTTCTACTAAAGTTGTGAGATGTGTGTGGTACGTGTATTATACTGTACTGTACACAGTGAGACACATCATGTCACACATAATGACTAACAACACAGCAAAGTAGTGTAACTGGAGAGGAAACAACAACAAGGTTGTCTTCTACTGAAGTTGTGAGATGTGTGTGGTACGTGTATTATACTGTACTGTACACAGTGAGACACATCATGTCACACATAATAACTAACCACAACAAAGTAGTGTAACTGGAGAGGAAACAACAACAAGGTTGTCTTCTACTAAAGTTGTGAGGTGTGTGTGGTACGTGTATTATACTGTACTGTACACAGTGAGACACATCATGTCACACATAATGACTAACAACAACAAAGTAGTGCAACTGGAGAGGAAACAACAACAAGGTTGTCTTCTACTAAAGTTGTGAGATGTGTGTGGTACGTGTATTATACTGTACTGTACACAGTGAGACACATCATGTCACACATAATGACTAACCACAACAAAGTAGTGCAACTGGAGAGGAAACAACAACAAGGTTGTCTTCTACTAAAGTTGTGAGATGTGTGTGGTACGTGTATTATACTGTACTGTACACAGTGAGACACATCATGTCACACATAATGACTAACCACAACAAAGTAGTGTAACTGGAGAGGAAACAACAACAAGGTTGTCTTCTACTGAAGTTGTGAGATGTGTGTGGTACGTGTATTATACTGTACTGTACACAGTGAGACACATCATGTCACATATAATGACTAACCACAACAAAGTAGTGCAACTGGAGAGGAAACAACAACAAGGTTGTCTTCTACTAAAGTTGTGAGGTGTGTGTGGTACGTGTATTATACTGTACTGTACACAGTGAGACACATCATGTCACACATAATGACTAACAACAGCAAAGTAGTGCAACTGGAGAGGAAACAACAACAAGGTTGTCTTCTACTGAAGTTGTGAGATGTGTGTGGTACGTGTATTATACTGTACTGTACACAGTGAGACACATCATGTCACACATAATGACTAACAACAACAAAGTAGTGTAACTGGAGAGGAAACAACAACAAGGTTATCTTCTACTAAAGTTGTGAGATGTGTGTGGTACGTGTATTATTCTGTACTGTACACAGTGTGTGGTACGTGTATTATTCTGTACTGTACACAGTGAGACACATCATGTCACACATAATGACTAACAACACAGCAAAGTAGTGTAACTGGAGAGGAAACAACAACAAGGTTGTCTTCTACTAAAGTTGTAAGATGTGTGTGGTACGTGTATTATTCTGTACTGTACACAGTGAGACACATCATGTCACACATAATGACTAACCACAACAAAGTAGTGTAACTGGAGAGGAAACAACAACAAGGTTGTCTTCTACTAAAGTTGTGAGATGTATGTGGTACGTGTATTATACTGTACTGTACACATTGAGACACATCATGTCACACATAATGACTAACAACAACAAAGTAGTGTAACTGGAGAGGAAACAACAACAAGGTTGTCTTCTACTAAAGTTGTGAGATGTGTGTGGTACGTGTATTATACTGTACTGTACACAGTGAGACACATCATGTCACACATAATGACTAACCACAACAAAGTAGTGCAACTGGAGAGGAAACAACAACAAGGTTGTCTTCTACTGAAGTTGTGAGATGTGTGTGGTACGTGTATTATACTGTACTGTACACAGCGACACATCATGTCACACATAATGACTAACAACAACAAAGTAGTGCAACTGGAGAGGAAACAACAACAAGGTTGTCTTCTACTAAAGTTGTGAGATGTGTGTGGTACGTGTATTATACTGTACTGTACACAGTGAGACACATCATGTCACACATAATGACTAACAACACAGCAAAGTAGTGTAACTGGAGAGGAAACAACAACAAGGTTGTCTTCTACTGAAGTTGTGAGATGTGTGTGGTACGTGTATTATACTGTACTGTACACAGTGAGACACATCATGTCACACATAATGACTAACCACAACAAAGTAGTGTAACTGGGGAGGAAACAACAACAAGGTTGTCTTCTACTAAAGTTGTGAGATGTGTGTGGTACGTGTATTATACTGTACTGTACACAGTGAGACACATCATGTCACACATAATGACTAACCACAACAAAGTAGTGCAACTGGAGAGGAAACAACAACAAGGTTGTCTTCTACTAAAGTTGTGAGGTGTGTGTGGTACGTGTATTATACTGTACTGTACACAGTGAGACACATCATGTCACACATAATGACTAACAACAACAAAGTAGTGCAACTGGAGAGAAAACAACAACAAGGTTGTCTTCTACTAAAGTTGTGAGATGTGTGTGGTACGTGTATTATACTGTACTGTACACAGTGAGACACATCATGTCACACATAATGACTAACCACAACAAAGTAGTGCAACTGGAGAGGAAACAACAACAAGGTTGTCTTCTACTAAAGTTGTGAGATGTGTGTGGTACGTGTATTATACTGTACTGTACACAGTGAGACACATCATGTCACACATAATGACTAACCACAACAAAGTAGTGTAACTGGAGAGGAAACAACAACAAGGTTGTCTTCTACTGAAGTTGTGAGATGTGTGTGGTACGTGTATTATACTGTACTGTACACAGTGAGACACATCA
Organism: Lamellibrachia columna; assembly: GCA_963662155.1. Classification (NCBI taxonomy): domain Eukaryota; kingdom Metazoa; phylum Annelida; class Polychaeta; order Sabellida; family Siboglinidae; genus Lamellibrachia; species Lamellibrachia columna. The sequence continues at coordinate 59,835,165 of OY759264.1, forward strand.
TGTCACATATAATGACTAACCACAACAAAGTAGTGCAACTGGAGAGGAAACAACAACAAGGTTGTCTTCTACTAAAGTTGTGAGGTGTGTGTGGTACGTGTATTATACTGTACTGTACACAGTGAGACACATCATGTCACACATAATGACTAACCACAGCAAAGTAGTGCAACTGGAGAGGAAACAACAACAAGGTTGTCTTCTACTAAAGTTGTGAGATGTGTGTGGTACGTGTATTATACTGTACTGTACACAGTGAGACACATCATGTCACACATAATGACTAACCACAACAAAGTAGTGCAACTGGAGAGGAAACAACAACAAGGTTGTCTTCTACTGAAGTTGTGAGGTGTGTGTGGTACGTGTATTATACTGTACTGTACACAGTGAGACACATCATGTCACACATAATGACTAACCACAACAAAGTAGTGCAACTGGAGAGGAAACAACAACAAGGTTGTCTTCTGCTGAAGTTGTGAGATGTGTGTGGTACGTGTATTATACTGTACTGTACACAGTGAGACACATCATGTCACACATAATGACTAACAACACAGCAAAGTAGTGTAACTGGAGAGGAAACAACAACAAGGTTGTCTTCTACTGAAGTTGTGAGATGTGTGTGGTACGTGTATTATACTGTACTGTACACAGTGAGACACATCATGTCACACATAATGACTAACCACAAAAAAGTAGTGCAACTGGAGAGGAAACAACAACAAGGTTGTCTTCTACTGAAGTTGTGAGATGTGTGTGGTACGTGTATTATACTGTACTGTACACAGCGACACATCATGTCACAACATAATGACTAACAACAACAAAGTAGTGCAACTGGAGAAGAAACATCAACAAGGTTGTCTTCTACTACAGTTGTGAGATGTGTGTGGTACGTGTATTATACTGTACTGTACACAGTGAGACACATCATGTCACACATAATGACTAACAACAGCAAAGTAGTGCAACTGGAGAGGAAACAACAACAAGGTTGTCTTCTACTGAAGTTGTGAGATGTGTGTGGTACGTATATTATACTGTACTGTACACAGTGAGACACATCATGTCACACATAATGACTAACCACAACAAAGTAGTGTAACTGGAGAGGAAACAACAACAAGGTTATCTTCTACTAAAGTTGTGAGATGTGTGTGGTACGTGTATTATTCTGTACTGTACACAGTGTGTGGTACGTGTATTATTCTGTACTGTACACAGTGAGACACATCATGTCACACATAATGACTAACAACACAGCAAAGTAATGTAACTGGAGAGGAAACAACAACAAGGTTGTCTTCTACTGAAGTTGTGAGATGTGTGTGGTACGTGTATTATACTGTACTCTACACAGTGAGACACATCATGGCACACATAATGACTAACCACAGCAAAGTATTGCAACTGGAGAGGAAACAACAACAAGGTTGTCTTCTACTAAAGTTGTGAGATGTGTGTGGTACGTGTATTATACTGTACTGTACACAGTGAGACACATCATGTCACACATAATGACTAACCACAACAAAGTAGCACAACTGGAGAGGAAACAACAACAAGGTTGTCTTCTACTGAAGTTGTGAGATGTGTGTGGTACGTGTATTATACTGTACTGTACACAGCGACACATCATGTCACACATAATGACTAACAACAACAAAGTAGTGCAACTGGAGAAGAAACATCAACAAGGTTGTCTTCTACTAAAGTTGTGAGATGTGTGTGGTACGTGTATTATACTGTACTGTACACAGTGAGACACATCATGTCACACATAATGACTAACAACAGCAAAGTAGTGCAACTGGAGAGGAAACAACAACAAGGTTGTCTTCTACTGAAGTTGTGAGATGTGTGTGGTACGTATATTATACTGTACTGTACACAGTGAGACACATCATGTCACACATAATGACTAACCACAACAAAGTAGTGTAACTGGAGAGGAAACAACAACAAGGTTGTCTTCTACTAAAGTTGTGAGATGTGTGTGGTACGTGTATTATACTGTACTGTACACAGTGAGACACATCATGTCACACATAATGACTAACCACAACAAAGTAGTGCAACTGGAGAGGAAACAACAACAAGGTTGTCTTCTACTGAAGTTGTGAGATGTGTGTGGTACGTGTATTATACTGTACTGTACACAGCGACACATCATGTCACACATAATGACTAACAACAACAAAGTAGGGCAACTGGAGAGGAAACAACAACAAGGTTGTCTTCTACTAAAGTTGTGAGATGTGTGTGGTACGTGTATTATACTGTACTGTACACAGTGAGACACATCATGTCACACATAATGACTAACCACAACAAAGTAGTGCAACTGGAGAGGAAACAACAACAAGGTTGTCTTCTACTGAAGTTGTGAGATGTGTGTGGTACGTGTATTATACTGTACTGTACACAGTGAGACACATCATGTCACACATAATGACTAACAACACAGCAAAGTAGTGCAACTGGAGAGGAAACAACAACAAGGTTGTCTTCTACTGAAGTTGTGAGATGTGTGTGGTACGTGTATTATACTGTACTGTACACAGTGAGACACATCATGTCACACATAATGACTAACAACAACAAAGTAGTGCAACTGGAGAGGAAACAACAACAAGGTTGTCTTCTACTGAAGTTGTGAGATGTGTGTGGTACGTGTATTATACTGTACTGTACACAGTGAGACACATCATGTCACACATAATGACTAACCACAGCAAAGTAGTGTAACTGGAGAGGAAACAACAACAAGGTTGTCTTCTACTGAAGTTGTGAGATGTGTGTGGTACGTGTATTATACTGTACTGTACACAGTGAGACACATCATGTCACACATAATGACTAACCACAACAAAGTAGTGTAACTGGAGAGGAAACAACAACAAGGTTGTCTTCTACTGAAGTTGTGAGATGTGTGTGGTACGTGTATTATACTGTACTCTACACAGTGAGACACATCATGTCACACATAATGACTAACCACAACAAAGTAGTGCAACTGGAGAGGAAACAACAACAAGGTTGTCTTCTACTAAAGTTGTGAGATGTGTGTGGTACGTGTATTATACTGTACTGTACACAGTGAGACACATCATGTCACACATAATGACTAACCACAACAAAGTAGTGTAACTGGAGAGGAAACAACAACAAGGTTGTCTTCTACTAAAGTTGTGAGATGTGTGTGGTACGTGTATTATACTGTACTGTACACAGTGAGACACATCATGTCACACATAATGACTAACAACAACAAAGTAGTGTAACTGGAGAGGAAACAACAACAAGGTTATCTTCTACTAAAGTTGTGAGATGTGTGTGGTACGTGTATTATTCTGTACTGTACACAGTGTGTGGTACGTGTATTATTCTGTACTGTACACAGTGAGACACATCATGTCACACATAATGACTAACAACACAGCAAAGTAGTGCAACTGGAGAGGAAACAACAACAAGGTTGTCTTCTACTGAAGTTGTGAGATGTGTGTGGTACGTGTATTATACTGTACTGTACACAGTGAGACACATCATGTCACACATAATGACTAACCACAATAAAGTAGTGCAACTGGAGAGGAAACAACAACAAGGTTGTCTTCTACTAAAGTTGTGAGATGTGTGTGGTACGTGTATTATACTGTACTGTACACAGTGAGACACATCATGTCACACATAATGACTAACCACAACAAAGTAGTGTAACTGGAGAGGAAACAACAACAAGGTTGTCTTCTACTGAAGTTGTGAGATGTGTGTGGTACGTGTATTATACTGTACTGTACACAGTGAGACACATCATGTCACATATAATGACTAACCACAACAAAGTAGTGCAACTGGAGAGGAAACAACAACAAGGTTGTCTTCTACTGAAGTTGTGAGATGTGTGTGGTACGTGTATTATACTGTACTGTACACAGTGAGACACATCATGTCACACATAATGACTAACCACAACAAAGTAGTGTAACTGGAGAGGAAACAACAACAAGGTTGTCTTCTACTAAAGTTGTGAGATGTGTGTGGTACGTGTATTATACTGTACTTTACACAGTGAGACACATCATGTCACACATAATGACTAACCACAACAAAGTAGTGCAACTGGAGAGGAAACAACAACAAGGTTGTCTTCTACTGAAGTTGTGAGGTGTGTGTGGTACGTGTATTATACTGTACTGTACACAGTGAGACACATCATGTCACACATAATGACTAACCACAACAAAGTAGTGCAACTGGAGAGGAAACAACAACAAGGTTGTCTTCTGCTGAAGTTGTGAGATGTGTGTGGTGCGTGTATTATACTGTACTGTACACAGTGAGACACATCATGTCACACATAATGACTAACAACACAGCAAAGTAGTGTAACTGGAGAGGAAACAACAACAAGGTTGTCTTCTACTGAAGTTGTGAGATGTGTGTGGTACGTGTATTATACTGTACTGTACACAGTGAGACACATCATGTCACACATAATGACTAACCACAGCAAAGTATTGCAACTGGAGAGGAAACAACAACAAGGTTGTCTTCTACTAAAGTTGTGAGATGTGTGTGGTACGTGTATTATACTGTACTGTACACAGTGAGACACATCATGTCACACATAATGACTAACCACAACAAAGTAGCACAACTGGAGAGGAAACAACAACAAAGTTGTCTTCTACTGAAGTTGTGAGATGTGTGTGGTACGTGTATTATACTGTACTGTACACAGCGACACATCATGTCACACATAATGACTAACAACAACAAAGTAGTGCAACTGGAGAAGAAACATCAACAAGGTTGTCTTCTACTAAAGTTGTGAGATGTGTGTGGTACGTGTATTATACTGTACTGTACACAGTGAGACACATCATGTCACACATAATGACTAACAACAGCAAAGTAGTGCAACTGGAGAGGAAACAACAACAAGGTTGTCTTCTACTGAAGTTGTGAGATGTGTGTGGTACGTATATTATACTGTACTGTACACAGTGAGACACATCATGTCACACATAATGACTAACCACAACAAAGTAGTGTAACTGGAGAGGAAACAACAACAAGGTTGTCTTCTACTAAAGTTGTGAGATGTGTGTGGTACGTGTATTATACTGTACTGTACACAGTGAGACACATCATGTCACACATAATGACTAACCACAACAAAGTAGTGCAACTGGAGAGGAAACAACAACAAGGTTGTCTTCTACTGAAGTTGTGAGATGTGTGTGGTACGTGTATTATACTGTACTGTACACAGCGACACATCATGTCACACATAATGACTAACAACAACAAAGTAGGGCAACTGGAGAGGAAACAACAACAAGGTTGTCTTCTACTAAAGTTGTGAGATGTGTGTGGTACGTGTATTATACTGTACTGTACACAGTGAGACACATCATGTCACACATAATGACTAACCACAACAAAGTAGTGCAACTGGAGAGGAAACAATAACAAGGTTGTCTTCTACTGAAGTTGTGAGATGTGTGTGGTACGTGTATTATACTGTACTGTACACAGTGAGACACATCATGTCACACATAATGACTAACAACACAGTAAAGTAGTGCAACTGGAGAGGAAACAACAACAAGGTTGTCTTCTACTGAAGTTGTGAGATGTGTGTGGTACGTGTATTATACTGTACTGTACACAGTGAGACACATCATGTCACACATAATGACTAACAACACAGCAAAGTAGTGCAACTGGAGAGGAAACAACAACAAGGTTGTCTTCTACTGAAGTTGTGAGATGTGTGTGGTACGTGTATTATACTGTACTGTACACAGTGAGACACATCATGTCACACATAATGACTAACCACAGCAAAGTAGTGCAACTGGAGAGGAAACAACAACAAGGTTGTCTTCTACTAAAGTTGTGAGATGTGTGTGGTACGTGTATTATACTGTACTGTACACAGCGACACATCATGTCACACATAATGACTAACCACAACAAAGTAGTGCAACTGGAGAGGAAACAACAACAAGGTTGTCTTCTACTGAAGTTGTGAGATGTGTGTGGTACGTGTATTATACTGTACTGTACACAGTGAGACACATCATGTCACACATAATGACTAACCACAGCAAAGTAGTGTAACTGGAGAGGAAACAACAACAAGGTTGTCTTCTACTGAAGTTGTGAGATGTGTGTGGTACGTGTATTATACTGTACTGTACACAGTGAGACACATCATGTCACACATAATGACTAACCACAGCAAAGTAGTGTAACTGGAGAGGAAACAACAACAAGGTTGTCTTCTACTGAAGTTGTGAGATGTGTGTGGTACGTGTATTATACTGTACTGTACACAGTGAGACACATCATGTCACACATAATGACTAACCACAACAAAGTAGTGCAACTGGAGAGGAAACAACAACAAGGTTGTCTTCTGCTGAAGTTGTGAGATGTGTGTGGTACGTGTATTATACTGTACTGTACAAAGTGAGACACATCATGTCACACATAATGACTAACAACACAGCAAAGTAGTGTAACTGGAGAGGAAACAACAACAAGGTTGTCTTCTACTGAAGTTGTGAGATGTGTGTGGTACGTGTATTATACTGTACTGTACACAGTGAGACACATCATGTCACACATAATGACTAACCACAACAAAGTAGTGCAACTGGAGAGGAAACAACAACAAGGTTGTCTTCTACTGAAGTTGTGAGATGTGTGTGGTACGTGTATTATACTGTACTGTACACAGCGACACATCATGTCACACATAATGACTAACAACAACAAAGTAGTGCAACTGGAGAAGAAACATCAACAAGGTTGTCTTCTACTAAAGTTGTGAGATGTGTGTGGTACGTGTATTATACTGTACTGTACACAGTGAGACACATCATGTCACACATAATGACTAATAACAGCAAAGTAGTGCAACTGGAGAGGAAACAACAACAAGGTTGTCTTCTACTGAAGTTGTGAGATGTGTGTGGTACGTGTATTATACTGTACTGTACACAGTGAGACACATCATGTCACACATAATGACTAACCACAACAAAGTAGTGTAACTGGAGAGGAAACAACAACAAGGTTGTCTTCTACTAAAGTTGTGAGATGTGTGTGGTACGTGTATTATACTGTACTGTACACAGTGAGACACATCATGTCACACATAATGACTAACCACAACAAAGTAGTGCAACTGGAGAGGAAACAACAACAAGGTTGTCTTCTACTGAAGTTGTGAGATGTGTGTGGTACGTGTATTATACTGTACTGTACACAATGAGACACATCATGGCACACATAATGACTAACAACACAGCAAAGTAGTGTAACTGGAGAGGAAACAACAACAAGGTTGTCTTCTACTGAAGTTGTGAGATGTGTGTGGTACGTGTATTATACTGTACTGTACACAGTGAGACACATCATGTCACACATAATGACTAACCACAGCAAAGTAGTGTAACTGGAGAGGAAACAACAACAAGGTTGTCTTCTACTGAAGTTGTGAGATGTGTGTGGTACGTGTATTATACTGTACTGTACACAGTGAGACACATCATGTCACACATAATGACTAACCACAACAAAGTAGTGTAACTGGAGAGGAAACAACAACAAAGTTGTCTTCTACTAAAGTTGTGAGATGTGTGTGGTACGTGTATTATACTGTACTGTACACAGTGAGACACATCATGTCACACATAATGACTAACAACAACAAAGTAGTGTAACTGGAGAGGAAACAACAACAAGGTTATCTTCTACTAAAGTTGTGAGATGTGTGTGGTACGTGTATTATTCTGTACTGTACACAGTGTGTGGTACGTGTATTATTCTGTACTGTACACAGTGAGACACATCATGTCACACATAATGACTAACAACACAGCAAAGTAGTGTAACTGGAGAGGAAACAACAACAAGGTTGTCTTCTACTGAAATTGTGAGATGTGTGTGGTACGTGTATTATACTGTACTGTACACAATGAGACACATCATGGCACACATAATGACTAACCACAGCAAAGTAGTGCAACTGGAGAGGAAACAACAACAAGGTTGTCTTCTACTGAAGTTGTGAGATGTGTGTGGTACGTGTATTATTCTGTACTGTACACAGTGAGACACATCATGTCACACATAATGACTAACCACAACAAAGTAGTGTAACTGGAGAGGAAACAACAACAAGGTTATCTTCTACTAAAGTTGTGAGATGTGTGTGGTACGTGTATTATACTGTACTGTACACAGTGAGACACATCATGTCACACATAATGACTAACCACAACAAAGTAGTGCAACTGGAGAGGAAACAACAACAAGGCTGTCTTCTACTGAAGTTGTGAGATGTGTGTGGTACGTGTATTATACTGTACTGTAAACAGTGAGACACATCATGTCACACATAATGACTAACCACAACAAAGTAGTGCAACTGGAGAGGAAACAACAACAAGGCTGTCTTCTACTGAAGTTGTGAGATGTGTGTGGTACGTGTATTATACTGTACTGTAAACAGTGAGACACATCATGTCACACATAATGACTAACAACAACAAAGTAGTGCAACTGGAGAGGAAACAACAACAAGGTTGTCTTCTACTGAAGTTGTGAGATGTGTGTGGTACGTGTATTATACTGTACTATACACAGTGAGACACATCATGTCACACATAATAACTAACACAACAAAGTAGTGTAACTGGAGAGGAAACAACAACAAGGTTGTCTTCTACTAAAGTTGTGAGATGTGTGTGGTACGTGTATTATACTGTACTGTACACAGTGAGACACATCATGTCACACATAATAACTAACCACAACAAAGTAGTGCAACTGGAGAGGAAACAACAACAAGGTTGTCTTCTACTGAAGTTGTGAGATGTGTGTGGTACGTGTATTATACTGTACTGTACACAGTGAGACACATCATGTCACACATAATGACTAACCACAGCAAAGTAGTGCAACTGGAGAGGAAACAACAACAAGGTTGTCTTATACTGAAGTTGTGAGATGTGTGTGGTACGTGTATTATATTGTACTGTACACAGTGAGACACATCATGTCACACATAATGACTAACCACAGCAAAGTATTGCAACTGGAGAGGAAACAACAACAAGGTTGTCTTCTACTAAAGTTGTGAGATGTGTGTGGTACGTGTATTATACTGTACTGTACACAGTGAGACACATCATGTCACACATGACTAACAACACAGCAAAGTAGGGTAACTGGAGAGGAAACAACAACAAGGTTGTCTTCTACTGAATGTGTGAGATGTGTGTGGTACGTGTATTATACTGTACTGTACACAGTGAGACACATCATGTCACACATAATGACTAACCACAACAAAGTAGTGTAACTGGAGAGGAAACAACAACAAGGTTGTCTTGTACTGAAGTTGTGAGATGTGTGTGGTACGTGTATTATACTGTACTATACACAGTGAGACACATCATGTCACACATAATGACTAACCACAGCAAAGTAGTGCAACTGGAGAGGAAACAACAACAAGGTTGTCTTCTACTGAAGTTGTGAGATGTGTGTGGTACGTGTATTATACTGTACTGTACACAGTGAGACACATCATGTCACACATAATGACTAACCACAACAAAGTAGTGTAACTGGAGAGGAAACAACAACAAGGTTGTCTTGTACTGAAGTTGTGAGATGTGTGTGGTACGTGTATTATACTGTACTGTACACAGTGAGACACATCATGTCACACATAATGACTAACAACAACAAAGTAGTGCAACTGGAGAGGAAACAACAACAAGGTTGTCTTCTACTAAAGTTGTGAGATGTGTGTGGTACGTGTATTATACTGTACTGTACACAGTGAGACACATCATGTCACACATAATGACTAACCACAGCAAAGTAGTGTAACTGGAGAGGAAACAACAACAAGGTTGTCTTCTACTGAAGTTGTGAGATGTGTGTGGTACGTGTATTATACTGTACTGTACACAGTGAGACACATCATGTCACACATAATGACTAACCACAGCAAAGTAGTGCAACTGGAGAGGAAACAACAACAAGGTTGTCTTCTACTAAAGTTGTGAGATGTGTGTGGTACGTGTATTATACTGTACTGTACACAGCGACACATCATGTCACACATAATGACTAACAACAACAAAGTAGTGCAACTGGAGAGGAAACAACAACAAGGTTGTCTTCTACTGAAGTTGTGAGATGTGTGTGGTACGTGTATTATACTGTACTGTACACAGTGAGACACATCATGTCACACATAATGACTAACAACACAGCAAAGTAGTGTAACTGGAGAGGAAACAACAACAAGGTTGTCTTCTACTGAAGTTGTGAGATGTGTGTGGTACGTGTATTATACTGTACTGTACACAGTGAGACACATCATGTCACACATAATGACTAACAACACAGCAAAGTAGTGCAACTGGAGAGGAAACAACAACAAGGTTGTCTTCTACTGAAGTTGTGAGATGTGTGTGGTACGTGTATTATACTGTACTGTACACAGTGAGACACATCATGTCACACATAATGACTAACAACACAGCAAAGTAGTGCAACTGGAGAGGAAACAACAACAAGGTTGTCTTCTACTGAAGTTGTGAGATGTGTGTGGTACGTGTATTATACTGTACTGTACACAGTGAGACACATCATGTCACACATAATGACTAACCACAACAAAGTAGTGCAACTGGAGAGGAAACAACAACAAGGTTGTCTTCTACTGAAGTTGTGAGATGTGTGTGGTACGTGTATTATACTGTACTGTACACAGCGACACATCATGTCACACATAATGACTAACAACAACAAAGTAGTGCAACTGGAGAGGAAACAACAACAAGGTTGTCTTCTACTAAAGTTGTGAGATGTGTGTGGTACGTGTATTATACTGTACTGTACACAGTGAGACACATCATGTCACACATAATGACTAACCACAGCAAAGTAGTGTAACTGGAGAGGAAACAACAACAAGGTTGTCTTCTACTGAAGTTGTGAGATGTGTGTGGTACGTGTATTATACTGTACTGTACACAGTGAGACACATCATGTCACACATAATGACTAACCACAGCAAAGTAGTGCAACTGGAGAGGAAACAACAACAAGGTTGTCTTCTACTAAAGTTGTGAGATGTGTGTGGTACGTGTATTATACTGTACTGTACACAGCGACACATCATGTCACACATAATGACTAACAACAACAAAGTAGTGCAACTGGAGAGGAAACAACAACAAGGTTGTCTTCTACTGAAGTTGTGAGATGTGTGTGGTACGTGTATTATACTGTACTGTACACAGTGAGACACATCATGTCACACATAATGACTAACAACACAGCAAAGTAGTGTAACTGGAGAGGAAACAACAACAAGGTTGTCTTCTACTGAAGTTGTGAGATGTGTGTGGTACGTGTATTATACTGTACTGTACACAGTGAGACACATCATGTCACACATAATGACTAACCACAGCAAAGTAGTGTAACTGGAGAGGAAACAACAACAAGGTTGTCTTCTACTGAAGTTGTGAGATGTGTGTGGTACGTGTATTATACTGTACTGTACACAGTGAGACACATCATGTCACACATAATGACTAACCACAACAAAGTAGTGTAACTGGAGAGGAAACAACAACAAGGTTGTCTTCTACTAAAGTTGTGAGATGTGTGTGGTACGTGTATTATACTGTACTGTACACAGTGAGACACATCATGTCACACATAATGACTAACAACAACAAAGTAGTGTAACTGGAGAGGAAACAACAACAAGGTTATCTTCTACTAAAGTTGTGAGATGTGTGTGGTACGTGTATTATTCTGTACTGTACACAGTGTGTGGTACGTGTATTATTCTGTACTGTACACAGTGAGACACATCATGTCACACATAATGACTAACAACACAGCAAAGTAGTGTAACTGGAGAGGAAACAACAACAAGGTTGTCTTCTACTGAAATTGTGAGATGTGTGTGGTACGTGTATTATACTGTACTGTACACAATGAGACACATCATGGCACACATAATGACTAACCACAGCAAAGTAGTGCAACTGGAGAGGAAACAACAACAAGGTTGTCTTCTACTGAAGTTGTGAGATGTGTGTGGTACGTGTATTATTCTGTACTGTACACAGTGAGACACATCATGTCACACATAATGACTAACCACAACAAAGTAGTGTAACTGGAGAGGAAACAACAACAAGGTTATCTTCTACTAAAGTTGTGAGATGTGTGTGGTACGTGTATTATACTGTACTGTACACAGTGAGACACATCATGTCACACATAATGACTAACCACAACAAAGTAGTGCAACTGGAGAGGAAACAACAACAAGGCTGTCTTCTACTGAAGTTGTGAGATGTGTGTGGTACGTGTATTATACTGTACTGTAAACAGTGAGACACATCATGTCACACATAATGACTAACCACAACAAAGTAGTGCAACTGGAGAGGAAACAACAACAAGGCTGTCTTCTACTGAAGTTGTGAGATGTGTGTGGTACGTGTATTATACTGTACTGTAAACAGTGAGACACATCATGTCACACATAATGACTAACAACAACAAAGTAGTGCAACTGGAGAGGAAACAACAACAAGGTTGTCTTCTACTGAAGTTGTGAGATGTGTGTGGTACGTGTATTATACTGTACTATACACAATGAGACACATCATGTCACACATAATAACTAACACAACAAAGTAGTGTAACTGGAGAGGAAACAACAACAAGGTTGTCTTCTACTAAAGTTGTGAGATGTGTGTGGTACGTGTATTATACTGTACTGTACACAGTGAGACACATCATGTCACACATAATAACTAACCACAACAAAGTAGTGCAACTGGAGAGGAAACAACAACAAGGTTGTCTTCTACTGAAGTTGTGAGATGTGTGTGGTACGTGTATTATACTGTACTGTACACAGTGAGACACATCATGTCACACATAATGACTAACCACAGCAAAGTAGTGCAACTGGAGAGGAAACAACAACAAGGTTGTCTTATACTGAAGTTGTGAGATGTGTGTGGTACGTGTATTATACTGTACTGTACACAGTGAGACACATCATGTCACACATAATGACTAACCACAGCAAAGTATTGCAACTGGAGAGGAAACAACAACAAGGTTGTCTTCTACTAAAGTTGTGAGATGTGTGTGGTACGTGTATTATACTGTACTGTACACAGTGAGACACATCATGTCACACATGACTAACAACACAGCAAAGTAGGGTAACTGGAGAGGAAACAACAACAAGGTTGTCTTCTACTGAATGTGTGAGATGTGTGTGGTACGTGTATTATACTGTACTGTACACAGTGAGACACATCATGTCACACATAATGACTAACCACAACAAAGTAGTGTAACTGGAGAGGAAACAACAACAAGGTTGTCTTGTACTGAAGTTGTGAGATGTGTGTGGTACGTGTATTATACTGTACTATACACAGTGAGACACATCATGTCACACATAATGACTAACAACACAGCAAAGTATTGCAACTGGAGAGGAAACAACAACAAGGTTGTCTTCTACTGAAGTTGTGAGATGTGTGTGGTACGTGTATTATTCTGTACTGTACACAGTGTGTGGTACGTGTATTATTCTGTACTGTACACAGTGAGACACATCATGTCACACATAATGACTAACAACACAGCAAAGTAGTGTAACTGGAGAGGAAACAACAACAAGGTTGTCTTCTACTGAAGTTGTGAGATGTGTGTGGTACGTGTATTATACTGTACTGTACACAGTGAGACACATCATGTCACACATAATGACTAACAACACAGCAAAGTAGTGTAACTGGAGAGGAAACAACAACAAGGTTGTCTTCTACTGAAGTTGTGAGATGTGTGTGGTACGTGTATTATACTGTACTGTACACAGTGAGACACATCATGTCACACATAATGACTAACCACAACAAAGTAGTGTAACTGGAGAGGAAACAACAACAAGGTTGTCTTCTACTAAAGTTGTGAGATGTATGTGGTACGTGTATTATACTGTACTGTACACAGTGAGACACATCATGTCACACATAATGACTAACAACAACAAAGTAGTGTAACTGGAGAGGAAACAACAACAAGGTTGTCTTCTACTAAAGTTGTGAGATGTGTGTGGTACGTGTATTATACTGTACTGTACACAGTGAGACACATCATGTCACACATAATGACTAACCACAGCAAAGTAGTGTAACTGGAGAGGAAACAACAACAAGGTTGTCTTCTACTGAAGTTGTGAGATGTGTGTGGTACGTGTATTATACTGTACTGTACACAGTGAGACACATCATGTCACACATAATGACTAACCACAACAAAGTAGTGTAACTGGAGAGGAAACAACAACAAGGTTGTCTTCTACTAAAGTTGTGAGATGTGTGTGGTACGTGTATTATACTGTACTGTACACAGTGAGACACATCATGTCACACATAATGACTAACAACAACAAAGTAGTGTAACTGGAGAGGAAACAACAACAAGGTTATCTTCTACTAAAGTTGTGAGATGTGTGTGGTACGTGTATTATTCTGTACTGTACACAGTGTGTGGTACGTGTATTATTCTGTACTGTACACAGTGAGACACATCATGTCACACATAATGACTAACAACACAGCAAAGTAGTGTAACTGGAGAGGAAACAACAACAAGGTTGTCTTCTACTGAAATTGTGAGATGTGTGTGGTACGTGTATTATACTGTACTGTACACAATGAGACACATCATGGCACACATAATGACTAACCACAGCAAAGTAGTGCAACTGGAGAGGAAACAACAACAAGGTTGTCTTCTACTGAAGTTGTGAGATGTGTGTGGTACGTGTATTATTCTGTACTGTACACAGTGAGACACATCATGTCACACATAATGACTAACCACAACAAAGTAGTGTAACTGGAGAGGAAACAACAACAAGGTTATCTTCTACTAAAGTTGTGAGATGTGTGTGGTACGTGTATTATACTGTACTGTACACAGTGAGACACATCATGTCACACATAATGACTAACCACAACAAAGTAGTGCAACTGGAGAGGAAACAACAACAAGGCTGTCTTCTACTGAAGTTGTGAGATGTGTGTGGTACGTGTATTATACTGTACTGTAAACAGTGAGACACATCATGTCACACATAATGACTAACCACAACAAAGTAGTGCAACTGGAGAGGAAACAACAACAAGGCTGTCTTCTACTGAAGTTGTGAGATGTGTGTGGTACGTGTATTATACTGTACTGTAAACAGTGAGACACATCATGTCACACATAATGACTAACAACAACAAAGTAGTGCAACTGGAGAGGAAACAACAACAAGGTTGTCTTCTACTGAAGTTGTGAGATGTGTGTGGTACGTGTATTATACTGTACTATACACAATGAGACACATCATGTCACACATAATAACTAACACAACAAAGTAGTGTAACTGGAGAGGAAACAACAACAAGGTTGTCTTCTACTAAAGTTGTGAGATGTGTGTGGTACGTGTATTATACTGTACTGTACACAGTGAGACACATCATGTCACACATAATAACTAACCACAACAAAGTAGTGCAACTGGAGAGGAAACAACAACAAGGTTGTCTTCTACTGAAGTTGTGAGATGTGTGTGGTACGTGTATTATACTGTACTGTACACAGTGAGACACATCATGTCACACATAATGACTAACCACAGCAAAGTAGTGCAACTGGAGAGGAAACAACAACAAGGTTGTCTTATACTGAAGTTGTGAGATGTGTGTGGTACGTGTATTATACTGTACTGTACACAGTGAGACACATCATGTCACACATAATGACTAACCACAGCAAAGTATTGCAACTGGAGAGGAAACAACAACAAGGTTGTCTTCTACTAAAGTTGTGAGATGTGTGTGGTACGTGTATTATACTGTACTGTACACAGTGAGACACATCATGTCACACATGACTAAAAACACAGCAAAGTAGGGTAACTGGAGAGGAAACAACAACAAGGTTGTCTTCTACTGAATGTGTGAGATGTGTGTGGTACGTGTATTATACTGTACTGTACACAGTGAGACACATCATGTCACACATAATGACTAACCACAACAAAGTAGTGTAACTGGAGAGGAAACAACAACAAGGTTGTCTTGTACTGAAGTTGTGAGATGTGTGTGGTACGTGTATTATACTGTACTATACACAGTGAGACACATCATGTCACACATAATGACTAACAACACAGCAAAGTATTGCAACTGGAGAGGAAACAACAACAAGGTTGTCTTCTACTGAAGTTGTGAGATGTGTGTGGTACGTGTATTATTCTGTACTGTACACAGTGTGTGGTACGTGTATTATTCTGTACTGTACACAGTGAGACACATCATGTCACACATAATGACTAACAACACAGCAAAGTAGTGTAACTGGAGAGGAAACAACAACAAGGTTGTCTTCTACTGAAGTTGTGAGATGTGTGTGGTACGTGTATTATACTGTACTGTACACAGTGAGACACATCATGTCACACATAATGACTAACAACACAGCAAAGTAGTGTAACTGGAGAGGAAACAACAACAAGGTTGTCTTCTACTGAAGTTGTGAGATGTGTGTGGTACGTGTATTATACTGTACTGTACACAGTGAGACACATCATGTCACACATAATGACTAACCACAACAAAGTAGTGTAACTGGAGAGGAAACAACAACAAGGTTGTCTTCTACTAAAGTTGTGAGATGTATGTGGTACGTGTATTATACTGTACTGTACACAGTGAGACACATCATGTCACACATAATGACTAACAACAACAAAGTAGTGTAACTGGAGAGGAAACAACAACAAGGTTGTCTTCTACTAAAGTTGTGAGATGTGTGTGGTACGTGTATTATACTGTACTGTACACAGTGAGACACATCATGTCACACATAATGACTAACCACAGCAAAGTAGTGTAACTGGAGAGGAAACAACAACAAGGTTGTCTTCTACTGAAGTTGTGAGATGTGTGTGGTACGTGTATTATACTGTACTGTACACAGTGAGACACATCATGTCACACATAATGACTAACCACAACAAAGTAGTGTAACTGGAGAGGAAACAACAACAAGGTTGTCTTCTACTAAAGTTGTGAGATGTGTGTGGTACGTGTATTATACTGTACTGTACACAGTGAGACACATCATGTCACACATAATGACTAACAACAACAAAGTAGTGTAACTGGAGAGGAAACAACAACAAGGTTATCTTCTACTAAAGTTGTGAGATGTGTGTGGTACGTGTATTATTCTGTACTGTACACAGTGTGTGGTACGTGTATTATTCTGTACTGTACACAGTGAGACACATCATGTCACACATAATGACTAACAACACAGCAAAGTAGTGTAACTGGAGAGGAAACAACAACAAGGTTGTCTTCTACTGAAATTGTGAGATGTGTGTGGTACGTGTATTATACTGTACTGTACACAATGAGACACATCATGGCACACATAATGACTAACCACAGCAAAGTAGTGCAACTGGAGAGGAAACAACAACAAGGTTGTCTTCTACTGAAGTTGTGAGATGTGTGTGGTACGTGTATTATTCTGTACTGTACACAGTGAGACACATCATGTCACACATAATGACTAACCACAACAAAGTAGTGTAACTGGAGAGGAAACAACAACAAGGTTATCTTCTACTAAAGTTGTGAGATGTGTGTGGTACGTGTATTATACTGTACTGTACACAGTGAGACACATCATGTCACACATAATGACTAACCACAACAAAGTAGTGCAACTGGAGAGGAAACAACAACAAGGCTGTCTTCTACTGAAGTTGTGAGATGTGTGTGGTACGTGTATTATACTGTACTGTAAACAGTGAGACACATCATGTCACACATAATGACTAACCACAACAAAGTAGTGCAACTGGAGAGGAAACAACAACAAGGCTGTCTTCTACTGAAGTTGTGAGATGTGTGTGGTACGTGTATTATACTGTACTGTAAACAGTGAGACACATCATGTCACACATAATGACTAACAACAACAAAGTAGTGCAACTGGAGAGGAAACAACAACAAGGTTGTCTTCTACTGAAGTTGTGAGATGTGTGTGGTACGTGTATTATACTGTACTATACACAATGAGACACATCATGTCACACATAATAACTAACACAACAAAGTAGTGTAACTGGAGAGGAAACAACAACAAGGTTGTCTTCTACTAAAGTTGTGAGATGTGTGTGGTACGTGTATTATACTGTACTGTACACAGTGAGACACATCATGTCACACATAATAACTAACCACAACAAAGTAGTGCAACTGGAGAGGAAACAACAACAAGGTTGTCTTCTACTGAAGTTGTGAGATGTGTGTGGTACGTGTATTATACTGTACTGTACACAGTGAGACACATCATGTCACACATAATGACTAACCACAGCAAAGTAGTGCAACTGGAGAGGAAACAACAACAAGGTTGTCTTATACTGAAGTTGTGAGATGTGTGTGGTACGTGTATTATACTGTACTGTACACAGTGAGACACATCATGTCACACATAATGACTAACCACAGCAAAGTATTGCAACTGGAGAGGAAACAACAACAAGGTTGTCTTCTACTAAAGTTGTGAGATGTGTGTGGTACGTGTATTATACTGTACTGTACACAGTGAGACACATCATGTCACACATGACTAACAACACAGCAAAGTAGGGTAACTGGAGAGGAAACAACAACAAGGTTGTCTTCTACTGAATGTGTGAGATGTGTGTGGTACGTGTATTATACTGTACTGTACACAGTGAGACACATCATGTCACACATAATGACTAACCACAACAAAGTAGTGTAACTGGAGAGGAAACAACAACAAGGTTGTCTTGTACTGAAGTTGTGAGATGTGTGTGGTACGTGTATTATACTGTACTATACACAGTGAGACACATCATGTCACACATAATGACTAACAACACAGCAAAGTATTGCAACTGGAGAGGAAACAACAACAAGGTTGTCTTCTACTGAAGTTGTGAGATGTGTGTGGTACGTGTATTATTCTGTACTGTACACAGTGTGTGGTACGTGTATTATTCTGTACTGTACACAGTGAGACACATCATGTCACACATAATGACTAACAACACAGCAAAGTAGTGTAACTGGAGAGGAAACAACAACAAGGTTGTCTTCTACTGAAGTTGTGAGATGTGTGTGGTACGTGTATTATACTGTACTGTACACAGTGAGACACATCATGTCACACATAATGACTAACAACACAGCAAAGTAGTGTAACTGGAGAGGAAACAACAACAAGGTTGTCTTCTACTGAAGTTGTGAGATGTGTGTGGTACGTGTATTATACTGTACTGTACACAGTGAGACACATCATGTCACACATAATGACTAACCACAACAAAGTAGTGTAACTGGAGAGGAAACAACAACAAGGTTGTCTTCTACTAAAGTTGTGAGATGTATGTGGTACGTGTATTATACTGTACTGTACACAGTGAGACACATCATGTCACATATAATGACTAACAACAACAAAGTAGTGTAACTGGAGAGGAAACAACAACAAGGTTGTCTTCTACTAAAGTTGTGAGATGTGTGTGGTACGTGTATTATACTGTACTGTACACAGTGAGACACATCATGTCACACATAATGACTAACCACAACAAAGTAGTGCAACTGGAGAGGAAACAACAACAAGGTTGTCTTCTACTGAAGTTGTGAGATGTGTGTGGTACGTGTATTATACTGTACTGTACACAGCGACACATCATGTCACACATAATGACTAACAACAACAAAGTAGTGCAACTGGAGAGGAAACAACAACAAGGTTGTCTTCTACTAAAGTTGTGAGATGTGTGTGGTACGTGTATTATACTGTACTGTACACAGTGAGACACATCATGTCACACATAATGACTAACAACACAGCAAAGTAGTGTAACTGGAGAGGAAACAACAACAAGGTTGTCTTCTACTGAAGTTGTGAGATGTGTGTGGTACGTGTATTATACTGTACTGTACACAGTGAGACACATCATGTCACACATAATGACTAACCACAACAAAGTAGTGTAACTGGAGAGGAAACAACAACAAGGTTGTCTTCTACTAAAGTTGTGAGATGTGTGTGGTACGTGTATTATACTGTACTGTACACAGTGAGACACATCATGTCACACATAATGACTAACCACAACAAAGTAGTGCAACTGGAGAGGAAACAACAACAAGGTTGTCTTCTACTAAAGTTGTGAGGTGTGTGTGGTACGTGTATTATACTGTACTGTACACAGTGAGACACATCATGTCACACATAATGACTAACAACAACAAAGTAGTGCAACTGGAGAGGAAACAACAACAAGGTTGTCTTCTACTAAAGTTGAGAGATGTGTGTGGTACGTGTATTATACTGTACTGTACACAGTGAGACACATCATGTCACACATAATGACTAACCACAACAAAGTAGTGTAACTGGAGAGGAAACAACAACAAGGTTGTCTTCTACTGAAGTTGTGAGATGTGTGTGGTACGGGTATTATACTGTACTGTACACAGTGAGACACATCATGTCACATATAATGACTAACCACAACAAAGTAGTGCAACTGGAGAGGAAACAACAACAAGGTTGTCTTCTACTAAAGTTGTGAGGTGTGTGTGGTACGTGTATTATACTGTACTGTACACAGTGAGACACATCATGTCACACATAATGACTAACCACAGCAAAGTAGTGCAACTGGAGAGGAAACAACAACAAGGTTGTCTTCTACTAAAGTTGTGAGATGTGTGTGGTACGTGTATTATACTGTACTGTACACAGTGAGACACATCATGTCACACATAATGACTAAACACAACAAAGTAGTGCAACTGGAGAGGAAACAACAACAAGGTTGCCTTCTACTAAAGTTGTGAGATGTGTGTGGTACGTGTATTATACTGTACTGTACACAGTGAGACACATCATGTCACACATAATGACTAACCACAGCAAAGTAGTGTAACTGGAGAGGAAACAACAACAAGGTTGTCTTCTACTGAATTTGTGAGATGTGTGTGGTACGTGTATTATACTGTACTGTACACAGTGAGACACATCATGTCACATATAATGACTAACCACAGCAAAGTAGTGCAACTGGAGAGGAAACAACAACAAGGTTGTCTTCTACTAAAGTTGTGAGATGTGTGTGGTACGTGTATTATACTGTACTGTACACAGCGACACATCATGTCACACATAATGACTAACAACAACAAAGTAGTGCAACTGGAGAGGAAACAACAACAAGGTTGTCTTCTACTGAAGTTGTGAGATGTGTGTGGTACGTGTATTATACTGTACTGTACACAGTGAGACACATCATGTCACACATAATGACTAACAACACAGCAAAGTAGTGTAACTCTAGAGGAAACAACAACAAGGTTGTCTTCTACTGAAGTTGTGAGATGTGTGTGGTACGTGTATTATACTGTACTGTACACAGTGAGACACATCATGTCACACATAATGACTAACCACAGCAAAGTAGTGTAACTGGAGAGGAAACAACAACAAGGTTGTCTTCTACTGAAGTTGTGAGATGTGTGTGGTACGTGTATTATACTGTACTCTACACAGTGAGACACATCATGGCACACATAATGACTGACCACAGCAAAGTAGTGCAACTGGAGAGGAGACAACAACAAGGTTGTCTTCTACTGAAGTTGTAAGATGTGTGTGGTACGTGTATTATTCTGTACTGTACACAGTGAGACACATCATGTCACACATAATGACTAACCACAACAAAGTAGTGTAACTGGAGAGGAAACAACAACAAGGTTGTCTTCTACTAAAGTTGTGAGATGTATGTGGTACGTGTATTATACTGTACTGTACACAGTGAGACACATCATGTCACACATAATGACTAACAACAACAAAGTAGTGTAACTGGAGAGGAAACAACAACAAGGTTGTCTTCTACTAAAGTTGTGAGATGTGTGTGGTACGTGTATTATACTGTACTGTACACAGCGACACATCATGTCACACATAATGACTAACAACAACAAAGTAGTGCAACTGGAGAGGAAACAACAACAAGGTTGTCTTCTACTAAAGTTGTGAGGTGTGTGTGGTACGTGTATTATACTGTACTGTACACAGTGAGACACATCATGTCACACATAATGACTAACAACAACAAAGTAGTGCAACTGGAGAGGAAACAACAACAAGGTTGTCTTCTACTAAAGTTGTGAGATGTGTGTGGTACGTGTATTATACTGTACTGTACACAGTGAGACACATCATGTCACACATAATGACTAACCACAACAAAGTAGTGCAACTGGAGAGGAAACAACAACAAGGTTGTCTTCTACTGAAGTTGTGAGGTGTGTGTGGTACGTGTATTATACTGTACTGTACACAGTGAGACACATCATGTCACACATAATGACTAACCACAACAAAGTAGTGCAACTGGAGAGGAAACAACAACAAGGTTGTCTTCTACTAAAGTTGTGAGATGTGTGTGGTACGTGTATTATACTGTACTGTACACAGTGAGACACATCATGTCACACATAATGACTAACCACAACAAAGTAGTGCAACTGGAGAGGAAACAACAACAAGGTTGTCTTCTGCTGAAGTTGTGAGATGTGTGTGGTACGTGTATTATACTGTACTGTACACAGTGAGACACATCATGTCACACATAATGACTAACAACACAGCAAAGTAGTGTAACTGGAGAGGAAACAACAACAAGGTTGTCTTCTACTGAAGTTGTGAGATGTGTGTGGTACGTGTATTATACTGTACTGTACACAGTGAGACACATCATGTCACACATAATGACTAACCACAACAAAGTAGTGCAACTGGAGAGGAAACAACAACAAGGTTGTCTTCTACTGAAGTTGTGAGATGTGTGTGGTACGTGTATTATACTGTACTGTACACAGCGACACATCATGTCACACATAATGACTAACAACAACAAAGTAGTGCAACTGGAGAAGAAACATCAACAAGGTTGTCTTCTACTAAAGTTGTGAGATGTGTGTGGTACGTGTATTATACTGTACTGTACACAGTGAGACACATCATGTCACACATAATGACTAATAACAGCAAAGTAGTGCAACTGGAGAGGAAACAACAACAAGGTTGTCTTCTACTGAAGTTGTGAGATGTGTGTGGTACGTGTATTATACTGTACTGTACACAGTGAGACACATCATGTCACACATAATGACTAACCACAACAAAGTAGTGTAACTGGAGAGGAAACAACAACAAGGTTGTCTTCTACTAAAGTTGTGAGATGTGTGTGGTACGTGTATTATACTGTACTGTACACAGTGAGACACATCATGTCACACATAATGACTAACCACAACAAAGTAGTGCAACTGGAGAGGAAACAACAACAAGGTTGTCTTCTACTGAAGTTGTGAGATGTGTGTGGTACGTGTATTATACTGTACTGTACACAATGAGACACATCATGGCACACATAATGACTAACAACACAGCAAAGTAGTGTAACTGGAGAGGAAACAACAACAAGGTTGTCTTCTACTGAAGTTGTGAGATGTGTGTGGTACGTGTATTATACTGTACTGTACACAGTGAGACACATCATGTCACACATAATGACTAACCACAGCAAAGTAGTGTAACTGGAGAGGAAACAACAACAAGGTTGTCTTCTACTGAAGTTGTGAGATGTGTGTGGTACGTGTATTATACTGTACTGTACACAGTGAGACACATCATGTCACACATAATGACTAACCACAACAAAGTAGTGTAACTGGAGAGGAAACAACAACAAGGTTGTCTTCTACTAAAGTTGTGAGATGTGTGTGGTACGTGTATTATACTGTACTGTACACAGTGAGACACATCATGTCACACATAATGACTAACAACAACAAAGTAGTGTAACTGGAGAGGAAACAACAACAAGGTTATCTTCTACTAAAGTTGTGAGATGTGTGTGGTACGTGTATTATTCTGTACTGTACACAGTGTGTGGTACGTGTATTATTCTGTACTGTACACAGTGAGACACATCATGTCACACATAATGACTAACAACACAGCAAAGTAGTGTAACTGGAGAGGAAACAACAACAAGGTTGTCTTCTACTGAAATTGTGAGATGTGTGTGGTACGTGTATTATACTGTACTGTACACAATGAGACACATCATGGCACACATAATGACTAACCACAGCAAAGTAGTGCAACTGGAGAGGAAACAACAACAAGGTTGTCTTCTACTGAAGTTGTGAGATGTGTGTGGTACGTGTATTATTCTGTACTGTACACAGTGAGACACATCATGTCACACATAATGACTAACCACAACAAAGTAGTGTAACTGGAGAGGAAACAACAACAAGGTTATCTTCTACTAAAGTTGTGAGATGTGTGTGGTACGTGTATTATACTGTACTGTACACAGTGAGACACATCATGTCACACATAATGACTAACCACAACAAAGTAGTGCAACTGGAGAGGAAACAACAACAAGGCTGTCTTCTACTGAAGTTGTGAGATGTGTGTGGTACGTGTATTATACTGTACTGTAAACAGTGAGACACATCATGTCACACATAATGACTAACCACAACAAAGTAGTGCAACTGGAGAGGAAACAACAACAAGGCTGTCTTCTACTGAAGTTGTGAGATGTGTGTTACGTGTATTATACTGTACTGTAAACAGTGAGACACATCATGTCACACATAATGACTAACAACAACAAAGTAGTGCAACTGGAGAGGAAACAACAACAAGGTTGTCTTCTACTGAAGTTGTGAGATGTGTGTGGTACGTGTATTATACTGTACTATACACAGTGAGACACATCATGTCACACATAATAACTAACACAACAAAGTAGTGTAACTGGAGAGGAAACAACAACAAGGTTGTCTTCTACTAAAGTTGTGAGATGTGTGTGGTACGTGTATTATACTGTACTGTACACAGTGAGACACATCATGTCACACATAATAACTAACCACAACAAAGTAGTGCAACTGGAGAGGAAACAACAACAAGGTTGTCTTCTACTGAAGTTGTGAGATGTGTGTGGTACGTGTATTATACTGTACTGTACACAGTGAGACACATCATGTCACACATAATGACTAACCACAGCAAAGTAGTGCAACTGGAGAGGAAACAACAACAAGGTTGTCTTATACTGAAGTTGTGAGATGTGTGTGGTACGTGTATTATATTGTACTGTACACAGTGAGACACATCATGTCACACATAATGACTAACCACAGCAAAGTATTGCAACTGGAGAGGAAACAACAACAAGGTTGTCTTCTACTAAAGTTGTGAGATGTGTGTGGTACGTGTATTATACTGTACTGTACACAGTGAGACACATCATGTCACACATGACTAACAACACAGCAAAGTAGGGTAACTGGAGAGGAAACAACAACAAGGTTGTCTTCTACTGAATGTGTGAGATGTGTGTGGTACGTGTATTATACTGTACTGTACACAGTGAGACACATCTTGTCACACATAATGACTAACCACAACAAAGTAGTGTAACTGGAGAGGAAACAACAACAAGGTTGTCTTGTACTGAAGTTGTGAGATGTGTGTGGTACGTGTATTATACTGTACTATACACAGTGAGACACATCATGTCACACATAATGACTAACCACAGCAAAGTAGTGCAACTGGAGAGGAAACAACAACAAGGTTGTCTTCTACTGAAGTTGTGAGATGTGTGTGGTACGTGTATTATACTGTACTGTACACAGTGAGACACATCATGTCACACATAATGACTAACCACAACAAAGTAGTGTAACTGGAGAGGAAACAACAACAAGGTTGTCTTGTACTGAAGTTGTGAGATGTGTGTGGTACGTGTATTATACTGTACTGTACACAGTGAGACACATCATGTCACACATAATGACTAACAACAACAAAGTAGTGCAACTGGAGAGGAAACAACAACAAGGTTGTCTTCTACTAAAGTTGTGAGATGTGTGTGGTACGTGTATTATACTGTACTGTACACAGTGAGACACATCATGTCACACATAATGACTAACCACAGCAAAGTAGTGTAACTGGAGAGGAAACAACAACAAGGTTGTCTTCTACTGAAGTTGTGAGATGTGTGTGGTACGTGTATTATACTGTACTGTACACAGTGAGACACATCATGTCACACATAATGACTAACCACAGCAAAGTAGTGCAACTGGAGAGGAAACAACAACAAGGTTGTCTTCTACTAAAGTTGTGAGATGTGTGTGGTACGTGTATTATACTGTACTGTACACAGCGACACATCATGTCACACATAATGACTAACAACAACAAAGTAGTGCAACTGGAGAGGAAACAACAACAAGGTTGTCTTCTACTGAAGTTGTGAGATGTGTGTGGTACGTGTATTATACTGTACTGTACACAGTGAGACACATCATGTCACACATAATGACTAACAACACAGCAAAGTAGTGTAACTGGAGAGGAAACAACAACAAGGTTGTCTTCTACTGAAGTTGTGAGATGTGTGTGGTACGTGTATTATACTGTACTGTACACAGTGAGACACATCATGTCACACATAATGACTAACCACAGCAAAGTAGTGTAACTGGAGAGGAAACAACAACAAGGTTGTCTTCTACTGAAGTTGTGAGATGTGTGTGGTACGTGTATTATACTGTACTGTACACAGTGAGACACATCATGTCACACATAATGACTAACCACAACAAAGTAGTGTAACTGGAGAGGAAACAACAACAAGGTTGTCTTCTACTAAAGTTGTGAGATGTGTGTGGTACGTGTATTATACTGTACTGTACACAGTGAGACACATCATGTCACACATAATGACTAACAACAACAAAGTAGTGTAACTGGAGAGGAAACAACAACAAGGTTATCTTCTACTAAAGTTGTGAGATGTGTGTGGTACGTGTATTATTCTGTACTGTACACAGTGTGTGGTACGTGTATTATTCTGTACTGTACACAGTGAGACACATCATGTCACACATAATGACTAACAACACAGCAAAGTAGTGTAACTGGAGAGGAAACAACAACAAGGTTGTCTTCTACTGAAATTGTGAGATGTGTGTGGTACGTGTATTATACTGTACTGTACACAATGAGACACATCATGGCACACATAATGACTAACCACAGCAAAGTAGTGCAACTGGAGAGGAAACAACAACAAGGTTGTCTTCTACTGAAGTTGTGAGATGTGTGTGGTACGTGTATTATTCTGTACTGTACACAGTGAGACACATCATGTCACACATAATGACTAACCACAACAAAGTAGTGTAACTGGAGAGGAAACAACAACAAGGTTATCTTCTACTAAAGTTGTGAGATGTGTGTGGTACGTGTATTATACTGTACTGTACACAGTGAGACACATCATGTCACACATAATGACTAACCACAACAAAGTAGTGCAACTGGAGAGGAAACAACAACAAGGCTGTCTTCTACTGAAGTTGTGAGATGTGTGTGGTACGTGTATTATACTGTACTATACACAGTGAGACACATCATGTCACACATAATAACTAACCACAACAAAGTAGTGCAACTGGAGAGGAAACAACAACAAGGTTGTCTTCTACTGAAGTTGTGAGATGTGTGTGGTACGTGTATTATACTGTACTGTACACAGTGAGACACATCATGTCACACATAATGACTAACCACAGCAAAGTAGTGCAACTGGAGAGGAAACAACAACAAGGTTGTCTTATACTGAAGTTGTGAGATGTGTGTGGTACGTGTATTATACTGTACTGTACACAGTGAGACACATCATGTCACACATAATGACTAACCACAGCAAAGTATTGCAACTGGAGAGGAAACAACAACAAGGTTGTCTTCTACTAAAGTTGTGAGATGTGTGTGGTACGTGTATTATACTGTACTGTACACAGTGAGACACATCATGTCACACATGACTAACAACACAGCAAAGTAGGGTAACTGGAGAGGAAACAACAACAAGGTTGTCTTCTACTGAATGTGTGAGATGTGTGTGGTACGTGTATTATACTGTACTGTACACAGTGAGACACATCATGTCACACATAATGACTAACCACAACAAAGTAGTGTAACTGGAGAGGAAACAACAACAAGGTTGTCTTGTACTGAAGTTGTGAGATGTGTGTGGTACGTGTATTATACTGTACTATACACAGTGAGACACATCATGTCACACATAATGACTAACCACAGCAAAGTAGTGCAACTGGAGAGGAAACAACAACAAGGTTGTCTTCTACTGAAGTTGTGAGATGTGTGTGGTACGTGTATTATACTGTACTGTACACAGTGAGACACATCATGTCACACATAATGACTAACCACAACAAAGTAGTGTAACTGGAGAGGAAACAACAACAAGGTTGTCTTGTACTGAAGTTGTGAGATGTGTGTGGTACGTGTATTATACTGTACTGTACACAGTGAGACACATCATGTCACACATAATGACTAACCACAGCAAAGTAGTGCAACTGGAGAGGAAACAACAACAAGGTTGTCTTATACTGAAGTTGTGAGATGTGTGTGGTACGTGTATTATACTGTACTGTACACAGTGAGACACATCATGTCACACATAATGACTAACAACACAGCAAAGTAGGGTAACTGGAGAGGAAACAACAACAAGGTTGTCTTCTACTGAATGTGTGAGATGTGTGTGGTACGTGTATTATACTGTACTGTACACAGTGAGACACATCATGTCACACATAATGACTAACCACAACAAAGTAGTGTAACTGGAGAGGAAAC
Source organism: Lamellibrachia columna (assembly GCA_963662155.1). Taxonomy (NCBI): domain Eukaryota; kingdom Metazoa; phylum Annelida; class Polychaeta; order Sabellida; family Siboglinidae; genus Lamellibrachia; species Lamellibrachia columna. The sequence continues at coordinate 59,864,169 of OY759264.1, forward strand.
AACAACAAGGTTGTCTTGTACTGAAGTTGTGAGATGTGTGTGGTACGTGTATTATACTGTACTATACACAGTGAGACACATCATGTCACACATAATGACTAACCACAGCAAAGTAGTGCAACTGGAGAGGAAACAACAACAAGGTTGTCTTGTACTGAAGTTGTGAGATGTGTGTGGTATGTGTATTATACTGTACTGTAAACAGTGAGACACATCATGTCACACATAATAACTAACCACAACAAAGTATTGTAACTGGAGAGGAAACAACAACAAGGTTGTCTTCTACTAAAGTTGTGAGATGTGTGTGGTACGTGTATTATACTGTACTGTACACAGTGAGACACATCATGTGACACATAATAACTAACCACAACAAAGTAGTGCAACTGGAGAGGAAACAACAACAAGGTTGTCTTCTACTGAAGTTGTGAGATGTGTGTGGTACGTGTATTATACTGTACTGTACACAGTGAGACACATCATGTCACACATAATGACTAACCACAGCAAAGTAGTGCAACTGGAGAGGAAACAACAACAAGGTTGTCTTATACTGAAGTTGTGAGATGTGTGTGGTACGTGTATTATACTGTACTGTACACAGTGAGACACATCATGTCACACATAATGACTAACAACACAGCAAAGTAGTGCAACTGGAGAGGAAACAACAACAAGGTTGTCTTCTACTGAAGTTGTGAGATGTGTGTGGTACGTGTATTATACTGTACTGTACACAGTGAGACACATCATGTCACACATAATGACTAACCACAACAAAGTAGTGCAACTGGAGAGGAAACAACAACAAGGTTGTCTTCTACTGAAGTTGTGAGATGTGTGTGGTACGTGTATTATACTGTACTGTACACAGCGACACATCATGTCACACATAATGACTAACAACAACAAAGTAGTGCAACTGGAGAGGAAACAACAACAAGGTTGTCTTCTACTAAAGTTGTGAGATGTGTGTGGTACGTGTATTATACTGTACTGTACACAGTGAGACACATCATGTCACACATAATGACTAACCACAACAAAGTAGTGCAACTGGAGAGGAAACAACAACAAGGCTGTCTTCTACTGAAGTTGTGAGATGTGTGTGGTACGTGTATTATACTGTACTGTACACAGTGAGACACATCATGTCACACATAATGACTAACCACAGCAAAGTAGTGCAACTGGAGAGGAAACAACAACAAGGTTGTCTTCTACTAAAGTTGTGAGATGTGTGTGGTACGTGTATTATACTGTACTGTACACAGTGAGACACATCATGTCACACATAATGACTAACCACAACAAAGTAGTACAACTGGAGAGGAAACAACAACAAGGTTGTCTTCTACTGAAGTTGTGAGGTGTGTGTGGTATGTGTATTATACTGTACTGTACACAGTGAGACACATCATGTCACACATAATGACTAACCACAGCAAAGTAGTGCAACTGGAGAGGAAACAACAACAAGGTTGTCTTCTCCTACTGAAGTTGTGAGATGTTGTTTAAACTTTAGAAGTTCATCTGTTTGAGATGTTGGTGATTCTCAAGCATGTATTTAATTTATGGAGTTTAGTTAGTTTGTTAGCATTTTGCTTATTTTTTGTTCTATGAAAATGTAATATACCCCACAATAAACAGAAATACACTAATGGTGGATGCATCAGAACCTCTGCACTCAGGATGTAAACAACACAGATGTTGAGTGCAGCCTGAAACAATGGCTGCAGTTTGCTGCAGACCGAGACGGTGGATGACAACTACATCCAGATCTGGGGTCAATATTGTGTTACACACATCACTACAAGCTTACAACACATTTAGTTTGAGGAGAAACTGGTACAACACTGACACTACATCCAGACCTAGGATCAATACTGTATTACACACATCACTGCAAGCTTACAACATATTTAGTTTGAGGAGAAACTGGTACAACACTGACACTACATCCAGACCTGGGGTCAATATTATATTACACACATCACTACAAGCTTACAACACATTTAATTTGAGGAGAAACTGGTACAACACTGACACTACATCCAGACCTGGGGTCAATATTGTATTACACACATCACTACAAGCTTACAACACATTTAGTTTGAGGAGAAACTGGTACAACACTGACACTACACCCAGACCTGGGGTCAATATTGTATTACACAATTTTTTTATCAATTCTAATTCAGTTCATAATTGACTCCAGGTCTGGTTACATCACCCTTCAAACTTAGTTAAAGAATAACTGTTGTTTGTTAAAAGTGACATATATATTTCCAAAATTCAGAAACACTTGTGTTGCAGCAATGACAACAGTATTGCTGTAGTAGGACCTAAATTTGTCAATCTTGACAGTCCTGTTGACACCAACAGTACATGTGTTGTGACTGTTAAGTAAGTTGTGTTTGTGGTGTATTTACAAGTACAATGTAATGTTTAGTTTATCATGTCATCTATTTGTCCGGAGGACGGATTCCATGAAAGTTGTTCATGATATTTCTCCATTGGTGTTTGTCCTGCAAAACTTTTTCAAGTTCGGAAACTGTTATACCAAATTCAGACAAGTAGTTTTGGATAAGTTAAGCATACAAATTGGGCTCACCTCCATCTGATTGTCTCTGATCAGATATGGCTTCAATGAGGGGGCTGTCAATGCTGAATGCAACATACTTTGTTTTGGGTGAGTTGAGATGGAGGGCAACTGAATTACATGCTGATTCAACTCTGTACAGTAGCCCCTTGGCTTGGTTCATTGTGTAAGAGAGTAGAACAATATCGTCAGCTAAATCAGTATCACTTAGGACCTTTGCAGGGTGCCTTCTGCTGTGCCGAGAGCCGAATATAAATCCTGGTGCTGTGTCATCTTCACCTACGACCATTATTATCTACACTGACACTAGTATAACTTTCACAGGTATGCCATAGTATAGTTAACATATGCACCCATGCATGGGTATTATGTTGAATGCACAAATGTACGGGACTTAATGTGTATTAGTCAGGTTATATCTGTGAAATAATTGTAAAACTGTTGTGTTCTGCTACTAGTGATAGGTTAGTAATTGTGAAGTCATAATTTGTTAGTTGTTATTGTATTTCTTTTGTGCCAAATTTATTGCAGTGTGAAACCATATCTGAGTATGTCTTAGAATATGAAAGCAGAAAGTTTGTTATTAATACTGTACGTAGCTTGAGAACATTTTCCGTTTGTTCCTTTCTATGAACATTTGACAAACTGTTTCCAGATCAGTCTCCATGCCGTGGTTCATGTTCATCAGGGTGAACCCAGATAGCCGATCTTCTCCACCATGTTGCGTAGGTGGGTTTTGACCGGTCGCAGGCAGGATAACGAACCCTCTGCCTCACAACTTCCAACAGGAAAAGTGCAACCGATCCTCAACAGGGTGCGGATGTTCGGGAAGATGTCTTCATCTGCGTGCTCGAGACATTCAGCCAGGTTAACAAGATTGCCATCCCAAACAACAAATTCCAGATGGCAAGTGGACAAGGAAGCCATTGGCTTATCGAGAGTCCAACAATTTTCTCATCTATGTGTAGCCCACCCTTATCAAATATCTGTCAATTCTATTTTTAAACATATTCACACTACTAGCATTAACACAATCATTTGGCAGTTTGTTCCATTCATTTATCACCCTCTGTGAGAAAGAGTACTTTCTCATGTCCAACCTACACTGCTCCTTAACTAATGCTGCTTTGTGTCATCTGGTTCTACTGCCTTCTTTAAGTTTGAAGAACATATTCCTATAAACATCCTCATAACCGTTCACTATTTTAAACACTTCTATTTGGTCTCCTCTTAGTCTCCTGGTCTCTAGTGTTGTCAAACCACATTGTAATAAGCGACTCGTAACTGAGGTCTCTCAATTCTGGAATCATTTTAGTTGCTTTTTGTTGTATTCTTTCTAGCTTGTCTGTGTCCCTTTTTACGATATGGCCTCCATGCTTGAATACAATATTCCAAATGTGGTCTAACTATTGCTTTGTACAGGGGTACAATTAGCTGTTTCTCCTTATACATGATAGTTCTCCTAATAAAGCATAAGCTATATCATATATAATTGTTTATACATTAGTACAGCTTTCAAATGTTCAATAACTAAGGTTGTATTTGAATTAGGATTATGCTATCAATGCATTAATTGTTATGATTGTTAGTTGATATTATAAAAGTCTCATTATGACTACCCTCTCGGTGTCTGTAAGAATGGATTGGAATGTTTGTATATCACAACAAAATGTTAATTTTATGTTTTCTAAAGCTATGTTACACGGCTACGCTGTATTTATGTATACATAATGATATTACACAGTATTTTTGTACGTTCAACTATACTCAGGTAAAAACTTATTGTAACTTTACATTGTGAAACATATTTGAAATAAAATGAATATTTTTTATTATAAATATGTTCGTTTTTTGAAGGTTTGGAACACACTGGAATATGTTTGGGGTAATGTTGGCGAATGGTTGGGGTAACGTTGGCAGATGGTTGGGGCAACATTGGCTGGTGGTTGGGGCAATGTTGGCTGATGGTTGGGGCAACATTGGCTGATGGTTGGGACAACGTTGGATGATGTTTGGAATAACGTTGGCGGATGGTTGGGGCAACGTTGGTTGATGGTTGGGGCAACGTTGGATGATGGTTGGGATAACGTTGGCGGATGGTTGGGATAACGTTGGCAGATGGTTGGGGTAACGTTGGTACTATGTATGCTGTTGACGTTGGTGCAACGTTGGGCCAACAATAGTTGCTGCTGTTGCACCGACGGTTGGCACATGGTTGGCTGGATGTCACTGATAGCTGGGTTAAGTATCTCATCAAAAGTCTGCACCATGACAATATTTGCTATTTTTCAAAACCCAACGACTATCAGTAGTGTAATTATTTTAGGCTTTGGGAAATGTCATGCTTAGAATCACATTATCCATTGTTGTCTTTGTTGTCTTAGACGCCTCTGTTCCTATTCTTTACCAGGACAGAATTTTGGAAAACATCCGACTTGTCCACGTAGTCCACCAAACCAACATATTTTAGAATACACTGTTTTAAATCCATGGGTGGATCCAGGGGGTCCATCAGGTGCCCGGGGACCCCCTTTATTTCGGCCGGATTGTTTTCATCAAGTCAGGACTGAGTGATTTCCAATGTGTCAGAATTGTTAAATTTCAATGTTTCTGTGACTGCTCTCATGCTTCTAGTTGATAAGAGACAAAGCATACTACTCGATTTCGATACGCCACCATAAAGGGTGCTTGTGCAAAATAGCTGCCTGCTCCCTCATCAACTGGTGCCATACCCCCTAATTTTGAAAAAAATTCAATTTTGGCATCCGCTCTGTACCATGCTATTCGTGATTGTTACTGCTGTCTGCATTTTCCAAGCAAATTGTTCACTTTTCTTATCAACCTGTGTTTATAGGAATGGTGATATCTTCTGTAAACCACTTCAGGGTTAGGGTTAGCTAGGGATGGGGTTATCCAAGGATGGGGTAGCTAGAGATGGGGTTAGCTACGGTTTGGGTTGCACACCTTCATTTCCTTGTGCCCAGGCACTTAAAAAACTGCACACAACATGAAATGCGTATTGAGGCGTGGTGAATAGACATGAAATGCAACGATTATTTTCTATACAAAAAAGTACTTATTTTAAGTGTTTAGCTTATGATAAACTCTTTCACACAATTTTAACACATGGAAAATGGTGTTTATTAACAATTAAATATCTTATTAAACATAAAATTGCATAACATCAGCTGATGCACATCAAACGTTACAGCACAACATTAAAATGTATATTTATTTGACATTTTTGTTACATAGTAGGTCAGTTATAGGACATCTCCTAAAAGAGACGGTTATAAAGTTTAAATAATAGCGGCGTTTATTAAATAATGATATTGCTGACTAGATGAAATCAATAAAAAATATATAATAATATAATATTAACTAGCATGAAACTGACAATTTTCTAAATGAAAACACACTATATGGGGCAGGTTAGCAGCCTTTTTTATTTATTTATTTTCGAAAAAATTACCCCTCATATTATTGGAATTGCAAATTATAAAAATTCTAAGAAATGTGTTATAACAAACTAATAATTTCATCCAAATTACCTGTAATATCAACAATTAAGCTAACAACAACGACCAAAACATAAGCATATCGAAATGTTATAGCCGTGCTGTGGCCATGACGTCTGTTTACTTGGCAAGATCCCACTAGCGAGACGACAGGGTTCAGCCTCCTGTTACGTTTCCCATTGGCGACCATGTTAACGTTTTGCACGATTATAAGAAAACGGGACCATCAAAAATTGTGAAACTTCTTTTCTGCCGTTGTCATCTCATTGACATGCTGATTGAGTTTAATCAAAGTCTCATACTTCTAACTCATTTAAAATGCCTGAACGTGCCATACCCGTCAATTTTTATCAATTTCTGCTTGAATTACTACGCACACGTGCCTTGTGGCGAACAAATTGCCAAAAATTCTTCCGCCTATTGAAATCATCTAAAAATCCACATTTACACTGTCAACATGTTCTACCAGCAAACTTGCCAATGTGTCTGCCCAAATGCAGTTATGTCAGATGATGATTTTTTGAAAATTACACATCTAAAATTACTGTGCCCTACATTCGGAAGTCTAACTGAGGCATGACCCCGACACCTCTGTTGCGAAGAAAGACGGTCGAGACTACCGCAGCAGTCCGCCAGAACGACGGCAGAGCGCAGAGTCGTCACTGCACCGCATGACGGCCGGAGTCGGCGTGAGATTGTAAATAGACCCCCGTGGTAAATGCCCCCCCAGTCCATTTTCCACCGTGAAGAATGGACCGGGGTCCATATACCACGTTGAAAATGGAGCCCGGTCCATTTGACGCTGTGGAAAATAGATCCACATAAAAATGGACCCAATAGGTTATTACTGTAACAAAGAAATCCACTTCAATCGTTGAATTAAGTTTATTCTCAGAAGGAAGAAATGGCGATGATTCACAAGGAGGCTGCAGCAGCCGACAACACGGGGTTTGTAATATTCAACGTGACAATACCGTCTTACAGTTGCACATGTTGACGACTAGCGACAAGTCGTCAATAAACATGTCGAGTTACCACACTGCTATTCCTGTGTCTTGATTTGTTGTCTTCATGATGATACAGTTCATATACACATGATATATAGCATATATCAACGAAGACAATGGAAAAGAAGCAATATAGCTTATAATTCCTTGTTTACATAATTCATTAATGTACAGTGCAGCAGTGCAAAACTGTTAGAACAAGTGCAGTGTAATCAGATTGAAGTATACTAGGACATCTCCATATGTATTACATTTCATGACGTACATCATTCACAAGTTGACAGTTGTACTACAAGTTTACCACAATAAAACTAGATCAGTTGTTATGTGTATATGTATATATATGTATGTATGTATGTATGTATGCATGCATGTATGTATGTATGTATATATATATATATATATATATATATATATATATATATATATATATATCAACAATGTTATTATGCAACATAGTATTCACTTCACAATATAAATTGTTCGTAATAAGTATATATTAGTTGTATGAAACTACTACCGTCTATTAGAATTCAGCATTCATACATTCACCAAGAATAAGTGCTTTGATTCTCTTTTTAAAGGCTTGAAGCGATGTGCAATCTTCAAGATGATTCTTTATCACTATAGTATTCCAGTATTTGGAACCAGTATATGCCAATGTATTTTGTTTGATTTTTTTTATAGCAATATGGTATTTTATAAGTTGTTCCTTGCCTTGGGTTATGACTGTGGAGAGACATTTAAAGTAATCATGTGAATATTTCTGGTAACATACCCCTGTTGTGTTTATACATAAAGTCACAACATGTGTACTTGTTTATTTGATAGATGTTAAAAAAAAATTGTTTTTTAAATAATGGCTGAGTGTGATTTCTGAAACCCACTTGATTAATTATACATACTAATCTTTTCTGTAATACATGAATTTTGGACAGGTATATCTTTGGGGCTCTTCCCCATACTATATTACAATAAGTGATGTATGGATAAATAAAACAATAATATAAATTTGTCAGAATTTTCGTGTCCAGCTTGTATTTTACCTTATTAATTATGCCATACTCTTTGATATTTTGTTATATATATGTTTTATATGTTCACTCCAGTTTAGTTTGTTATCTATTACTATTCCTAGAAAGTTTGTAAAATTCACAGTACCTATTTCTGTCCCATCTATGTAGATTTTATTATGTCTGGTCCTTATGCTGTGAGTATTGCTAAAGGTCATTGTATGTGTTTTTTGGATGTTTAATGAAAGTTTATTAGCTTTAAGCCATATTGTTAGATTTTTAATTCAATGTTTAAGTCGTTTTCCATTTTTTCAAAGTTTTCTCCTTGTATGAAGAAATTTGTGTCATCTGCAAACATAATAGGAAATGTAACTTGAGATACAGCACTTAGGTCATTTATGTATATGTGAAATAGATAATTTATGTATATGAGAAATAGATCATTTATGTATATGAGAAATAGTAAAGGCCCCAGAATAGAACCTTGTGGTACACCACATGTTATATTTTTTAGAACAGAGTTAGTCCCATCAAATATTACTGTTTGTCTTCTTTTAGCTAAATACTTACTTGGTAAACGCTGTCACACAAGTAGACACGACACGACTGTATACATTCAAACTTATCAACGATTTATGATTTGTAAAGCCATACATTTTGTTTTGACGGTACAGATAATCTTTCTTTGAAACAAAGGGAGATGTAATATTCAGCGTGAAAATACCGTTAGGGTCTTACAGCGACCGCACATGTTCACGACTAGCGGCAAGTCATCAATAAACATATCGAGTTACCACACTGTCATTGCTGTGTCGAGTCACGATCTGTTGCAGGGTCGGTAAGTGAGGGCGATGGAATCCCCAAGGTAATCCTCAAGGTAATCCCCAAGGTAATCCTCAAGGTAATCCGCAATCCTCCACTGCCTTGCTTTAACGAAAACACGGACTCCATTTATGCTTATCTTCAGCGTTTTAACCGCTATGCCGAGAATCAGGGCCGGAAAGAAGATAATTATGTAGTTTTCCTAAGCGCTTTGTTAACGGGGCTTGTCTTGGAAGTTTATTCTGTTCTCCGGCATCGGTTGCGGATGATTACACCCATTTGAAGCAGGCCTTGTTGGAGTGGTACTGTTTAACGAATGATTACACCCAGTTGAAGCAGGCCCTGTTAGAGTGGTCCTGTTTAACGAATGACTACACCCAGTTGAAGCAGGCCCAGTTAGAGTGGTCCTGTTTAACGAATGATTACACTCAGTTGAAGCAGGCCCTGTTAGAGTGGTACTGTTTAACGAATGATTACACCTAGTTGAAGCAGGCCCTGTTAGAGTGGTCCTGTTTAACGAATGACTACACCCAGTTGAAGCAGGCCCTGTTAGAGTGGTCCTGTTTAACGAATGATTACACCCAGTTGAAGCAAGCCCTGTTGGAGTGGTACTGTTTAAAGAATGATTATACCCATTTGAAGCAGGCCTTGTTGGAGTGGTACTGTTTAATGAATGATTACACCCAGTTGAAGCAGGCCCTGTTAGAGTGGTCCTGTTTAACGAATGATTACACCCAGTTGAAGCAGGCCCTGTTAGAGTGGTACTGTTTAACGAATGATTACACCCAGTTGAAGCAGGCCCTGTTAGAGTGGTCCTGTTTAACGAATGATTACACCCAGTTGAAGTAGGCCCTGTTAGAGTGGTACTGTTTAACGAATGATTACACCCAGTTGAAGCAGGCCCTGTTAGAGTGGTCCTGTTTAACGAATGATTACACCCTGTTGAAGCAGGCCCTGTTAGAGTGGTACTGTTTAACGAATGATTACACCCAGTTGAAGCAGGCCCTGTTAGAGTGGTACTGTTTAACGAATGACTACACCCAGTTGAAGCAGGCCCTGTTAGAGTGGTCCTGTTTAACGAATGATTACACCCAGTTGAAGCAGGCCCTGTTAGAGTGGTACTGTTTAAAGAATGATTACACCCATTTGAAGCAGGCCTTGTTGGAGTGGTACTGTTTAACGAATGATTACACCCAGTTGAAGCAGGCCCTGTTAGAGTGGTCCTGTTTAACGAATGATTACACCCAGTTGAAGCAGGCCCTGTTAGAGTGGTACTGTTTAATGAATGATTACACCCAGTTGAAGCAGGCCCTGTTAGAGTGGTACTGTTTAACGAATGATTACACCCAGTTGAAGCAGGCCCTGTTAGAGTGGTACTGTTTAACGAATGATTACACCCAGTTGAAGCAGGCCCTGTTAGAGTGGTACTGTTTAACGAATGACTACACCCAGTTGAAGCAGGCCCTGTTAGAGTGGTCCTGTTTAACGAATGATTACACCCAGTTGAAGCAGGCCCTGTTATAGTGGTCCTGTTTAACGAATGACTACACCCAGTTGAAGCAGGCCCTGTTAGAGTGGTACTGTTTAACGGTAGGAAATTTTCGCAAGAAGTTTTATGCGTGCACGATCAATTCTACCGAAACCATGTCGCAATTGTTTGCCCGCATGGAGCATTATTTAACCCAGTGGATCGCATTATCAAAGATTTATGAAACTATTGAGAGCTGGAAGGAACTTGTGATGAAAGAAAAGTTCTTGTTGAAGTATCCCCGATAGTTATCAATCTTCATGAGGGAACACAAACCTCAAGGAAAGGGGGAATTATTAGACTTGGTAAAGACCTTTACGGAGGCCCATTCCTCTTTTGGAAATAGGGAGATTCCCAGAGATCGAATTCAATCTAACCCTGTTCCGGCAACACACCCGACTAGTAAGTTTGAGGAGCGGAAGTATCCGACTTCCAAGTTTTCTCCTCGTCCGTTTCCAGCCTCACGCGCCTGTATCCTTTGTAGCCGGCCCGGGCACACAGCACGCAATTGTACGGTAGGCCGAGTGAGTAGAAATTCAGTCGAAAGTAAGTAGTGGGAAATTGTGCGGTTGTCCCAGGGAAAGATCTGCCTAGCCACCGTTGCTCAGTGGGAAAAGGTGAAGCCATGTTACATTGTGGGTGCAAGATCCCTGTCATCCCCAGTGCTTGTGTAAGCCACGATGAAAAATGTAACTTACCAGTGATGGATGGATATGTGAGGGAATTCCCTGTTAAGGTGTTACGAGATAGTGGATGTAACGGGGTGGTAGTTAGGCGCAGCCTAGTCACAGAGAGTCAGTTAACCGGGAAAAGTAAGGTAAAGTCATCCCCCAGGCATTAGGCCTTAGGAAGCCATGAAGGCTTATATGGCCAGTGCTTAAACCTGGTTTCTGTAGTGCGAAGCAACTTAGAGTGCAGTTATTTAATGTTGTTGTCTCAGTCCCTCACTGAGGTCCCAACTGCCCGTTGTTTGGCGGAAACCCCCATTGTTTCTGGGGAAGTAGAAGCGTTGTATTTATCTACACCTGTGTATGACTCAGTGGTTGGGAGTATTGAGTGTCTCCATCCTCCTTGTCCCATTGACAGAGAAAACACTCCACCGGTAGAAACAAACGCTTCAGACATCACCGTAGACGTCGAGACTCCAGCGGCCGACGGCAGGTAACCATCGAGACTCCAGCGGCCGACGGCAGGTAACCGTCGAGACTCCAGCGGCCGACGGGCAGGTAACCGTCGAGACTCCAGCGGCCGACGGCAGGTAACCGTCGAGACTCCAGCGGCCGACGGGCAGGTAACCGTCGAGACTCCAGCGGCCGACGGCAGGTAACCGTCGAGACTCCAGCGGCTGACGGGCAGGTAACCGTCGAGACTCCAGCGGCCGACGGCAGGTAACCGTCGAGACTCCAGCGGCCGACGGGCAGGTAACCGTCGAGACTCCAGCGGCCGACGGGCAGGTAACCGTCGAGACTCCAGCGGCCGACGCGCAGGTAACCGTTGAGACTCCAGCGGCCGACGGCAGGTAACCGTCGAGACTCCAGCGGCCGACGGGCAGGTAACCGTCGAGACTACAGCGGCCGACGGGCAGGTAACCGTCGAGACTCCAGCGGCCGACGGGCAGGTAACCGTCGAGACTCCAGCGGCCGACGGGCAGGTAACCGTCGAGACTCCAGCGGCCGACGGGCAGGTAACCGTCGAGGCTCCAGCGGCCGACAGCAGGTAACCGTCGAGACTCCAGCGGCTGACGGGCAGGTAACCGTCGAGACTCCAGCGGCCGACGGCAGGTAACGAAGTAACGTGAGAAACGTGAAGAATTGACTGAGATCACCAGCCAGTCATCGAATTTATCAGTACCTTTAGGCAGATTGCTGGGAGGTGGCTACAACACGTCTGCACCAGGCCAGGCAGGGTGGAGACCTAGTCGAGGTGCGCAGCGACTATCGAAGCTGCGAGGCGACGTCAAACCGCCACTAGCGAGACGACACCTCTGTTGCGAAGAAAGACGGTCGAGACTACCGCAGCAGTCCGCCAGAACGACGGCAGAGCGCAGAGTCGTCTCTGCACTACGTGGGCGACATGACGGCCGGAGCCGGCAGACAACAGAATCGTCTCTGCACTACGTGGGCGACATGACGGCCGGAGCCGGCAGACAACAGAATCGTCTCTGCACTACGTGGGCGACATGACGGCCGGAGTCGACAGACAACAGAATCGTCTCTGCACTACGTGGGCGACATGACGGCCGGAGCCGGCAGACAACAGAATCGTCTCTGCACTACGTGGGCGACATGACGGCCGGAGTCGACAGACAACAGAATCGTCTCTGCACTACGTGGGCGACATGACGGCCGGAGCCGACAGACAACAGAATCGTCTCTGCACTACGTGGGCGACATGACGGCCGGAGCCGTCAGACAACAGAATCGTCTCTGCACTACGTGGGCGACATGACGGCCGGAGCCGGCAGACAACAGAATCGTCTCCGTGCGACGTTCACCGATGGCCATAGCGGTATGGCAAAAAGACTGCAGACAACAAAATTGTCTCTGGTGACACGACGACCGTGGACAGCCACGTCAGTGGGTGAAGCGTGAGTGTTCCGCGAACCGCCACCAGGTGTCTGGGGCGGAATGAACTGTTCGTAATGACGTAGAGAAAGAACTGAACTGTTATCCAGGCTTAGATGCCTCGGAACTAACTTTGTAGTTCTTAGGACAGGGTTGTGTGATAGTAAGACAGGTCGAGGTACATAAACAAACACAGCTGTGTTTTATCTTGTCATGATGAGTATAACGATATAGTTTACCTGGGGTTGTTGTTTGGATGGCGATGGGTCAGGTTAGACGCTAATAGTCACGCTATTGGTAGTTTTTTCTCAGGATGAATAATTCCCTGGCCGATTACTAAAGAATCGGAGTTATTTTCTTATAATAATTACATAAACCCGGGAGTCTACTTGTTTCCTTGTACATAATTCAGTAACTATTGTATATTAAATGTTTATTTTTCTTTCACTTGTCTTCATTGTTTTGTTCATTTATGCAACCACCATTCACGAGTGTTGAGTTGTAGAAATGGGGCTGTCCAACTAGATCAGGGCCAATCTAATAAGCGGAAACCCCGCCTATCTGTCACATGACTTTATATTAATTTTACTGACATATGCCCCTACTGTTCTATCCTCTCCCCGCCCCACCCGCCGCCCCCCCCCCCACTTGCTAATAGCTCTTGGGTAACATAAATAGACTACCGCATTTATGTGGAATCTATTGGCTAATTAATTAAGTTGTCTCCACGTGTTCGCGATGGGGTCAGTCGGCCTGGAGGGTGAGATCTCGACATGTCTAACGCATAGAGCTCCGTGAACCCCTGAATCGAGTCAGTCGTCAGAAACCAAGGTTACGGACACAAAATAATAATGAAACGTCATCTTTCCTCTGACTGTTTACTCCCGTGTCTGTGTTTACTCTTCAAAGTCTGAGATCCAACGTCATTTATACGGTTTTAAAGGCTTACTCATCATTTTTATGAATAACACGTGGATGGTGGAACTTCAATGAGCAAGACTATAATGTAAACGGTGCATGTAAAGGTAAGGTCTTATATAGCGCGGTATCCACTCTTTAGACTGCTCAAGGCGCATTCAGCCACGCTGCAATTACTGCGCGAAGACTATTCGTTCACATATCCACCTCTGTACGTTGCCAGACACTAATGTTTTATCGCTGATTGAACTGTGGCGGCACACGTATTTCATGAAAAACGTATTTCATGAAACACGTATTTCACGAAACACGTATTTCTTGTCCGTATGCATTCTTATATGTACATTTACTTGACAATAACCATGCCTAAATATATATTAAATTCTGATGTTTTGTGATGAAAACCGAACATCACGTGACATCGTGCGTGAGTTGATTTCGGAAAATATCACCCACTAATCACGATAAACATAGACATAATTACTTATTTGGAGCACATATGTCTTCCGCTTCTAGACGCCAATTTACGTATGGAATGTCAAGGAATACACAGGTGAAACGGTTAGAGTGTGTCAGTTTATAATCTTAGATTAATTAGTTGCAACACAAATCTGTGTCGCAATTGAAGAATACACGCGAACGTTTTCAAGGGCCTCGTCCGGTTGACTCTGCCTACCTCCGGGCACGTCTCAGGTTTTCGCGCGGAGACACTGCCACACGTCTCGCGACAGTCTCTCGCTCTGTCAACGATCTCACCAAGCTGGCACCCACTGTCGACGCTGGCTGTGTCAACGTTCGTCGGCGTAAACTGCGCCTATTTGTCACGCGGAGCATACCTCGGTGTCTCGATGCTTGTCTTGACACCGAGCGTGTGGCTGGCGCCGGGCGTGCGATGTTGGAGCACCGTCTTGCTCGCAGGTTCGTGAAACGCTTACCGTTCGTTTGAGCTCGCTGAGGAGGTGTGGATCAACATCTCATGGGTCGACGGAGGTTCTGTGCTGCCACCTGGCGCATAGTGGTGGATGTCACGTGTGTCGGTTGTCACCCCAGATCTCTTCCCTCTCGGCCACTGCTAGTAGTTCATCAAACGGGGAAATGTACATTCTCAGAATTGACTTAGGACTCGGTGGTCCTCGGTGCGTAGTTCTTCCATAAGTCAGTGGTTAGCTCCAGACTGTCGTCTCCGGGTCACTCAAGGGCGACTTCACCTTCTTCTTTTTCTCACGTTCACAACGTCCAACTGTCGCACATGCAGCCGTGACAATAGTTAGTGGCGTATCTAGGATCTGCCAAAGGGCGGGTGGGGGGCGGGGGGGGGGGGGCAAGCTTAGTCACCCGTTAGTTTACCCTGTAGCGGCGCAACAGGTTACATATAGAAAAAAAATTAAGCCAAAGTGGGGCAAGGCCAATCGGGGTATAAATCGGTCGTGTAAACAGGCCTTTTAAACGGCGCCGCACGTCGTGTTGATAGTGACAAGTGGCGTCGCACGTGCGTGTGACAGAAATATGTGTTGTGGAAGTGACAGCGTCGCTCGTGGAGGTGAGTTTTAATGGCGTCGCTCATGGAGGTGACAGTTTTAATGGCGTCGCTCGTGGAGGTGACAGTTTTGATGGCGTCGCTCATGGAGGTGACAATTTTAATGGCGTCGCTCGTGGAGGTGACAGTTTTAATGGCGTCGCTCGTGGAGGTGACAGTTTTAATGGCGTCGCTCATGGAGGTGACAGTTTTGATGGCGTCGCTCATGAAGTTGACAGTTTTAATGGCGTCGCTCATGGAGGTGACAGTTTTAATAGCGTCGCTCGTGGAGGTGACAGTTTTAATGGCGTCGCTCATGGAGGTGACAGTTTTGATGGCGTCGCTCGTGGAGGTGACAGTTTTAGATGGCGTAATTTCAGCTCCACGTCTGAAAGGGTTGATAGGATTATCATCGAAAGAAGCAACGCAGCTTCGGACATATTTGAAGAACACTGATTCGTCTTGGTTAGATATTTAATTGTCATTGATGGAAGTTGTTGGTATAGATCATTAATCACCCAACACATCGCCTATATACACATCAAGTACAATATGATCTCACACACCACAACACCATTGTCTATGTACACATTACATAATGATTTTACACAACATAACACTATTGGCTATGTACACATTAAGCATATTATGATTTCACATGTTTGACGTAATATAAATTTGAAATTTAAATGGACGGTGTTTTTGAATTCCAATTGTAAGACAGGTGTAAGCCGATTTGTCTTTTCCCTACCGATATTTCAAAGGATAACAAACAGTTTCTCTAGTTCCCGCTGGAGCGTCAAAACACAGCTTGTTCTTAGTATCGTATAAATCACACGCTCACTGATGCTAATTTCTTCCGGCCTTAAAAGCACAACGTTACCACAGTTTAACATCGACGCATCTAGTGCGCTTCCTGTGGTAAAGACGAAACGGCGCAAATGTGGCAGGCGCCGTAACCGCTTTCTCCGCCTATTCTCGAGGTTATTAACCTTTATGCGGCATCCACGTATCGCTTCCCGTGGCCACAACTTCACAATGTCTCATAGCGCTACACTGTCTTATACAACACAACAGATAAATACGAGTTTCTTTCTACTAATCTAATACATCAACACATTCAGTTTCTTTCTACTAATCTAATACATCAACACAATCAGTTTCTTTCCACTAATCTAATACATCAACACAATCAGTTTCTTTCTACTGATCTAATACATCAACACAATCAGTTTCTTTCTACTAATCTAACACATCAACACAATCAGTTTCTTTCTACTAATCTAACACATCAACACAATCAGTTTCTTTCTACTAATCTAACACATCAACACAATCAGTTTCTTTCTACTAATCTAACACATCAACACAATCAGTTTCTTTCTACTAATCTAACACATCAACACAATCAGTTTCTTTCTACTAATCTAATACATTAACACAATCGGTTTCTTTCTACTGATCTAACACATCAACACAATCGGTTTCTTTCTACTAATCTAATACATCAACACAATCGGTTTCTTTCTACTGATCTAATACATCAACACAATCAGTTTCTTTCTACTAATCTAACACATCAACACAATCAGTTTCTTTCTACTAATCTAATACATCAACACAATCAGTTTCTTTCTACTAATCTAACACATCAACACAATCAGTTTCTTTCTACTAATCTAACACATCAACACAATCAGTTTCTTTCTACTAATCTAACACATCAACACAATCAGTTTCTTTCTACTAATCTAATACATCAACACAATCAGTTTCTTTCTACTAATCTAACACATCAACACAATCAGTTTCTTTCTACTAATCTAATACATCAACACAATCAGTTTCTTTCTACTAATCTAACACATCAACACAATCAGTTTCTTTCTACTGATCTAATACATCAACACAATCGGTTTCTTTCTACTGATCTAATACATCAACACAATCAGTTTCTTTCTACTAATCTAACACATCAACACAATCGGTTTCTTTCTACTGATCTAACACATCAACACAATCAGTTTCTTTCTACTGATCTAATACATCAACACAATCGGTTTCTTTCTACTGATCTAATACATCAACACAATCGGTTTCTTTCTACTAATCTAATACATCAACACAATCAGTTTCTTTCTACTAATCTAACACATCAACACAATCGGTTTCTTTCTACTGATCTAATACATCAACACAATCGGTTTCTTTCTACTAATCTAATACATCAACACAATCGGTTTCTTTCTACTAATCTAATACATCAACACAATCAGTTTCTTTCTACTGATCTAATACATCAACACAATCGGTTTCTTTCTACTGATCTAATACATCAACACAATCAGTTTCTTTCTACTAATCTAACACATCAACACAATCAGTTTCTTTCTACTGATCTAATACATCAACACAATCGGTTTCTTTCTACTGATCTGATACATCAACACAATCAGTTTCTTTCTACTAATCTGATACATCAACACAATCAGTTTCTTTCTACTAATCTAACACATCAACACAATCAGTTTGAGTGATTAAAATAAACAGTCTACGTCGATCGTACATTATAATCTAGTTGATTATTACAACCACGTCCCATAGGCGCGACCTTTACACTAGTCTGTCGACCGCTGGCACTAGAAGCAACATCTTTCAGGTCCCGTAGCGACACTGACAGTCTCTGTTGACGACCGCCGCCGTCTCTGTGATGCTGCTATCACTACAAACATATATTATCACTCACTGATTTTATTTTGTTAATACCATGCTACCAACCATTAAACATAGAAACAAGACATGGTGAAAGTAACTAAATACTACAGACAGTACAGTACTTAGTAGTGACATATCTAGGATTTCTCAAAGTGGGAGGTCAAAGGGGAATTATTAGTTTACCCTGTTACCAACCATTGTTACTTCAAAGGTATGTGACTTTGTCTACACTTGTATAATCTATAAAATATTCACGTATGAGTAACTCACTACTGCAGTAATTGCTAAATTAGACATTCATGTGTATATTTTCAAAATACTAAGTAACGACCAATGTTTCAAGTAGTAACCGTTGCTACTACACATGTTTATATTCGTTGATCAGTTGACTAAATAAGTAATTGCTCCCAATCTAGTCAAGTAATAAATATCTTCATCAAAACAGGACATCTAAATACTATTTCATATCAAAGGTATCACCCCCTATAAAAAAAATTACGGAATGATAATTTTCCGGTGTTTTCAGAGTTGCCTTTCATCGATTGACACAACGTATATTTGCCGACGACTACAAGGCGCGGCGTGACGTCATCACTCACGTCAGACGTAGCGACTCGATACAATGTTACAAACAGCAAAACACTTTAACGTCAGGTCAAGGTCGGACGCTTTTTACTCGTGCAACATTTTACAGCGTCGTCTAATAAAGTTGTCATTTGGAGACACTCGGTGACAGTTGACCAGTTGGACACACTTGAGGGAGGGCAGTAGGTAACAGTTGAGTAGTTGATGGGGGTGACAGGGACGGTGACAACAGAGAAGTGACTTACCGGGTCAAACCTGCCACCAAACTCCTCCTGTAGACGTGTCTCACTCTCGTCTGACAGGCCACAGCCGCCCGCCCTGGAAGACACAGAAGACGTCAACACTTGTCACACATCTCTGTACGGGTGACACACAAACTAACACATATGTAGGTATCAAAGACGTTAACTTACTCTATCTCCAGGTGAGGTAGTTTAGTCAACAGTCTTCTGACTGTCTCCTCACTGACGGCCGATGTCAACTCGTAGTTGTACGAACAACTGTAAACAAACGTCTGATACATTGACCCGCTCCTTGTGAAATACACAAAGTAAACAACATTTATTTACACGGACACTAACTCAACAACATCACTAGTCATCAGCAGTAAGTCACGAGGGTAGGGTAAATGTGGAGGGGTGAATATAAACACATATTTTGTGTTGTTGTTTACATGAATCATGACGCGCTGACTTGATCCATTTCCACTGATGTATTTTCATTATTATTCTTACAAATCAAATGTACAAAATCAACACAAATAAACTACATAATATATTGTTTATAACAACAATAATCTAATGTATTTGTTATTTTGATGTGACGTGTTCTACAGATTTAACGTTTAACGGGTTTTACAAAACAAGTTACAACACAAAATTAACAACATTTATCTACAAATAAATTACCTCAAGATATCAGTCATATTTAGTGAGATTTGTGTTTTAAATGATGTGGGGTAAATAAACAAATGTGTCCTTACTCGAGTGTCTCCAACTGTTGACATCCCGGGCCCCGACAGATGCCGTCCACGACGTGTTGGAAGGACGCGTCAGTGAGACCACACCACGACAGCCTGTAACGTAACGATGTGATTATTATACATCTCATCAACAACACAACTCTATCGTCTCACAAAGTCACTTCTCTCAAGTTAACTCGTGTACGACGTTTATATAACACGTGTGATTAACTCAATAACAACTATACTTTTCACACTTGTCGTAATATTTAATAATACTTACTTTAATTCATACAGTTGTTCCATGGAAGTCAGGGCGGCTCCCAGCGTCCGCCCGGCCTCTTCCTCCGCAAACACTCCGTTCTCGCTCAAACTGTCAAATAAATAACATTCCCAGATTAAAACAGACGATCTCCTGACCCTCTGTCCGCTATATTGTATGTAATATGTATTCACCACCGGGTAAACTGACACATTGTCCTACGGCAGAAGTCAAATAACTTAAATACTTTGTTTCAAACCGGCCTCATAAAGTCGGCCGCGCGTCCTGGAAACTTAAAAACGCAGTAAACAATATTATGCCAATTTAATATTATGCCAATTTTAAAACGTCCAGGTCCACAGCGCATTTCAATGGTTCTTTTTTTCTTAAAAGCAGCTATAGAAATCATGTTATACCCTGTTTTTTGACGAAAACAAATCGTTTTATTTGGCTCTGTGTGACATTTCTGACAGTTGTTGTTTTGTGAATAATGTTGTGTTGTCTGTTGTTTTTTCACTGCTATTAAGTCGCACAAAGTTCTAACACTGCGTGTTTCATTCCTGGTCCTTCCGTTGTACGAAGTGGATGGTAATTGTTCTAAATACTGGGGATTCATGAGGCAGAAATGATGGAGTTAATTTTCCAGCTCAGAAGAAATTGTGTCCAGAAAGGTATCATTCTTACTTGAAGTACCTATTCATAATAAAGTATATGTCTAATCTTCATAACTTATTCGTGGGTGTTCTTAATGGATTCTTCATTTTATCTTCATAGTGTATATATGGAGGGTGACATGGAACTCGATACTGATTATATATGTAGATATTTTAAAACTCTTTGTCAGGCCTACTTTGTGGATTTGTGAGGAAGAAGAAAAATATGCCAAAGGAAATAAAATCAGTGAATAATCAAATGTTGGCTCAATGTTTAAGTCTGTGTACCATGGAAACACTGACGGTCCGACAGTAGCGACATGTGTATGTTTATGTTTAAGTCTGTGTACCATGGAAACACTGACGGTCCGACAGTAGCGACATGTGTATGTTTATGTTTAAGTCTGTGTACCATGGAGACACTGACGGTCCGACAGTAGCGACATGGGTATGTTTATGTTTAAGTCTGTGTACCATGGAGACATTGACGGTCCGACAGTAGCGACATGGGTATGTTTATGTTTAAGTCTGTGTACCATGGAGACATTGACGGTCCGACAGTAGCGACATGGGTATGTTTATGTTTAAGTCTGTGTACCATGGAAACACTGACGGTCCGACAGTAGCGACATGGGTATGTTTATGCAGTTCCTATTGGCAGGTAAAGTTTGGAAAAAAGTTAGAAAAAACGTAGTGAAAAATGGAGAAATGGACCCCTTATTAAATCGTACATTCCACGTCAGTCACACCCATGGAACAAATGTGCATGGCGCGAAAGTGCTCGGTGTGATCTAGACGTACAACAACAGAAATAGCCTATGAGCACGGTTTTCCATAAACAGGACCCTCGAACACCGAACAATATATACTCAAATTGTCTAACTTCGTGCACCTTTTGGTTCGCGTATGCAAGGTTAATAATACTAAACAACTATTATTTATGTAATTAAATTCATATTTTTTTGTGATATGATGTAGACAACTCATGGAAAACATTGACCTCCATTGATCAACCGCTAGTTGCAAAACGTTAAAATACCGCATTGCCACAAAATTGTGCGACGCACCAAGTTGGGACACGCAATAGTTACTACACTCAACTGATCGATGATGACGATGTTACAATGATCTACGAATGTACAATTTCTAGGATATAGCCCAATAAAATGACATCAACCTAATGTCGTGCATACATTTCAAATATAAATAACACATTCATCCACAACTCAAAACAAGGAGGGATTCAAGACGGCGTATCAATATTTTTTGCGGGAACTGCTCACAAATTCGCAATCGTGATTGTTAATAAATGTGTACATATTGATGTGTTCTACTTACTGTCTGACATAACGTGCCTTATAAATAAGTCACATCACAGTAATTGATGTCATAACACAATAAAGTAAAACAAAATTCGCATAGATATGTTGACCTGTTGAGTTTAGCAGACGACCGCTGACGCCAGAGCTGTAATGCCGCCAATACGGTGCTTCCGTCTGGAGGCTCGATTGATTGAATCAACTTGGGTTCCACTACAGTCGCCAAATGTCGCTGGCGGTAAACACACACGCTGGAACTGTTTTAATACCTTATGCGTGTTACAAATTCCAAAATAAAATACCAAAAGTAAATGCATCTACAGAATAAATTATGCCTATCACCATTCTCATTTTAATAATATAATTTAATTAAAATATATGTTTAAAGGTGTGGACTGTCCTTCATACATAAAAACACACCACTCGGTAGTCTGTTATTGGTGGGAGGTGGTAGCCCAGCAAACACGTACGTTGTTATGACAGTTTACAAAGGTTATACCAATATCACCGCAAAAACATGTCTCAATGACATTTTCTAGATGTACATGTCAACCTGTGATGATCAAAATGAGATTATTAAACAATTGACGTCGCCCGTGAAGACCCGGCTGCGTTGTATCTGTTCGCCTTGAACGTGCGCGACTGATCACTCGACTACTTCACATATACTCCATCAAGCAAACACGACAAAGGAATACAAAATAAAGTATTAATTTATTTTTTATTACGACGTTAAACGGTGCACACGGTGGTAGTCTTTGCTTTCCGTAAATCTTCCTGCGACGGTTCACAGCTCTGTGACTCAGAGCTGCAGTTCATGTTTACTGAGAAGAGGTCAGCGAATGTCTTCCTGACCAACTCTGAGCGGTGCTCATGCAATGTCAATCGTGTTTACCATCGAAAAGACCCGCTCAGATTTGGTATTGTCGTGGTGCATGATGGGATACACTAACATTATTTTTGACAAACTTGGCAAACATATATTTGTGTACAGGCGAAGTTCAGAATGTATCGAAGCAGGTCTGTGTCGGAGTTCATGGCAAGGGCAGAGAAACGAACACCGAGAGAAAATAGTACCTAAGCTTACTCGGAAATCGTATCGCCTTTGTGATTTCTTCCCTTCAACTATCATTGCAATGAAATTCGTACGTTCATTGGTTTTCTTTGTTTGATTTTCTGGATCAGGCGATTACGCAACTAGACATCGAAATGTGAAAGCTCCATGTAGGGGAGACCGGGGCTAGTTGTATACAGGGGTAAGTTGTTACAGTCGTTTTACAAAAACATAGCATATGGAGATACCGTCGACAATAGTTGGTTGGAAGTCCACCAGCAGACGCACTGTCCAAAAATCGGGCGTTAAGAAGACGAAATTAACGAGGTGTAGAAAAAAATTACTTTTTAACCACCTAAGACAATTTTTGGCATGTTTACATAATATCATCTCACGCTGCCACTTTTTATATTTCGTGAATGAAACTTGAAATATATCTACTGTATAGTATATGGGGTTATGCCAAGTAGATGTTAAACTGAAATTCAGGATTTGTTATCGTACGCATGCTCCAACTGCAAAAGTGTGCTTGGGGCAAGTTATTACAATTATATTGGGGCAAGTTGTTACAATACTCTGGCGGCTCGTACTGATGGCTCAGCAGGCTGGAAAACACATATCTACCTAACTGCAATACTGAATATTAATGGTATGATATATTTTATTAACACGGATAACGAATTTAATGTATACTTTGACACAAATAATGTATATATTATACTTTTAACAAAAACTTATTTTAACTGAACATTTTAACAACTAGCCCCATCTCCCCTATATCATCGAATGATGTTACCAGTGCCGGATTAACAATGTGGCGGGCGTGAGAGACGAAGATCGTGACTCGTGGTATTAACAATGTGGCGGGTGTGAGAGACGAAGATCGAGACTCGTGGTATTAACAATGTGGCGGGTGTGAGAGACGAAGATCGAGACTCGTGGTATTGACAATGGAGGTAACGTAAACTGGGGTTACTTTGAACATGTGCCTTTTTTCACATTCCTGGAGAACCTAAAGGTGGAAGTGCGATTTCTACCTACCAATATCTGGGCTCCAGCTACACGTTCTAATGGCATGCTTTAAATATGTGCAGACGATAAATCCTTTCATTATGTGTGCGTTATTTATAGCGTGTTCAAAGGTACCTCATGGTCGGATATACTTTGAACATGTTCTCTTGTTTTTATTGTGGTTAGTTGTTATGATTCACACCACTCTTCGTCCGATATCCAGATGCAGAAATAGGTAAAGTTCGGGTAATTCGTACCTAAGGAAACAGGTATATAAGATTGGAGTTAAACGCCATAGAAAGTTACTGTAAGTTTTATTAGAAAGAGGTGCCCAACTGACATCATCAACATGATAATTATGCTCAACTAAAGTAAACTTTTTTAATTTATGACAACTTTCCGAAAAACGTCCAACCCGTTGCCCACACCTGCACTAGCACCGAGGGCACACACCTGCACTAGCACCGAGGGCCCACACCTGCACTAGCACCGAGGGCCCATACCTGCACTAGCACCGAGGGCCCACACCTGCACTAGCACCGAGGGCCCACACCTGCACTGGCACCGAGGGCCCACACCTGCACTAGCACCGAGGGCCCACACCTGCACTAGTACCGAGGGCCCACACCTGCACTACACCGAGGCCCACACCTGTACTAGCACTAGGGCCCACACAAGCACTAGCACTGAGGCACATTTGACATTTAATCAAGTCTTCGTTTACAATGTCATCGCACATAAAACAGTACCAGGCTTCACTACTGTCATTCTCAATTCTTCTCTGTTTGCAGCTTGCCGTATTTTGTTAAATGCGCGGCCCTTGTGTCTCAATAACCTGCACACGTGAATGAGATGACGTTTTGTCGCGAGGGGGCGGTGCATACACACTTTCCTATTTCCCCCGTCCGTGTGACTAGGAGATTTCGCAACGATAGATTCATAGTGCCCAGCATCTTCTCCTATTGGTGTATACTGGATAATCATAAGGGTCTCGTTTGAGAATACATGTTCCCCATACCTGAATATGATGTCGTGGCGGATGTTTGAAACATTGATTGATATTTTGAGGACTTCGCCTGTAGCGATTGTTTCTACTTCTCCTGTCATAGCCGTTGGATTTTACATCAAATTGATGCGTTCCGCTAGCATAAGAATTGAAACATTGGCCTTTGAGGCATGTCAGCATGTAGTGCCTCCCCTTTGAGGCATGTCAGCATGTAGTGTCTCCCCTTTGAGGCATGTCAGCATGTAGTGCCTCCCCTTTGAGGCATGTCAGCATGTAGTGCCTCCCCTTTGAGACATGTCAGCATGTAGTGCCTCCCCTTTGAGGCATGTCAGCATGTAGTGTCTCCCCTTTGAGGCATGTCAGCATGTAGTGTCTCCCCTTTGAGGCATGTCAGCATGTAGTGCCTCCCCTTTAAAACCGATATACTCATCAACGTGTTCACACATGAACTGAATGGTTGTAGTCCTCTAGCGAACCATTTCATTGATTTGTATTCATGCTAATCACTAATAAAAACACGCATACACCAACATTCCGCGTGTGCTCACACACAAGAAAACACAGCGTACAGTGACATAGCAGGAAATAATACAAGAAAATATGGCGTAAAATAGAAACAGTACTTGTTCTCCTGAGCAATCAAAGAGCGACACCCAAATATTTTCCTTTTTGTAGGGGCCCTTTGGGGGTGGGCTCGTACGAGTGTACAACTTGTACCATGGTTAATCCGGCACTGTATGCTACATATATTTTGGGGTGGGCTCGTACGAGTGTACAACTTGTACCATGGTTAATCCGGCACTGTATGCTACATATCTTTGGGGGTGGGCTCGTACGAGTGTACAACTTGTACCATGGTTAATCCGGCACTGTATGCTACGGATCTTTGGGGGTGGGCTCGTACGAGTGTAAAACTTGTACCATGGTTAATCCGGCACTGTATGCTACGGATCTTTGGGGGTGGGCTCGTACGAGTGTACAACTTGTACCATGGTTAATCCGGCACTGTATGCTACGGATCTTTGGGGATGGGCTCGTACGAGTGTACAACTTGTACCATGGTTAATCCGGCACTGTATGCTACGGATCTTTGGGGGTGGGCTCGTACGAGTGTACAACTTGTACCATGGTTAATCCGGCACTGTATGCTACGGATCTTTGGGGGTGGGCTCGTACGAGTGTACAACTTGTACCATGGTTAATCCGGCACTGTATGCTACGGATCTTTGGGGGTGGGCTCGTACGAGTGTACAACTTGTACCATGGTTAATCCGGCACTGTATGCTACGGATCTTTGGGAGTGGGCTCGTACGAGTGTACAACTTGTACCATGGTTAATCCGGCACTGTATGCTACGGATCTTTGGGGGTGGGCTCGTACGAGTGTACAACTTGTACCATGGTTAATCCGGCACTGTATGCTACAGATCTTTGGGGGTGGGCTCGTACGAGTGTACAACTTGTACCATGGTTAATCCGGCACTGTATGCTACAGATCTTTGGGGGTGGGCTCGTACGAGTGTACAACTTGTACCATGGTTAATCCTGCACTGTATGCTACGGATCTTCTTCTTGTGTCCCTTGCATGATGTGTCACCAGGTGCGTGCCTTTGTCCAGCCCGTGACGGTGGCTATATGTCTTCCCGTGTACACGGACCGTCCAGTGGCCTGCAGCAGGAGGTGGTGCACTGCTTGAAGACTCTCACAATCACATTCCGTTGACTGCTTCTCGTCATCGTAGCGCCACTTTCTCATGATTGTCTCTGCTCGGCCGACTCCGGCGCGAACACAGTTTGTAGAGCCAAGTTTGGTCAGACCCAACTGGCAGGCATTCAGCTGGTTGTAATCCCATCATGATCACATTTTCATCTTGCAGTCGTCTATTCCATATTTCCATTTTCTGTTGCTGGGCGATGAGTTCATCGGCTTTGAGAAGTTCGAGAAGCTTTTCGCGACTTCAGTCAGTTCGCAGTTGATTGTGTTGTGTCTGCCATTTCTCGTGATCATTTTCATGCGACTGGCCATATTCCGCTCCACAGAGAATAAATAGGGCGGTTAACAAAATATGAATTACTGACCAAATATTTCATGAGGCTTCTTGGAATCATACTTATTTATTCCAGAAAGGGAGCCATGCAAAATAACTATTTTCCGACCCCCACGGGGCATTCAAATGTTGACGATATTGATCCGATGACAATATGACCCCCAGGTTTTTCTGTAACAATTATATTACCATAACAATTCTCATAGGTATTCCAGGAATGTCTATGTTTCTCGGGTTCTGATGTGCGCTGACGATTTTGGAGTCCCAATTTTTACCACCTCTTCAAATGAGTGCCAAACAAAAATTAATAAAGGTATTTTAATTATGTTTGTCCTCAGATGCAGTTAAAATAACAATCTTTTCGATTCATGTGATTAAAAGTTTAAACATTACACAGTATGAAAAATAACTATTCTGCTATTACCTCTAGCACCATTCACCATTTGTAGCACCACGTAAAATGAATTGAAGTTCACATATGGTTTTCATTCATTAATTCTAATTCTAATATGACATAAGAAGCCAATTTTGGCTATAGTCTACGTCGGGATGAGTGCGCATGTAGTCTACTGGCTATATAGGCCGCAGGAGTCTACTGGCTATATAGGCCGCAGGAGTCTACTGGCTATATAGGCCGCAGGAGTCTACTGGCTATATAGGCCGCATGAGTCTACTGGCTATATAGGCCGCAGGAGTCTACTGGCTATATAGGCCGCAGGAGTCTACTGGCTATATAGGCCGCAGGAGTCTACTGGCTATATAGGCCGCAGGAGTCTACTGGTTATATAGGCCGCAGGAGTCTACTGGCTAATTAGGCCGCTGGAGTCTACTGCCTATACAGGCCGCAGGAGTCTACTGGCTATACAGGCCGCAGGAGTCTACTGGCTATACAGGCTGCAGGAGTCTACTGGCTATACAGGCCGCAGGAGTCTACTGGCTATATAGGCCGCAGGAGTCTACTGGCTATACAGGCCGCAGGAGTCTACTGGCTATACAGGCCGCAGGAGTCTACTGGCTATACAGGCCGCAGGAGTCTACTGGCTATACAGGCCGCAGGAGTCTACTGGCTATACAGGCCGCAGGAGTCTACTGGCTATACAGGCCGCAGGAGTCTACTGGCTATATAGGCCGCAGGAGTCTACTGGCTATATAGGCCGCAGGAGTCTACTGGTTATAAAGGCCGCATGAGTCTACTGGCTATATAGGCCACAGGAGTCTACTGGCTATATATGCCACAGGAGTCTACTGGCTATATAGGCCGCAGGAGTCTACTGGCTATATAGGCCACAGGAGTCTACTGGTTATATAGGCTGCAGGAGTCTACTGGCTAATTAGGCCGCTGGAGTCTACTGCCTATACAGGCCGCAGGAGTCTACTGGCTATATAGGCCGCAGGAGTCTACTGGCTATACAGGCCGCAGGAGTCTACTGGCTATATAGGCCGCAGGAGTCTACTGGCTTTACAGGCTGCAGGAGTCTACTGGCTATACAGGCCGCAGGAGTCTACTGGCTATATAGGCCGCAGGAGTCTACTGGCTATACAGGCTGCAGGAGTCTACTGGCTATATAGGCCGCAGGAGTCTACTGGCTATATAGGCTGCAGGAGTCTACTGGCTATACAGGCCGCAGGAGTCTACTGGCTTTACAGGCTGCAGGAGTCTACTGGCTATACAGGCCGCAGGAGTCTACTGGCTATATAGGCCGCAGGAGTCTACTGGCTATACAGGCCGCAGGAGTCTACTGGCTATACAGGCCGCAGGAGTCTACTGGCTATACAGGCCGCAGGAGTCTACTGGCTATATAGGCCGCAGGAGTCTACTGGCTATACAGGCCGCAGGAGTCTACTGGCTATATAGGCTGCTGGAGTCTACTGGCTATATAGGCCGCAGGAGTCTACTGGTTATATAGGCCGCAGGAGTCTACTGGCTATATAGGCCGCAGGAGTCTACTGGCTATATAGGCCGCAGGAGAGACGGCTGAATGCGTTTATTGTTCCAGGTCGCACTTCAGGCTCACTGAGTGTGTTCCATTGAACTATTGTCTTTACAAAATGGGAATTTCTGAATTGGTTTGTGTGGGCAGCAGGCACTACAAAGCACCTGGAGTTATTTTTTTATGTCTTTCAACGATGTTAACAGTAATATAATCTGTAAAAAAAATTCGGCTTCACTCATCTTTTGTTTGGTCTTTGGGAACGAAAATATTTATCAGGAGTTGTGGCCGGCACAGAGCCATTGATTGTTCTGACCAAGAATTAGAGGCGCTGGTCTCGCCGTTGACTTTGTAGACTGTTTAGTCCAAGGTCTGTAAGCATACTGGACACACCCCTTGTGCCTTGAGCGACAGTCGCCAAGGAATGTTTAGGAGAGATCGAATAGGAAGAAGGGGAGGGGGGGTTATTTTATATGTTAAAGAATCTATTCAGGCTTATGAAATAAAATTAGAAAGCGAAGCAGATTACGATGAAGCTGTTTGGTGCAAAATAGTTTCAGAAAATTCATAATTAACTATTGGATTATTTTACCGAAGTCCAAACATAAACGAAGAGGATAACACAAAAATACAAAATGCTATAAAGGAAGTTAGTAAAGGGGAATGTATCATAATGGGAGATTTTAACCATAGACACATACAATGGAAATCTCTAGAGAGTACAGGGGGTGATGACCAACAATTTTTATTTTTAATTCAGGAGAGCTTCCTTACTCAGCACATGCTAGAACCAACCAGGGGAGAAAATGTATTAGATATATTTTTATCATCACAAAAAGAATTAGTCGACAATGTAAAAATACATGAACCATTGGGTAACAGTGACCACAATCAAATACATTTTGACATCAACGTAAAATCAGAAAGTAAAAATAAAAAAACGTATAGGAGAAACTTCCACAAAGGTAACTATAAAGATATGAGAAAATACTTAGCAAAGCTAGATTGGAATAACATGCTGATGAATAAGACCGCAACTGAATGTTGGAATATTCTAAAATATGAAATTGAGAGTATCATCGATAAATTTGTTCCCTTGAAAAAACAAGGAAAACGGTCTAGAAAGAAATTCTTGTCAAAAGAAGCTATTAGAAATATAGTGTTTAAGCAAACTATGTGGAGGGTTTATAGGCGTACCAGAAAGGATGAAGACTATGCAAATTACAAAGAGGCACTTAACCTACCTACAACTGAAATTAGAAAATCTAAAAGAACCTTTGAAAAAAAATTGGCAGGTCATATAAAAAATGACAGCAAGAGTTTCTATGTTTATGTAAGGAGTAAACAGAACGTTCGAGATAAGGTAGGACCACTGGAAAACAACATAATTTCAGAGGGGTTTCAAATGGCAGAGGTCCTGAATGAGTATTTCAACTCAGTATTTACCACAGAAGATATCAGCTCACTTCCAGTTCCATTTACTAAATTTGAGGGAAATAAATCAGAACATTTAGGGCAGTTAATTGTAACTCCTGTAATGATAGCAAACAAAATTAAGAAGATGAAAGATAATAAATCACCTGGAGTTGATGGGATACCACCAAAACTGCTTATGGAAATTGTTGAGCAAATTAGTACACCACTTGCAAAATTGTTTAACTTGTCACTAGAAGAAGGAATAGTTCCATCAGAATGGAAAGAAGCAAACATTACGCCACTATTTAAGAAGAGATCGAGGAACAAGCCAGAAAATTACAGACCAGTGAGTTTAACATCAGTAATATGTAACTTACTCGAAACATTAATTAGAGACCACATGGTGGAATTCCTTGTAAAATATAATTTAATAAATACATCTCAACATGGGTTCCTAAAAGCAAGGTCATGTCTAACCAATCTCTTGTGTTTTTTTGAAGAAATTACAAAGTGGGTAGATGACGGGTCACCAGTGGATGTTGTCTACTTAGATTTTCAGAAAGCTTTCGATAAAGAGCCACACCAAAGATTGATACTTAAACTAAAAGCCTAAACTAAACTAAACTAAAAGGTAATGATGTCATCAACTGGATAGAAAAGTGGCTTACACACAGAAGACAGAGAGTAATAGTAGACGGTGAGATTTCAAACTGGAAATCGGTTTTGAGTGGGGTACCACAGGGATCAGTATTAGGCCCTATACTGTTTTTAATATATATAAATGATCTAGAAGATGACATATCTAGCAAAGTACTCAAATTTGCAGATGACACAAAAGTATTCAGAAAGGTTACAAATGATACAGATAAACAAAGTTTACAGGATGATCTAGATAAATTAGTTAAATGGTCAGAAAAATGGCAAATGTTATTCAATTTTGGGAAGTGCAAATGTATACACATAGGGCATGGAAACATGGACGAAGAATATAAAATGGGGGATGCTGTACTAGGTAGAACCACACAAGAAAAGGACTTAGGAGTAACATTTAGTGTTGACATGAAAGTTTCAGAGCAATGTGGGATTGCTGCTTCAAAAGGAAATCAAATTCTAGGGTTAATTAGGAGAACTATCATGTATAAGGAGAAACAGCTAATTGTACCCCTGTACAAAGCAATAGTTAGACCACATTTGGAATATTGTATTCAAGCATGGAGGCCGTATCGTAAAAAGGACATAGACAAGCTAGAAAGAATACAACAAAGAGCAACCAAAATGATTCCAGAATTGACCTTAGTTATGAAAGTCGCTTATTACAATGTGGTTTGACAACACTAGAGACCAGGAGACTAAGAGGAGACCAAATAGAAGTATTTAAAATAGTGAACGGTTATGAGGATGTTGATAGGAATATGTTCTTCAAATTTAAAGAAGGCAGTAGAATCAGAGGACACAAAGCAGCATTAGTTAAGGAGCAGTGTAGGTTGGACATGAGAAAGTACTCTTTCTCACAGAGGGTGATAAATGAATGGAACAAACTGCCAAATGATTGTGTTAATGCTAGTAGTGTGAATATGTTTAAAAATAGAATTGACAGATATTTGATAAGGGTGGGCTACACATAGATGAGAAAATTGTTGGACTCTCGATAAGCCAATGGCTTCCTTGTCCACTTTGCCATCTGGAACTTGTTGTTTGGGGTGGCAATCTTGTTAAATCTTGTTAAAGGATGAAACGGGCGGCGCGGTGTTGAATTCGCTCAAGTCGATTTATGTCGCCCTGGTGGCACGAGTCCCACACAATGGATCCATATTCCAGGACAGAGCGCACAAGGGCAATGTATGCTGTCCTTTACTGTTGATTGGGCAGTGGCGTATGTTACGCCTAAGAAAGCCGAGTGTGGAGTTTGCTATTTTGTGACAGTTGGTATATGTGAGTGCCATGTAACGTCGTCTGGAATGGTGAGGCCAAGGTATGGGTTGCTGTTTACGCGTTCCAGGATGGCAATTTTCAAACTGTAGAAGAAGTCAGTTTTGTTTTTTATACTGAGTATGTAACATTTGTTTGTGTTGAAGGTCATCCCTCAGTCCTTTGTTTGTGTTGAAGGTCATCCCTCAGTCCTTTGTTAGTGTTGAAGGTCATCACTCAGTCCTTTGTTTGTGTTGAAGGTCATCCCTCAGTTTGTTTGTGTTGAAGGTCATCCCTCAGTCCTTTGTCCACTTCTCTAGTTGTTTCAGGTCGTTTTGGAGAGCGGTATGATCACTGAATGTCTCGATTCCTCTGTATAGTAAGCAGTCATCGGTAAACAGGCGGATTTGGGATTTAACAGACGCTGGTAGATCGTTTATGTGGCACAGGAAGAACAAAGGGCCTAGCACTGTGCCTTGTGGGACACCAGAGTCAAAGGGCCTAGCGCTGTGCCTTGTGGGACACCAGAGTCGACAGGTACTTCTCTCAAAGATTCGCCATCCAACACGACTCTCATTGTGCGTCCGATCAAAAAGTTTTCTAGCCACTTGAGTGTGGTCCCTGCTATGCCGTAGTGTGATAGTTTGTGGAGGAGTTTCCTGTGTGGGACTGTATCTAATGCTTTCCTGAAATCCAGTATTGCCATGTCTAGTTGGGTTCCAGAGTCGAATGAAGAGAAGAGGTCGTGCACGGTGGTCAGGAGTTGTGTTTCACAAGAAAAGCCTGCTCTGAACCAATGGTTGAGATGTATCCGAAAGTTGTGTTTTTCGAGATAGGTTTTTTTTATTTAATTGAATTAAAAACCTTTATTGTCCATTAAATGTATCACATAAAGTGAAAATTTTCCTTTGGGCTCACATTGTTAAGGTATAAACAATAAGACAAATGATTAATATATGAGACAAGTAAAACATATAAAACATGTTTGTGAGTATTGTACATCATTGCTATCCCTTCAATTCAATTTCAGCACACGCATGTACACACACAATTGCTCATTTAATATTTATTAATTGTCATGAGATGGCAGTAGATGATGTGCTCAAGGAGCTTACATAGAAGCTTTCAATCGTAACTTGGAGCATTCAATTGTATCCTCTTGCGAGGGAGTTAGTAGAATTGATTGAGCCGTGTCATGGCCGCTTCTGTAGTGGCTCGTGAGAGATGGAGTCCACAGCAGAGTCCATATTTACCCCCTACATGTGTAGGATCTTTTACTTCCCATAGCATAGACACTAGGTAGACGGGACCAACATTCCCATTTGGATGACACTTCCTGGCGTGTCAGGGGCTGTTTTATGAAGAGAATGCTGCTAATGTACACAAACATATGGGATGCACTGCATTCTGCAAGAGCACGTGTAACAAAAACTATAGTCACACTGATATGTTGCCGTTCCTTGCTTTAGAAGCTCCACCATACCAGTGGCACTGATTGTATTGTCATAGGTGACACTAAAGTGACGTTTAGATGCATTGCACAGGGGTAATTCCGTGTCAAATCAGTCACTCAAAACATCACCGACTCCAATTTCGATTACATTTAGCACAGTTGTTGGCTCACACGAGAACATTAAAACTGCAAATGAAAAAAAAATTTGGTCAAATATAATTGAAGATATAGGTCATTGAACTTTGACCTGATTTGCTTACTGACCATTACATTAATGCCCATAACTCCACTTCTAAAAAAGCTAGAAAAGCAAGTGAAATATCATTTGAAAGCCAGTAAATCGACGCATAACTGTATGGTACAATTACAAGTAACATATTTATCATAACTGTATGGTAGAATTACAAGTAACATATTTATCATAACTGTATGGTACAATTACAAGTAACATATTTATCATAACTGTATGGTAGAATTACAAGTAACATATTTATCATAACTGTATGGTAGAATTACAAGTAACATATTTATCATAACTGTATGGTACAATTACAAGTAACATATTTATCATAACTGTATGGTAGAATTACAAGTAACATATTTATCATAACTGTATGGTAGAATTACAAGTAACATATTTATCATAACTGTATGGTACAATTACAAGTAACATATTTATCATAACTGTATGGTACACTTACAAGTAACATATTTATCATAACTGTATGGTAGAATTACAAGTAACATATTTATCATAACTGTATGGTACAATTACAAGTAACATATTTATCATAACTGTATGGTAGAATTACAAGTAACATATTTATCATAACTGTATGGTAGAATTACAAGTAACATATTTATCATAACTGTATGGTACAATTACAAGTAACATATTTATCATAACTGTATGGTAGAATTACAAGTAACATATTTATCATAACTGTATGGTACAATTACAAGTAACATATTTATCATAACTGTATGGTACAATTACAAGTAACATATTTATCATAACTGTATGGTACAATTACAAGTAACATATTTATCATAACTGTATGGTACAATTACAAGTAACATATTTATCATAACTGTATGGTACAATTACAAGTAACATATTTATCATAACTGTATGGTAGAATTACAAGTAACATATTTATCATAACTGTATGGTACAATTACAAGTAACATATTTATCATAACTGTATGGTACAATTACAAGTAACATATTTATCATAACTGTATGGTACAATTACAAGTAACATATTTATCATAACTGTATGGTAGAATTACAAGTAACATATTTATCATAACTGTATGGTACAATTACAAGTAACATATTTATCATAACTGTATGGTAGAATTACAAGTAACATATTTATCATAACTGTATGGTACACTTACAAGTAACATATTTATCATAACTGTATGGTAGAATTACAAGTAACATATTTATCATAACTGTATGGTACAATTACAAGTAACATATTTATCATAACTGTATGGTACAATTACAAGTAACATATTTATCATAACTGTATGGTACACTTACAAGTAACATATTTATCATAACTGTATGGTAGAATTACAAGTAACATATTTATCATAACTGTATGGTAGAATTACAAGTAACATATTTATCATAACTGTATGGTAGAATTACAAGTAACATATTTATCATAACTGTATGGTAGAATTACAAGTAACATATTTATCATAACTGTATGGTACACTTACAAGTAACATATTTATCATAACTGTATGGTAGAATTACAAGTAACATATTTATCATAACTGTATGGTAGAATTACAAGTAACATATTTATCATAACTGTATGGTAGAATTACAAGTAACATATTTATCATAACTGTATGGTAGAATTACAAGTAACATATTTATCATAACTGTATGGTAGAATTACAAGTAACATATTTATCATAACTGTATGGTAGAATTACAAGTAACATATTTATCATAACTGTATGGTACAATTACAAGTAACATATTTATCATAACTGTATGGTAGAATTACAAGTAACATATTTATCATAACTGTATGGTAGAATTACAAGTAACATATTTATCATAACTGTATGGTACACTTACAAGTAACATATTTATCATAACTGTATGGTAGAATTACAAGTAACATATTTATCATAACTGTATGGTAGAATTACAAGTAACATATTTATCATAACTGTATGGTAGAATTACAAGTAACATATTTATCATAACTGTATGGTAGAATTACAAGTAACATATTTATCATAACTGTATGGTACAATTACAAGTAACATATTTATCATAACTGTATGGTACAATTACAAGTAACATATTTATCATAACTGTATGGTAGAATTACAAGTAACATATTTATCATAACTGTATGGTACAATTACAAGTAACATATTTATCATAACTGTATGGTAGAATTACAAGTAACATATTTATCATAACTGTATGGTACAATTACAAGTAACATATTTATCATAACTGTATGGTACACTTACAAGTAACATATTTATCATAACTGTATGGTACAATTACAAGTAACATATTTATCATAACTGTATGGTAGAATTACAAGTAACATATTTATCATAACTGTATGGTAGAATTACAAGTAACATATTTATCATAACTGTATGGTAGAATTACAAGTAACATATTTATCATAACTGTATGGTACACTTACAAGTAACATATTTATCATAACTGTATGGTAGAATTACAAGTAACATATTTATCATAACTGTATGGTAGAATTACAAGTAACATATTTATCATAACTGTATGGTAGAATTACAAGTAACATATTTATCATAACTGTATGGTAGAATTACAAGTAACATATTTATCATAACTGTATGGTAGAATTACAAGTAACATATTTATCATAACTGTATGGTAGAATTACAAGTAACATATTTATCATAACTGTATGGTACAATTACAAGTAACATATTTATCATAACTGTATGGTACAATTACAAGTAACATATTTATCATAACTGTATGGTAGAATTACAAGTAACATATTTATCATAACTGTATGGTACAATTACAAGTAACATATTTATCATAACTGTATGGTAGAATTACAAGTAACATATTTATCATAACTGTATGGTACAATTACAAGTAACATATTTATCATAACTGTATGGTACACTTACAAGTAACATATTTATCATAACTGTATGGTACAATTACAAGTAACATATTTATCATAACTGTATGGTACAATTACAAGTAACATATTTATCATAACTGTATGGTAGAATTACAAGTAACATATTTATCATAACTGTATGGTAGAATTACAAGTAACATATTTATCATAACTGTATGGTACACTTACAAGTAACATATTTATCATAACTGTATGGTAGAATTACAAGTAACATATTTATCATAACTGTATGGTAGAATTACAAGTAACATATTTATCATAACTGTATGGTAGAATTACAAGTAACATATTTATCATAACTGTATGGTAGAATTACAAGTAACATATTTATCATAACTGTATGGTAGAATTACAAGTAACATATTTATCATAACTGTATGGTAGAATTACAAGTAACATATTTATCATAACTGTATGGTACAATTACAAGTAACATATTTATCATAACTGTATGGTACACTTACAAGTAACATATTTATCATAACTGTATGGTACAATTACAAGTAACATATTTATCATAACTGTATGGTAGAATTACAAGTAACATATTTATCATAACTGTATGGTACAATTACAAGTAACATATTTATCATAACTGTATGGTACACTTACAAGTAACATATTTATCATAACTGTATGGTAGAATTACAAGTAACATATTTATCATAACTGTATGGTACAATTACAAGTAACATATTTATCATAACTGTATGGTACACTTACAAGTAACATATTATAAGACAAGTTGTGACTGTCTAGTTGCCCAGGGCAGGGTGACAAAGTCCTTTCGTTGTTCTCACATCATATGATAAGATAAGTTGTGACTGTCTAGTTGCCCAGGACAGGGCGACAAAGTCCTTTCATTGTTCTCACATCATATTATAAGATAAGTTGTGACTGTCTAGTTGCCCAGGGCAGGGCGGCAAAGTCCTTTCATTGTTCTCACATCATATTATAAGATAAGTTGTGACTGTCTAGTTGCCCAGGACAGGGCGACAAAGTCCTTTCATTGTTCTCACATCATATTATAAGACAAGTTGTGACTGTCTAGTTGCCCAGGACAGGGCGACAAAGTCCTTTCATTGTTCTCACATCATATTATAAGATAAGTTGTGACTGTCTAGTTGCCCAGGGCAGGGCGACAAAGACCTTTCGTTGTTCTCGCATCATATTATAAGATAAGTTGTGACTATGTAGTTGCCCAGGGCAGGGCGACAAAGACCTTTCGTTGTTCTCGCATCATATTATAAGATAAGCTGTGACTGTTTAGTTGCCCAGGTCAAGGCGTCAAAGTCCTTTCATTGTTCTCACATCATATTATAAGATAAGTTGTGACTGTCTAGTTGCCCAGGGTAGGGCGGCAAAGTCCTTTCGTTGTTCTCACATCATATTATAAGATATGCCTCCCCACTTATCTTCTGTTTGGCTGCACGCAATGGTCCGGGAAGAATTTCTACCATATGTAGAAGTCTTCTTTGCGCTCGCCAGGTCGAGATTTATGATTGAAATAGTGTTCACTCGACAAATGTCTGCTGCACTTTGTGTGGGGTTTGTTTGGGTGGTTTCTAGGCCCCACGTGTATTACTCTTAGCTAGATAATTATTGGCAATCCCCATCGACTGCTATGTAAGAATCATCCATCATATGTAAGGGGAATTGCCTTTGACATCTAGTTAAAGTGTCAGCAATGCCCACTGTTATGCCTACAACTGTTTTACTATATGCCATTACAGGGCATTGCCTTTTAACAACCATATGTGTTTTCTATTGCTACATAAACTAAGCAGTACGCAGCAGGCTCCAATGTACACCACATCCAACAACTGCATTAGATGTGGGAATGATATGGTGAGTAAAATTAGTATTTAATCCAGTATGAATTAAATACCTTTTATGAAGTGTGCCTGGCTATGCATGGTGGGGGAGGGCTAGAAGGCTCATGGGGGGCTAGAAGGCTCACGGAGGCTAGAAAGCTCATGGGGGGCTACAAGGCTCACGGGGGCTAGAAGGCTCACCCGAGTCACCGTTCAGGAATGTGGCAGCGCGGTGTCATATTACGGGAAACAAGACGACCAGCATCCTAATATGGTACTACACCGAACAACGACGATGCGTCAGTGAATCACGGCTGGTGCAACCAAGCCGCCAGGCTCATATTCCTGGTCGCCCAAGAAAACCTGAATCACACATCAGCGCTTGGTTTTTTCGACTTACCCAACTGCTCCTGCACTAGTGCCTATAGTTGTTGGATTTACATGTGGCCTGTGACTTCTACAGCCCTCCAGTAATTTACATGTGGCCTGTGACTTCTACAGCCCTCCAGTAATTTACATGTGGCCTGTGACTTCTACAGCCCTCCAGTAATTTACATGTGGCCTGTGACTTCTACAGCCCTCCAGTAATTTACATGTGGCCTGTGACTTCTACAGCCCTCCAGTAATTTACATGTGGCCTGTGACTTCTACAGCCCTCCAGTAATTCACATGTGGCCTGTGACTTCTACAGCCCTCCAGTAATTTACATGTGGCCTGTAACTTCTACAGCCCTCCAGTAATTTACATGTGGCCTGTGACTTCTACAGCCCTCCAGTAATTTACATGTGGCCTGTGACTTCTACAGCCCTCCAGTGATTTACATGTGGCCTGTGACTTCTACAGCTCTCCAGTAATTTACATGTGGCCTGTGACTTCTACAGCCCTCCAGTAATTTACATGTGGCCTGTGACTTCTACAGCCCTCCAGTAATTTACATGTGGCCTGTGACTTTTACAGCCCTCCATAAATTTTGGTGACTGTATTTTCATTTATAACCAATTTTCAATAAATCTCATCCTGAATTCCGCAGTAGCCACTGAACCGCTCCGTGGATGACCGGATGACATGAAAGTGACAGATAGTGATGAAGAGACATTGGTATGTTTGGGCTTGGGGCAAGTTGAACAGATGAGTGCAGGCCACGCTGAAGAGACATTGGTATGTTTGGGCTTGGGGCAAGTTGAACAGATGAGTGCAGGCTACGCTGAAGAGACATTGGTATGTTTGGGCTTGGGGCAAGTTGAACAGATGAGTGCAGGCTACGCTGAAGAGACATTGGTATGTTTGGGCTTGGGGCAAGTTGAACAGATGAGTGCAGGCTACGCTGAAGAGACATTGGTATGTTTGGGCTTGGGGCAAGTTGAACAGATGAGTGCAGGCTACGCTGAAGAGACATTGGTATGTTTGGGCTTGGGGCAAGTTGAACAGATGAGTGCAGGCTACGCTGAAGAGACATTGGTATGTCTGGGCTTGGGGCAAGTTGAACAGATGAGTGCAGGCCACGCTGAAGAGACATTGGTATGTCTGGGCTTGGGGCAAGTTGAACAGATGAGTGCAGGCCACGCTGAAGAGACATTGGTATGTTTGGGCTTGGGGCAAGTTGAACAGATGAGTGCAGGCCACGCTGAAGAGATTGACAGTTATTAATAGTGACCTCTGTGACCTTATTATATCAGTTGGGCTGGTAGATTTTGAAACTTACCAGCCTGTCAGGTCTGGTGGACAAAAATGTTAGTTTTCACCCGAGATTCCAACTTGTTGCCTTCAGTTTGACTCGAGGTTTTGCCTGGGATTGCTAAAAAATTGTGTATTGTCCCATGTCAATTCAGGTATATTTCTGGATGATCCCACCTGGCCAGACCAGACTTTCTATCAATGCAGTAAATAAGTTTAGCTGATGACAAACATGCTGCTAAGGGAGCATTCCTGTTTAAATGCATTTATTTTGTGAACAGAGGCTGTAAAATACACATACAGCCAATGCCAAACATTGCTTTTCAACGTTGTCGTTGAGATACTTGTAACCTGATTGTGTTCAATCCTCGAACAGAACGTGATACGATAATGAGGCAACCATGTGACATCAATATTTTGTAATAGTAATGTTTCTGTCCCGCCTTGTTTTTGATCGTGGCATCATAAATTATGTCCTCAGTTTGACCCTTTCTTCGTTTAGTTCAATTGTATCTTGTTAGTACAATCACTTTGCTAAGTACATTTGGTTGAAAGAGTTTGCAATATTTTGGGTGTTGGTTTTATATAATTTTAAATTGAAACAAAAACATTCCTGTTACACTTCACAAAACACAACTGGTAGCCATCTAGAAAATAATTTTTTTTATATTTGACAGAAATGTGCATAATAATAGTGAAAAGTAACAACCAAAATAGGACAATTGTTTTCTTGGGACAAAACTAACAAATATGGTTTCTCTGGGTTGATGATAAAATAACATTGACATTTTTGAAGTTGACATTTATTTTTTCGGCGATATTCCCTACTAAAGTTTGTTTTGTGATTTGAAAATCAAATAATTGTATCACTGCAATCATAACAGCATGTTTCATTCACAAATGCAGCGGTTGTCGGAACATCTTCATTTTAGTGCATGCAACGAGGGACAGTATTGGTGACCATCTTTAATTAGGTAACTCAGTTGTCAAAAAATGTTGCCCGTATAAAAGTTTGCACTGTCTGTATGAGCTGAACCTTAAAAATAACCCTGCGTACGTTAATTATTTTGTACGTTAATTTTCTTTATGGTATATTTCAAGAATTGAAGCCATTACTGCCGCCTTCCTCATAAAACTTTGGGGTAGCGCGTTGTCGGAGTGTCAGAGTGTTTACAAGCATAACTAGCCACGTGCTTAATTATTTACGAAATAGTAATAGCTAATATTACATACGTCATTTCATTTCATTAGTTAATCAAAGAGGGTGGTGAGTGAAAAATATAAATACATTCAGGATGGAAATTAATGCCCTCAAAGGTTTAAACACACATTTTTGCTGTAATTACTGTTTTTGCACACAACTTTGAGCTAACTTCCACGCCTTCTACTTTGACGGACACATTAACGTACATAGTGAACATTTCAAACCTTTTTTAACAATAAATTTGTATCAAGTCTTTCTCATTTATTTTTTTGCTTCTAATATCGTACTTTCATTGATTCAACTAGAGATGTTTTGGAGGGCACTGGAAGAATAATGTACTTCTCAAGAACTAAAATTGTGTTTTGACTGACAAAAAAGTTGAGCTGTGTAATGAAAACTTTATTTAATTTTTTTTTTAAACTCTGTGCTGTGTCAACAGGAAATATGTCAAGGAAATAAATTTATTTATTAGTATTTACACAATAACTGAAGTGAATAAATCATGCACGGTCTGTGAATAAAATATTCACACATTAGCGTATTTTTATTCAGATACAGCTGCCTTCAATATTCTTTTTACAAGATTACTCATTGAAAACTGTGCAACTGAAGTTTTGGGTTTCCAAGATTTCAACAATAATCGTCACCATTGTTAGCCCTTAATAATGTCAATTTTGTTTTAAAGCATATTCACGCTACTATAATTTGCATTAACATATTACATCTTCAATTTATAGTTGTCTGTAATAAAGAATACATTATTTGCAAAGTTATGGAATTTAATAATGATAATATATAAAATACTTCTATTGCGCTAAAATCCTCAGGAGACCCAAGCTCACCGGCGCACCAAAACAAAAGGGGTTAAGCAGTTCATAATCGATAAGTAGTTCCAATTGTAAACAGATGGACTGGTAATCTGGGGAGCTATGGAGGGTAAGCAAGTTTAAACAGACGGCTTTTTAGTTTACGGTGAAATGTTGTTATATTTCCTACAGACATAACACTAACAGGGAATGAAAAACAATCACTAAGTATAATTAAATAATGACTGGAATTTATTTCGGAAATTAATCTGCAAAAACCCACCAGCACTGCAAGCTTTGTAGTTGTCAATACAACCCAACACATTGTCATAGCAAGGATCACAATCATGATCTGAAGGAGTACACAACTGATCCAGCAGTCGTTACAACGCAACACACTGTCATAGCAAGGATCACAACCATGATCTGAAGGAGCACACAACAGATCCAGCAGTCGTTACAACCCAACACACTGTCATAGCAAGGATCACAAGCATGATCTGAAGGAGCGCACAACAGATCCAGCAGTCGTTACAACCCAACACATTGTCATAGCAAGGATCACAATCATGATCTGAAGGAGCGCACAACAGATCCAGCAGTCGTTACAACGCAACACACTGTCATAGCAAGGATCACAACCATGATCTGAAGGAGCACACAACAGAT
Organism: Lamellibrachia columna; assembly: GCA_963662155.1. Lineage (NCBI taxonomy): Eukaryota > Metazoa > Annelida > Polychaeta > Sabellida > Siboglinidae > Lamellibrachia > Lamellibrachia columna. The sequence continues at coordinate 59,907,344 of OY759264.1, forward strand.
CCAGCAGTCGTTACAACCCAACACACTGTCATAGCAAGGATCACAAGCATGATCTGAAGGAGCACACAACAGATCCAGCAGTCGTTACAACCCAACACTCTGTCATAGCAAGGATCACAACCATGATCTGAAGGAGCGCACAACAGATCCAGCAGTCGTTACAACCCAACACTCTGTCATAGCAAGGATCACAATCACGATCTGAAGGAGCGCACAACAGATCCAGCAGTCGTTACAACGCAACACACTGTCATAGCAAGGATCACAATCATGATCTGAAGGAGCGCACAACAGATCCAGCAGTCGTTACAACGCAACACACTGTCATAGCAAGGATCACAACCATGATCTGAAGGAGCACACAACAGATCCAGCAGTCGTTACAACCCAACACACTGTCATAGCAAGGATCACAAGCATGATCTGAAGGAGCGCACAACAGATCCAGCCGTCGTTACAACCCAACACATTGTCATAGCAAGGATCACAATCATGATCTGAAGGAGCGCACAACAGATCCAGCAGTCGTTACAACGCAACACACTGTCATAGCAAGGATCACAACCATGATCTGAAGGAGCACACAACAGATCCAGCAGTCGTTACAACCCAACACACTGTCATAGCAAGGATCACAAGCATGATCTGAAGGAGCACACAACAGATCCAGCAGTCGTTACAACCCAACACTCTGTCATAGCAAGGATCACAACCATGATCTGAAGGAGCGCACAACAGATCCAGCAGTCGTTACAACCCAACACTCTGTCATAGCAAGGATCACAATCACGATCTGAAGGAGCGCACAACAGATCCAGCAGTCGTTACAACCCAACACTTTGTCATAGCAAGGATCACAACCACAATCTGAAGGAGCGCACAACAGATCCAGCAGTCGTTACAATGCAGCACATTGTCATAGCAAGGATCACAATCATGATCTGAAGGAGCGCACAACAGATCCAGCAGTCGTTACAACACAACACATTGTCATAGCAAGGATCACAACCATGATCTGAAGGAGCGCACAACAGATCCAGCAGTCGTTACAACCCAACACTCTGTCATAGCAAGGATCACAACCATGATCTGAGGAGCGCACAACAGATCCAGCAGTCGTTACAACCCAACACACTGTCATAGCAAGGATCACAACCATGATCTGAAGGAGCGCACAACAGATCCAGCAGTCGTTACAACCCAACACTCTGTCATAGCAAGGATCACAACCATGATCTGAGGAGCACACAACAGATCCAGCAGTCGTTACAACGCAACACACTGTCATAGCAAGGATCACAACCATGATCTGAAGGAGCACACAACAGATCCAGCAGTCGTTACAACCCAACACACTGTCATAGCAAGGATCACAAGCATGATCTGAAGGAGCACACAACAGATCCAGCAGTCGTTACAACCCAACACTGTCATAGCAAGGATCACAACCACGATCTGAAGGAGCGCACAACAGATCCAGCAGTCGTTACAACCCAACACTCTGTCATAGCAAGGATCACAATCACGATCTGAAGGAGCGCACAACAGATCCAGCAGTCGTTACAACGCAACACACTGTCATAGCAAGGATCACAATCATGATCTGAAGGAGCGCACAACAGATCCAGCAGTCGTTACAACGCAACACACTGTCATAGCAAGGATCACAACCATGATCTGAAGGAGCACACAACAGATCCAGCAGTCGTTACAACCCAACACACTGTCATAGCAAGGATCACGAGCATGATCTGAAGGAGCGCACAACAGATCCAGCCGTCGTTACAACCCAACACATTGTCATAGCAAGGATCACAATCATGATCTGAAGGAGCGCACAACAGATCCAGCAGTCGTTACAACGCAACACACTGTCATAGCAAGGATCACAACCATGATCTGAAGGAGCACACAACAGATCCAGCAGTCGTTACAACCCAACACACTGTCATAGCAAGGATCACAAGCATGATCTGAAGGAGCACACAACAGATCCAGCAGTCGTTACAACCCAACACTCTGTCATAGCAAGGATCACAACCACGATCTGAAGGAGCGCACAACAGATCCAGCAGTCGTTACAACCCAACACTCTGTCATAGCAAGGATCACAATCACGATCTGAAGGAGCGCACAACAGATCCAGCAGTCGTTACAACCCAACACTCTGTCATAGCAAGGATCACAACCACAATCTGAAGGAGCGCACAACAGATCCAGCAGTCGTTACAATGCAGCACATTGTCATAGCAAGGATCACAATCATGATCTGAAGAAGCGCACAACAGATCCAGCAGTCGTTACAACACAACACATTGTCATAGCAAGGATCACAACCATGATCTGAAGGAGCGCACAACAGATCCAGCAGTCGTTACAACCCAACACTCTGTCATAGCAAGGATCACAACCATGATCTGAGGAGCGCACAACAGATCCAGCAGTCGTTACAACCCAACACACTGTCATAGCAAGGATCACAAGCATGATCTGAAGGAGCACACAACAGATCCAGCAGTCGTTACAACCCAACACTCTGTCATAGCAAGGATCACAACCATGATCTGAAGGAGCGCACAACAGATCCAGCAGTCATTACAACCCAACACTCTGTCATAGCAAGGATCACAATCACGATCTGAAGGAGCGCACAACAGATCCAGCAGTCGTTACAACCCAACACTCTGTCATAGCAAGGATCACAACCACAATCTGAAGGAGCGCACAACAGATCCAGCAGTCGTTACAATGCAGCACATTGTCATAGCAAGGATCACAATCATGATCTGAAGGAGCGCACAACAGATCCAGCAGTCGTTACAACACAACACATTGTCATAGCAAGGATCACAACCATGATCTGAAGGAGCGCACAACAGATCCAGCAGTCGTTACAACCCAACACTCTGTCATAGCAAGGATCACAACCATGATCTGAGGAGCGCACAACAGATCCAGCAATCACTACAACCCAACATACTATCATAGCAAGGATCACAAGCATGATCTGAAGGAGCACACAACAGATCCCAGCAGTCGTTACAACCCAACACTGTCATAGCAAGGATCACAGCCACGATCTGAAGGAGAGCACAACAGATCCAGCAGTCGTTACAACCCAACACTCTGTCATAGCAAGGATCACAACCACGATCTGAAGGAGCGCACAACAGATCCAGCAGTCGCTATAACCCAACACACTGTCATAGCAAGGATCACAACCATGATCTGAAGGAGCGCACAACAGACCCAGCAGCCGTTACAACCCAACACGCTGTCATAGCAAGGATCACAACCATGATCTGAAGGAGCGCACAACAGATGCAGCAGTCGTTACAACCCAACACGTTGTCATAGCAAGGATCACAACCATGATCTGAAGGAGCGCACAACAGATCCAGCAGTCGTTACAACGCAACACGCTGTCATAGCAAGGATCACAACCACGATCTGAAGGAGCGCACAACAGATCCAGCAGTCGTTACAACCCAACACTCTGTCATAGCAAGGATCACAACCACGATCTGAAGGAGCGCACAACAGATCCCGCAGTCGCTATAACCCAACACACTGTCATAGCAAGGATCACAACCATGATCTGAAGGAGCGCACAACAGACCCAGCAGTCGCTACAACCCAACATGCTGCCATAGCAAGGATCACAACCATGATCTGAAGGAGCGCACAACAGATCCAGCAGTCGCTACAACCCAACACGCTGCCATAGCAAGGATCACAACCATGATCTGAAGGAGCGCACAACAGATCCAGCAGTCGTTACAACCCAACACGCTGCCATAGCAAGGATCACAACCATGATCTGAAGGAGCGCACAACAGATCCAGCAGTCGCTACAACGCAACACGCTGTGATAGCAAGGATCAAAACCATTATCTGAAGGAGCGCACAACAGATCCAGCAGTCGTTACAACCCAACACACTGTCATAGGATGGATCACAACCATGATCTGAAGGAGCGCACAACAACAGATCCAGCAGTCGTTACAACCCAACACGCTGTCATAGCAAGGATCACTACCATGATCTGAAGGAGCGCACAGCAGATCCAGCAGTCGTTACAACCCAACACACTGTCATAGCAAGGATCACTACCATGATCTGAAGGATCACAACAGATCCAGTGCAATATTTTGGTTACAGTGATTTCGTGTACACGAAAAATCTAGATTTTGAAGATATACCTGTTATATCCAAACCTCTCATGCACATTTGTAATAATTCGTTTAAGACTGGTGTGTTCCCCTCTAGAATGAAGATAGCCAAGATAAAACCTATATTCAAAAGTGATGCCAAAACGGACATACGAAATGATAGGCCAATTTGTCTTTTGCCACAATTGTCAAAAATGTTTGAGAAACTGTTTCTCACTAGGTTAGACAACTTTATCAATGCTAAGGACATAGTAAATTCAAGTCAGTATAGTTTCCGTAAAGCTATGTCCAATGGAATTAATAGAGGAAATTTAAAATGCAACGGATAATAAGAAACACGCTATTGGTGTATTCATTAATCTTAAAAAGGCCTTCGATCAGTGGACCATGAAATACTTATAAAAAAAATTAATTTCTATGATATTGGAATTAATCTGTTAATTAATAATCAACAAATAACCATAGTACATGTAAAAAAAATTCTAGGTTTATATATTGATGAATCTCGAAACTTGAAATATTAAATAAATATGGTTAGATTAAAACTGTCGAAAGGTGCAGCAGCCATTTATAAGACAAATTGTTTCATTGATCGAAATGGAACGTATATATTATACTGTTCTTTGTTTTCATCACATTTAAGTTATTGCTGTGAAATGTGGGGAAACACCTACACCACAAACATTCATGGCATTACTATATTAGAGAAACGAGTAATTCGGTTAGTTTGTGGGGTAAAACGTCTGGAACATACAGCACTCTTTTTCAACAATTAGGCATTCTAAAATGTCTAGATTTATTTAAGGTCAAGATGGCTATTATTATGTTCAGGGCTTTTTATAATGAATTACCAATTTACAAAAAAAAACGTATGTGTCTGTATATGGTACTAGACACAACGATTCATTCTGCGTAACTCGCTTTCGTACTAATGCAAAATCAATGTGCATCTCCATATATGGAGTGAGATTATGGAACTCCCTTAATGAAAACATTTCCACTTGTAGAAACATACAAGCATTCAAAAAGTACTACAAGTTAGATATTATTACAATGTATTAGTCACAATTTATTTAGCAATGGGTGACAGCATGTGGGAACTATATCAAATGTTTTTCAGCATGGGAGACACCATGTGGGAACTATATTAAATGTTTATCAGCACGTGTGACAGCATGTGGGAACTATATCAAATGTTTATCGGCATGTGTGACAGCATGTGGGAACTATATCAAATGTTTATTGGCATGTGTGACAGCATGTGGGAACTATATTAGATGTTTATCGGCATGGGTGACAGCATGTGGGAACTATATAAAATGTTTATCAGCATGGGTGACAGCATGTGGGAACTATATCAGATGTTTATTGCCATGTGTGACAGCACGTGGGAACTATATCAAACGTTTATTGGCATGGGTGACAGCACGTGGGAAATATATCACATGTTTATCAGCATGGGTGACAGCACGTGAGAACTATATCAAATGTTCATCAGCATGTGTGACAGCATGTGGGAACTATATCAAATGTTTATCAGCATGGGTGACAGCATGTGGGAACTATATCAAATGTTTATCGGCATGTGTGACAGCATGTGGGAACTATATTAGATGTTTATCGGCATGGGTGACAGCATGTGGGAACTATATAAAATGTTTATCAGCATGGGTGACAGCATGTGGGAACTATATCAGATGTTTATTGCCATGTGTGACAGCACGTGGGAACTATATCAAACGTTTATTGGCATGGGTGACAGCACGTGGGAAATATATCACATGTTTATCAGCATGGGTGACAGCACGTGAGAACTATATCAAATGTTCATCAGCATGTGTGACAGCATGTGGGAACTATATCAAATGTTTATCAGCATGGGTGACAGCATGTGGGAACTATATCAGATGTTTATCAGCACGGGTGACAGCACGTGGGAACTATATCAGATGTTTATCAGCATGGGGACAGCATGTGGGAACTATATCAGATGTTTATCAACATGGGTGACAGCATGTGGGAACTATATCAAATGTTTATCAGCATGGGTGACAGCATGTGGGAACTATAGCAGATGTTTATCAGCATGGTTGACAGCATGTGGAAACTATATCAGATGTTATGCATTGCTGACGTACATAAACAGTTCTATCTCTACGACCTCTTCACTACTAGGTGTGGTTTTAACAAGATTTAACAAGATTGCCATCCAAAACAATAAGTTCCAGATGGCAAGTAGACATGGAAACCATTGGCTTATCGAGAGTCCAACAATTTTTTCAACTCTATAGCCTGCCTTTATCAGATATCCGACATTTAAATGTTTTAATATATTCACATTATTACCATTAACACAATCATTTGACAGTTTGTTCCATTCTTTTATCACCATCTGTGAGAAAGAATATTTTCTCGTGTACAGCCTACACTGCTCCTTAACTAACGCTGCTTTGTGTCCTCTGGTTCTACTGCCTTCTTTAAGTTAGAAGAACATATTCCTATCAATATCCTCATAACCATTCAATATTTTAAACACTTCTATTTGTTCTCCTCTCTCTTGGTCTCCTGGTCTCTAGTGTTGTTGAACCACATTCTATTAAAACTGCATCCTCAACCTATTTAGTCTATCATAAAGCCAGTTGATTTGTTGATGTCCTGATATGTGTGAATAGTTTAAGTAATATCCGCAGTCACTTTAGTAAAAAAAATGCATATTTTTTTCAAATTATTGAAACAATTGACTTCAGTCGTTAGATCTGGTAAGGCTCAAAATAGTGGATAACAAAAACGGTAAACACTTTACGGGGTCAAGGCTGATCATGGGCATGATTTCCATCCTCTCACCAATCACATGACAACTTTATGAAATTTCACCAAGAAAAAAATTTGTGAGTTTCAGCATTTCCATTTTCACTTCAATATATTCTGCATGCAGAATTAAATAATATAATAGCGTGTCTGATGATTTCACAAAAAAACTATACATAAAAGTTGCACAAACGAGCTAGCATGTCATAGTGAATTTTCGCAAAATTAATTTGAAATGAGATGATCTTTATGCGGCTTTCATAACAAAGGAATCATTTTGGTAGCTCTTCGTTGTATTCTGTCTAGTTTATCTGTGTCCTCTTACATGCGATAGTTCCCACAATTAGCCCTACAATTGTATTACCTATAGAAACAGCAATCCCACATTGCTCTGAAACTTTCATGTCAGCAATAAATGTTACGTCATTTTCTTTTGTGGTTCTACCTAGTACAACATCCCCCATTTTATATTCTTTGTCCATGTTTACATGTCCTATGTGTATGTATTTACACTTCCCAAAATTAAATAACATTTGCCATTTTTCAACTATTTGATCAATTTGCCTAAATCGTCTTGTAATCTTTGTTTATCTGAATCACTTCTAACCTTTATGAACACTTTTGTGTCATCTGCAAATTTCAGTACTTTGCTAAATATGTCATCTTCTAAATCATTTGTATATATTAAAAAATAGGTCCTAGTAAAATGTCCTAATACGTATCCCTGTGGTACCCCACTGAAAATAAATTTCCAATTTGAAATCTCACCGTCTACTATTACTCTCTGTCTTCTATATGTAAGCCACTTTTCTATCCAGTGATACCTATTACATGAATGTGCATTACTGTGGGCTTTTAGTTTAAGGAATAATCTTTGATGTGGTACTTCATTGAAAGCTTTCTGAAAATCTAAGTAGACAACATCCACTGGTGACCCATCATCTACCCACTTTGTAATTTCTTCAAAAAAACCAAATGAGATTGATTAGACATGACCTTGTCTTTAAAATCCCATGTTGAGATGTATATGTTTATGTATTACAAGGAATGCCACCATGTGGTCTCTAAATAACAGTTGTAATGATTTACATACAACTGATGTTAAATTCACTGGTCTGTAATTATTTTACTTGTTCCTCGATACTTTTTCAAATAGCGGAGTAATGTTTACTTCTTTCCATTCCAAAAGGAACTATTCCCTCATCTAATCTTTTGCAAGTGGTGTACTAATTTGCTCTACAATTTCCTTAAGCAGTTTTGGTAGTGCCAAGTCCTTTTCTTGTGTGGTTCTACCTAGTACAGCATCCCCCATTTTATATTCTTCGTCCATGTTTCCATGTCCTATATGTATGCATTTACACTTCCCAAAATTTAATAACATTTGCCATTTTTCAACTATCTTATCAATTTGCCTAAATCGTCTTGTAATTTTTGTTTATCTGCATCACTTTTAACATTTATGAACACTTTTGTGTCATCTGCAAATTTCAATACTTTGCTAGATATGTCATCTTCTAAATTATTTGAATATATAAAAAATAGGTCCTAAAAAACGTCCTAATACTGATCCCTGTGGTACTCCACTCTCTGTCTTCTGTGTGTAAGTCACTTTTCTATCCAGTTGATTACATCATTACCTATACTATGGGATTTTAGTTTAAGGAACAGTCTTCGATGTGGCACTTTATTGAAAGTTTTCTGAAAATCTAAGTAGACAACATTCATCTACCCACTTTGTAATTTCTTCCAAAAAAAAACATATGAGATTGATTGGACATGACCTTGCTTTTAAAATCCCATGTTGAGATGTATTTGTTTGTTTTACAAGGAATTCCACCATGTGGTCTCTAAATATAAATAACGGTTGTAATAATTTGCACACAACTGATGTTAAACTCACTGGTCTGTAATTTTCTGACTTTTGCAAGTGATGTACTAATTTGCTCTACAATTTCCTTAAGCAGTTTTGGCAGTATCCTATCAACTCCAGGTGATTAATTATCTTTCACCTTCTTAATTTTCTTTGTTATTATTTCAGGAGTTACAAATAACTGCCCTAAATGATCTGATTTATCACCCTCTAATTTAGTAACTGGAACTGGAAGTGAGCTGATATCTTCTGTGGTAAAAACTGAACTGATATACTCATTCAGAACCTTTGCCATTTGAAACCCGTCTGAAATTATGTATCCACTGAGGTCCGACCTTATCTCAAACTTCCTGTTTACTTGTTACATAAGCATAGTCAATGAGATCTTTCTCTTTTCCCCTGTTTAAACTATGATTTCTTTGTAAATATGTTGCACCAAATTGCTTCCTCGCAATCTGCTTCACATTTCAGTGTTATTTCATAAGCTTGGATAGTTTCTTTAGTATATAAACTTACTCCATCTCTCCTTCTCTCTCGCCTGTCCTTCCTAAACATCCTAAACATTACATAGCCTGTCAGTGCTAACTCAGCATCTACAATATCTTTATTTGCCCATGATTCTGTGATACCTATTATGATTTTTGATACCTATTACATGATTCTGTGATACCTATTAAACGATTGTGCATAGGTAGCTGAAACTATCTTGTTAATATCTTCAACTCGGCCATACTCCATGATTCTTAATGACAGAACCCTCTTTCTACACACAGTCCTCATGAACCATTAATCAAACAGTCATAGCCATTTCTCTCACTGACCGCAGACTCCTCATATCATGTATCCAGCAACAATAATTAATAGCAAGAATCCTCTTTCTACAGACAGAACCACGACTACTGGTGTGTTACACTTAGTATTAATCACACAGACAAGTAGTACTTACTTTAGCTTCTGGATCGACTTGTTGTGTTGCAGGGCCTCACACAGCTGTTTGACGAGAGGGATGTCCAGGTCACAGTCACTCAAGCTGAAGGAGAAACAACAGCAGAATTATAAATGTATTCGGCATTATACAGCTTTGTCCAGTGATACTTGTTGTCATTTTATTTGACTCATGTTAGATGATGAAATTATCAATAAAAGTCAAGAAACAATAATCCAGTGATAAAGACTTCAATATTATTCAATATTAATTAACCTATCTCTTTGCAAAGAGAAATGGTAACAACTGCTATTAGTATGCAAATTCTTTATAAACAAATTAATATTTACAGATGCAATTTTAATGTCAATATTAAGGGGAAATATTGGAAAGAAGTAACACCTCAGATGTCAGTAAAATTTCCCCATGCGTGAGACAATTTTTTTTATTTATTGTTGTACAATAACAGCATATGTATGTGCCCACAAATGTTGTACAATAACAACATATGTATGTATGCACAAATGTTGTACAATAACAACATATGTATGTGCCCACAAATGTTGTACAATAAAAACATATGTATGTATGCACAAATGTTGTACAATAACAACATATGTGTGCACAAATGTTGTATAATAACAACATATGTATGTGCACATAAATGTTCCACAATGTGAAAGTAGAAACAGCTGACATTGACGAATCTACTATAATCTGCACTGCTTATGACTCATAGTTGATAGTTGTCATCATCCATTAGTGTAAACCAAAGGGAATGTATTGTAAACTCACTCAAGACTGGTGACACGACACGTGTCCTGTGCCATCACCCAACACAACGCAAGCATCTCCATTGGGTAAATCTTTGATGTTTTGATTTCTTCTGGCATGTTGTCCACAAAGTCTGCGCACTGCGTCTCATAAATGAACTGGGCCAGTTTGAATGCGTCATCCAATTCGCCCTTAAGCTTCTCGATGAATTCTTTGCAGAAGTCCAACAAACCATCAGTTGAACCTAGATGCTTCAAGTAGTACACATTCCTGGGGTCTCCAAGGAGACCACACAGGAATGTGATCACTATCTCGTTTTGTTTGACCGAGCCTTCTAGAAGCTCCCAAACATCAGTGTGTGGTCCTTGGATCAGTCCAACTGCAGCAAAGAACTCCTGGAGGGAGAGATGGGAGAATGACCACGTGCTTCTTCTTGTATCACTGTCATCTGGATCCATTTTCTTTGATCCTGAAAGAAACCCGGTCTGCTTGTCTTCATCTTTAAAACGATGCTGTCTTAGGTCATTGTCGTAGAAGATGATTTTCAATGGATGTGTCATGTTGTCTTTGGCCAACGTGGCATGTTTTAGGAATGGCTCCTTCAAAATGCCGAAAATCCGTTCCAGGTCCAGATCTCTCTCATCGCCTTTCAGTGACGGATGAAGCTTCCGTCCAAGTCTGTATGTCGCTTTCACATACAGCTGTGTCATCGTTCTGATATCTGGCACGCTGCCACTTTCTGATCGCTCAAACATGTCTGCCAGGGTCTTACAGATAAACACACACTCAACCGGCGTGTGGCAGAATGTTGCCATGTTTGGATTTGAGTCGATATTCGTCTGGATGAATTCCCTGAGTTTCCCTGTGCAAAATTTATCGACATATCGCTTGATACCATCCTTGGTGAAGCCGTAAACATCAACGACACGATCAAAAGGTTTTGAAGGGATCTGTTTGGTAGGACGTGTTGTTATGACAACAGTTGCATCAGGCAACAGGCCGCAACTTATGACACAGTAGATCATCCTTGACATGACAACTTTCTCTTCGATAGGGAATCTGTCTTTTGAGTGTCCAACACCCCCTGCTAGTTCATCCCCCCCATCAAACAAGAACAAAACACCTTTAGAGTTTTGGCATATTTCCTCAAGTGCTGCCCTCTTGTCATGCTCTTCAAGTTGCAGACCGTCTAGCAACAGATCACTGAGGCTCCACTTGTCATCTTCAAAGAACTCACGTAGTTTCACGACAAAGACATAGTCAAAATGAGGCCATAATTTCAGTACCGCCCATTCTCTCGCTATGTACTCCACAAGAGTCGTCTTACCCACCCCAGCTCTTCCCTTGATAAGTACTTTCTTGGGAGTAACTTTATCATCCTCCAACTTGCTGAACAACTGTTTAAGTGGCACAACTGGACTAGACCGCCTGAGTCTCTCCAACTTCTCCACATCCCGGTGGGTGAGTGTATCTGGAAGGACTTCCAGCTGGGACTTCTGCAGATGAAGTTGGACGAATTTGTCATCCAGCATGTCATGCTTCTCCAAGTCTCGGTACTTCGCTTGTAGTTGTTCCTTCACTGACGCTGAAAACAAGTGTTTCAGTTTGACCAATCATAAAGTGTTATTGTTAGTGTTGTAGTGTTGAAACATCATCAATTGGTGAATCTACATCACTAGAAAATAAATGTGTTTACAGCACTAGAAGATTGAAATAGAGTATGATTGATGACAATGAAGTCTGCAATAAAATATAAATAACATATAATAATGTCATTTCTTGACTACAAAGTATGAATTGTGTTAATACCATTGCTTTGTGAGATATCTTAGCAGTAACCGTACACTACGTCTACAACACATGAGATATCTTAGCAGTAACTGTACACTACGTCTACAACACATGAGATATCTTAGCAGTAACTGTACACTACGTCTACAAAAGGTCTGGGTCTATGTGTACGAAACATCTGAACATATCAATATAACGCACGCACGCACGCACGCACGCACGCACGCATGCCTGCACACACACATACACACGCACACACACAAACCAAGTCTTACAAAGAAACCCAACCAAAACCACTTGGGCTACCTGTTTACAGAGGAGATTCAAGTCAATTATGCAACTGTACGAATGCATGTTTCTTGTAGTTGTATAAAGCTGGTTCTCTTTAGGTTAACTGCCAAACAATAGAAGTCTACAAAACATTTAGGAATATAGGTTTATCATGCTAATATTAATTGGTGTCTAATTGTTGTTTAATTAGCACTAGTTCAAGTTATGCATTTAGTAACATTAAACATCTTGCAATCATTCCAATTGGATTTGTAATACTCACATTTTATGTTCACAAGTGTTCTTAGTATGAAGATTATTAATAGACATTTTACTTGTCAGTGACCAGCCATAAAACAGCGTAATACATTTTACTTGTCAGTGACCAGCCATAAAACAGCGTAATACATTTTACTTGTCAGTGACCAGCCATAAAACAGTGTAATACATTTTACTTGTCAGTGACCAGCCATAAAACAGCGTAATACATTTTACTTGTCAGTGACCAGCCATAAAACAGCGTAAAACATTTTACTTGTCAGTGACCAGCCATAAAACAGCGTAATACATTTTACTTGTCAGTGACCAGCCATAAAACAGCGTAATACATTTTACAACAAGACTAAATATAAGTTTTCATATTATTATTGTTTATCTTTTGCGATACTTAAGAAGGTTAACATTATTGTATAACACAATAAAATAGCTATGGGCAGGTTTGGCATTATATCAAACTATGATAGAAATTGTAGAAAAATTACCTATATTTCATGAATGATTCACCATCTCCATGAAATTTATTCAATATTAGACAACCAAAGCCATAAATGACAAATGTACCTGCAATGGCCTTGCGTTCTGTCTCTGATTTCTGCTTCCCGTCCACAAGCTCCCGTACTTGTTCTGAAATACAAATTATCACATAATATTAGTAATTTATTACTTCTTGTTTACTGTCCTCTACATCAAATACATTGTATAAAATAAAATGTTTTACACAATACAAGTTTGACACGACAGTTTGCCACGACAGTTTGCCATGACAGTTTGACCTGACAGTTTGACATGAGAGTTTGAAACAACAATATGACACGACAGTTTGACACTACATTTTGACATGACAGTTTGACACTACATTTTGACATGACAGTTTGACACAACAGGTTTAACTAAATTGAACATACAGATAGGCTAAACCATAATTCACATATTGTCACATATATTTATTTCATGTCGCCTACTTAGCGGCTAAGAAAGTTTGATGATTGTCTTATGAAATTACGCGTTTCATGTCGTCTATTTAGACTACGCAGTGGGTGCAACACCCTAATTTTGAGCTTGGCCTATGGTCTTGCCGCTATGTCCAACATTGGAATAACCTTCACGCAGGGCATTCACTTAAGGACATGGTCTTGCCACTATGTCCAACATTGGAATGACCTCAAGGCGGGGCATTCACTTAAGGACATGGTCTTGCCACTATGTCCAACATTGGAATGACCTCAAGGCGAGGCATTCACTAAGGACATGGTCTTGCCACTAAGTCCAACACTGGAATGACCTCAAGGCGGGGCATTCACTGAAGGACATGGTCTTGCCTCTAAGTCCAACATTGGAATGACCTCAAGGCGAGGCATTCACTTAAGGACATGGTCTTGCCACTATGTCCAACATTGGAATGACCTCAAGGCAAGGCATTCACTGAAGGACATGGTCTTGCCACTAAGTCCAACACTGGAATGACCTCAAGGCAAGGCATTCACTTAAGGACATGGTCTTGCCTCTAAGTCCAACACTGGAATAACCTCCAGGCGGGGCATTGACTTAAGGACGTGATCTTGCCACTAAGTCCAACATCGGAATGACCTCAAGGCGAGGCATTGACTTAAGGACGTGGTCTTGCCGCTATGTCCAACATTGGAATAACCTCAAGGCGAGGCATTCACTTAAGGACATGGTCTTGCCACTAAGTCCAACATTGGAATGACCTCAAGGCGAGGCATCCACTTAAGGACATGGTCTTGCCATTAAGTCCAACATTGGAATGACCTCAAGGCGAGGCATTCACTTAAGGACATGGTCTTGCCACTAAGTCCAACATTGGAATGACCTCAAGGCGAGGCATTCACTTAAGGACATGGTCTTGCCACTAAGTCCAACATTGGAATGACCTCAAGGCGAGGCATTCACTTAAGGACATTGTCTTGCCACTAAGTCCAACATTGGAATGACCTCAAGGCAAGGAATTCACTTAAGGACATGGTCTTGCCACTAAGTCCAACATTGGAATGACCTCAAGGCGAGGCATTCACTTAAGGACATGGTCTTGCCACTAAGTCCAACATTGGAATGACCTCAAGGCGAGGCATTCACTTAAGGACATGGTCTTGCCACAAAGTCCAACATTGGAATGACCTCAAGGCGAGGCATTCACTTAAGGACATGGTCTTGCCACTAAGTCTAACATTGGAATGACCTCAAGGCAAGGCATTCACTTAAGGCGTGGTCTTGCCACTAAGTCCAACATTGGAATGACCTCAAGGCAAGGCATTCACTTAAGGTCGTGGTCTTGCCGCTAAGTCCAACATTGGAATGACCTCAATGCGAGGCATTGACTTAAGGACGTGGTCTTGCCGCTATGTCCAACATTGGAATGACCTCAAGTCGAGGCATTCACTTAAGGACATGGTCTTGCCGCTATGTCCAACACTGGAATGACCTCAAGGTGGGGCATTGACTTAAGGACATGATCTTGCCACTATGTCCAACATTGGAATGACCTCATGTCGAGGTGTTCACTTAAGGACATGATCTTGCCGCAATGTCCAACAATAACCTGATATGTAGATCAAGAATCAATCTACTGATTCACATAATGATCCACGATCGACCCTTGACAGAAGTTAAGCTCGTTTCGAGGGACTACCGATGATAATGATGATAATGGTAATGATGATGATTATGGGGATCATGATTGTAATGATGATGGTAGTGATGATAATATTGATGATGATGTTGATGATGATGATGGCAACCAATATTTCTGTTGTGTACATGTTTGTGGCAAACAATTTTCATTTTGGTACAACATTGTCATACTGTTGTAATGGTCAAAATTGTATTTAGTATACTGAAGCCATGTCACGTCAACTCTGATAATTGGTATCATCCAAGCAAAAGGGATCATCCTGAAACAAAATGTATGGAAGCCAATTCAATCACAGAAGCCCTTTCGCTTAAACTATCCTGTGGGCTGATGTCCTTATCCCATAATTGTTACATCCTACTGTAAGCATCGTCTTTTTTCGTACAGAGAGAGCAGCAGAGTTTCATAGTTGTATCTTTAGGTTGTTGGTCCACTCAACAGTTTTAGGGGAGGCTGAGAGGATCTAAGAGATTCCTCCGCTGGAGGCAAACATGCAGCATGGTTGACAATGTGTGGCTGCATTCACATCTTGCAGTGTCTTTGATACACCATTTGTGCACTATATGTCCACATCGACTGACAATGTCATTCACCCTGAATTGCTATATCCAACTACAAACATTAACTGTCAGTATAAATTACACAATAAATCCTTGGCAGAAGACAGCATCCAAGATCTAAAGACCAGAATAAGTCTTAACACAAACAACGTCAATACGACCAACAGGATTGTGGTAACTTACCTTTCACTTCATGCACTGTCACGTTTGTCTCTTGTAGTTGATCTGTAACAAAGACACATGTGACAAGTTTACACATCACCACATACAACTACAACCTGTATGGCCACTTGCACATACTGTCAACATGTGACAAGTTTACACATGACCACATACAACTACAACCTGTATGGCCACTTGCACATACTGCCAACATGTGACAAGTTTACACATGACCACATACAACTACAACCTGTATGGCCACTTGCACATACTGTCAACATGTTGGTTCTAGTTTATTGCACAATTTAAAGAGGCAAATTAATTAAAATACTACAACTTTATTAACATTACTGGTAAAATGTTGTCATGTTTTTTTCTCAAAAATATGTCACATCTCAGGGTATATTTCAAAGTCAGCATGATTAACATGAACGTTAGAACTAGAGGACATGAGGTAACATTAGTAAAGGATCAGTGTAGATTGGATATCAGGAAGTACTCGTTCTCACAAAGGACAATCAATAAATGGAACAAATTATCTACAGATTATGTAACTGCTAGCAGCATGAATATGTTTAAAAACAAGGTTGAAACATATCTCAGGAGGGCGGATTACACATAGATTACTCTCGATAAGCCAACAGCTTCCTTGTCCAGTTGCGATCTGGGCCTTTGCCTTGGATGGCAATCTTAAATCTTGTTAAAAACTCAGATTGAAATATCAGTTAGAGATGTTAACACTCAATATCCTCCTTTGATGTGTGCTTTAAGGAGCACAGGACAGGCTCGAGTTACTTAATGTTCAGATTTTTTTTGGCAGGAACACTGTTTACAGAAAAGTACATATTATATTTTCATGTCAGTGTCTAGCTGCAAAACAACCATATAAAATTTATAGCCGGCCTAAAAAAATAAGATTACTATATTTCACATTATTAATATTATTAGTATTTATCATATCAATGGAAGCTGTCACGTTTACTCCCCACCCAGGGAAAAGGGACTAGCTGAACTACACAGATCACATGATCAATGGAAGCTGTCCCGTTTACTCCCCACCCAGGGATAAGGGACTGACTGAACTACACAGATCACATGATCAATGGAAGCTGTCCCGTTTACTCCCCACCCAGGGAAAAGGGACTAGCTGAACTACACAGATCACATGATCAATGGAAGCTGTCCCGTTTACTCCCCACCTAAGGATAAGGGACTGACTGAACTATACAGATCACATGATCAATGGAAGCTGTCACGTTTACTCCCCACCCAGGGAAAAGGGACTGACTGAACTACACAGATCACATGATCAATGGAAGCTGTCCCATTTACTCCCCACCCAGGGATAAGGGACTGACTGAATTACACAGATCACATGATCAATGGAAGCTGTCCCGTTTACTCCCCACCCAGGGAAAAGGGACTAGCTGAACTACACAGATCACATGATCAACGGAAGCTGTCCCGTTTACTCCCCACCCAGGGATAAGGGACTGACTGAATTACACAGATCACATGATCAATGGAAGCTGTCCCGTTTACTCCCCACCCAGGGAAAAGGGACTAGCTGAACTACACAGATCACATGATCAACGGAAGCTGTCCCGTTTACTCCCCACCTAAGGATAAGGGACTGACTGAACTACACAGATCACATGATCAATGGAAGCTGTCACGTTTACTCCCCACCCAGGGAAAAGGGACTAGCTGAACTACACAGATCACATGATCAATGGAAGCTGTCCCGTTTACTCCCCACCCAGGGATAAGGGATTGACAAGCCTCCCCTGTAGCCGATAAATAACGGATTTCACGGAGCCACTAATTTCGGCCATTTCCGACAAAAATACAAACAAACATTTCGGGCTTATTAAACGTGTTTCAGTGAGCTTTATACATTGAACATATTTATTCTAGTGTCAAGAACATTATGTTAGTAAATAAAAAATGAACTAGGATCAGACCAACTCATACCATAAACATAACCTTGCAGAACACATGAGAAAAGTTCATCTATTCAACATAACACATAAATAATACCAAGGTGTAAAATAAATCCAAAACTATAGTTTAGACGGCAAACATATCATACACACTCCTATAACACATCATTATATAATGTATGTGACTCAGAGTCACCAAATTGTGACAATTGGTGTGTTACTGAAAATAATTTTTTTAAAGAAGAATAGCTGTCCAAATCCACACTAAATTGTGTTTTGTCGTATTGGATAGGTTTTTTTAATGTACATGTCAGGGAAAAAGTTATCAGAAATACCCAAAAAAAAACATTATAATTTATCTTTGGAATTAAAATTTGTATTGTATATGTTCCCCCAACCTGCAAAAATGTGTCTGGATCCACGTTTATCTATTGAAAATATCCTACAATGTATACATGAAAATTAAATAATAACTATTCTCTGCCAGGTACTTTTAACTTTGGAAAACAAAAAACAAATCCATCTTATTTTTGGAATGTCTGCGTCGCATACTAAAAACTAGGGTTTTGTTTCTAAATAAACTATCGAAAAAACACTTAGAATTGTTCTTTTGTGATCTCAGCTTCATGTAGATACCAACACTGTCATATTCATCTGAACCCCAACCATCCTGGGCATAAACAACTGTGTACAACGCTGACTCTTTAAAAAGGGCATTAAATCTTCACCTCTCTCCTGTTTACAGAAGAATGAAGCAGTTCCTGTCCACTTTCAGGTAGTTACGTGTCAAGATGTCTACTTTGGAGGGCAACAAATTAAATTGAATTCAGACATCTTAAAACATCTTGTATATTTATGTAGGTAAATGTCACGATTTTGACGACTCTTGGTCATATATTGTATAGTGATGATGCAATGTCATCATTAGGAATAGAAATCGAATGACAGGTTTGAATGAACTTACTTTCAACTTTCTGCAACTTTGTGCTCACTTGTTCCACTTCCAGGTCTGTCTCCTGTTGTTTTCCTGAAAACACAATGCACTTACAAATGTCCACTAATGATAATATCACAAGCTGTTCAATTAAATTTTTTTTCCTGAAAGTGCGATGACACGCACACATATATATAATAATTTTTCATGAAAGTGCGATGACACGCACACACATATATAATAATTTTATGACTGTCCTAAAAAATGCATGACCTCAAGTTCTCAATGCCATATTTGCAACTGTTTTTAGAAACATTTTACATGTCTTCATTTAAATAGCAGACCTACAAAATGTGAATACTAGTCAATCTAATATTTTAAACTCCCTTTTAAGTTTTAGTAATCATCAATTCATATAGTATTTTCAGATTACATTCAGTTAAATATGTAATGTTTTATATACAAATTTAATTGATTACATGTATTTACAATGGTGGGCACCATCAGGGGCCGTTCACAACTGTCAACATTTACCTGTTCGTACAAAGCATACTACAGTTGACATTTACCTGTTCGTACAAAGCGTACTAAAGTCGACATCTACCTGTTCGTACAAAGCGTACTAAAGTCAACAGTTACCTGTTCGTACATAGCATACTACAGTCTACATTTACCTGTTCGTACAAAGCATACTAAAGTCGACATTTACCTGTTCGTACAAAGCGTACTAAAGTCGACATTTACCTGTTCGTACAAAGCATACTAAAGTCGACATTTACCTGTTCGTACAAAGCATACTAAAGTCGACATCTACCTGTTCGTACTAAGCGTACTAAAGGGGTCATGGCCTATGTATTAAATTTTTAAATGTCAGTCGCATGCAAAATATAACCACCGGTGCATCATGCAGCGCCACATGGTGAACTGCTACAGAATTACTATAGTTTAAATAGTTGTTGCTGTGCTGTATCATCATTAGTTGTTGCTGTGCTGTATCACCATTAGTTGTTGTTGTGCTGTATCACCATTAGTTGTTATTGTGCCATATCACCATTAGTTGTTGTTGTGCTGTATCACCCTTAGTTAGTTGTTGTGCTGCATCACCATTAGTTGTTGCTGTGCTGTATCACCCTTAGTTAGTTGTTGTGCTGCATCACCATTAGTTGTTGCTGTGCTGTATCACCATTAGTTGTTGCTGTGCTGTATCACCCTTAGTTAGTTGTTGTGCTGCATCACCATTAGTTGTTGCTGTGCTGTATCACCATTAGTTGTTGCTGTGCTGTATCACCCTTAGTTAGTTGTTGTGCTGTATCACCCTTAGTTAGTTGTTGTGCTGTATCACCCTTAGTTAGTTGCTGTGCTGTATCACCATTAGTTGTTGCTGTGCTGTATCACCCTTAGTTAGTTGCTGTGCTGTATCACCATTAGTTGTTGCTGTGCTGTATCACCATTAGTTGTTGCTGTGCTGTATCACCCTTAGTTAGTTGTTGTGCTGTATCACCATTCGTTGTTGTTGTGCTGTATCACCATTAGTTGTTGTTGTGCTGTATCACCCTTAGTTAGTTAGTTGTTGTGTTGTATCACCGTGCACAATGGCATGTGTGAACGGCTCCTTAGTTAGTTGTCGTTGTGCTGTATCTATAATACCACACAATTTTTTTATATGCGGTTATGGTTGTTGACATCTGGTTTTGTATACATAACACAGTCGGAGGATTAAGACCTGCCTCCCCTGTAGCCGATAAACAACAGATTTCAACAATTTCGACCATTTCCGACAAAATACATACAAACATTTCGGGCTTATTAAACGTGTTTCAGTGAGCTTTATACATTGAACATATTTATTCTAGTGTCAAGAACATTATGTTAGTAAATAAAAAATTAACTAGGATCAGACCAACTCATACCATAAACATAACCTTGCAGAACACATGAGAAAAGTTCGTCTATTCAACATAACACATAAATAATACCAAGGTGTAAAATATCCAAAACTACAGTTTACACAGCAAACATATCATACACACTCCTATAACACATCATTACATAATGTATGTGACTCAGAGTCACCAAATAGTGACAATTGGTGTGTTACTGAAATTTTTTTTTTAAAGAATAGCTGTCCAAATCCACACTAAATTGTGTTTTGTCGTATTGGATAGGTTTTTTAATGTACATGTCAGGGAAAACGTTATCAGAAATACCAAAAAAAACATTATAATTTACCTTTGTAATTAAATTTTTTATTTTGGGGCTTCACATCAGTGTTCTTCCCCCCCCCAACCTGTAAAAATGTGTCTGGCTCCACGTTTATCTATTGAAAATATCCTACAATGTATACAATGAAATAATAACTATTCTCTGCCAGGAACTTTTAACTTTGGAAAAACAAATCCATCTTATTTTTTTGGAGTGTCTGCGTCGCATACTAAAAACCAGGGTTTTGTTTCTAAATAAACTATCGAAACAACACTTGGAATTGTTCTCTTGTGATCTCAGCTTCATGTAGATACCAACACTGTCATATTCATCTGAACCCCAAATCTACTGGGCATGAACAACTGTGTTCGATGCCGACATGTTGGAAATGATTTGTTAGTTTTACTTTTAAAGAATAACACAGATCACATGATCAATGGAAGCTGTCCCATTTACTCCCCACCGAGGGATAAGGGACTGAGTGAACTATAAGGATCACATGATCAATGGAAGTTGTCCCATTTACTCCCCACCCAGGGATAAGGGACTGACTGAACTACAGGGATCACATGATCAATGGAAGCTGTCCCATTTACTCCCCACCCAGGGAATAGGGACTGACTGAACTACAGGGATCACATGATCAATGGAAGCTGTCCCATTTACTCCCCACCCAGGGAATAGGGACTGACTGAACTACATGATCAATGGAAGCATAACCCCCTACTTAGCCTATACCTCCTACCCCCGTGGCGTAACATCCTACTTAGCCTATGCCTCCTACCCCCGTGGCGTAACATCCTACTTAGCCTATGCCTCCTACCCCCGTGGCGTAACATCCTACTTAGCCTATACCTCCTACCCCCGTGGCGTAACATCCTACTTAGCCTACCCCTCCTACCCCCGTGGCGTAACATCCTACTTAGCCTATACCTCCTACCCCCGTGGCGTAACATCCTACTTAGCCTATACCTCCTACCCCCGTGGCGTAACATCCTACTTAGCCTATCCCTCCTACCTCCGTGGCATAACATCCTACTTAGCCTATACCTCCTACCCCCGTGGCGTAACATCCTACTTAGCCTATACCTCCTACCCCCGTGGCGTAACATCCTACTTAGCCTATACCTCCTACCCCCGTGGCGTAACATCCTACTTAGCCTACCCCTCCTACCCCCGTGGCGTAACATCCTACTTAGCCTATACCTCCTACCCCCGTGGCGTAACATCCTACTTAGCCTATACCTCCTACCCCCGTGGCGTAACATCCTACTTAGCCTATACCTCCTACCCCCGTGGCGTAACATCCTACTTAGCCTATCCCTCCTACCTCCGTGGCATAACATCCTACTTAGCCTATACCTCCTACCCCCGTGGTGTAACACCCTACTTAGCCTACCCCTCCTACCCCCGTGGCATAACATCCTACTTAGCCTACCCCTCCTACCCCCGTGGCGTAACATCCTACTTAGCCTACCCCTCCTACCCCCGTGGCGTAACACCCTACTTAGCCTATACCTCCTACCCCCGTGGTGTAACACCCTACTTAGCATACCCCTCCTACCCCCGTGGCGTAACACCCTACTTAGCCTATCCCTAATACCCCCGTGGCATAACCCCCTACTTAGCCTATCCCTCCTACCCCCGTGGCATAACCCCCTACTTAGCCTATCCCTCCTACCCCCATGGTGTAACACCCTACTTAGCCTATCCCTCCTACCCCCGTGGTGTAACATCCTACTTAGGCTACCCCTCCTACCCCCGTGGCGTAACACCCTACTTAGCTTACCCCTCCTACCCCCGTGGTGTAACACCCTACTTAGCCTATCCCTCCTACCCCCGTGGTGTAACACCCTACTTAGCCTACCCCTCCTACCCCCGTGGCATAACATCCTACTTAGCCTACCCCTCCTACCCCCGTGGCGTAACATCCTACTTAGCCTATCCCTCCTACCCCCGTGGTGTAACACCCTACTTAGCCTACACCTCCTACTCCCGTGGCGTAACACCCTACTTAGCCTATCCCTCCTACCCCCGTGGCGTAACACCCTACTTAGCCTACCCCTCCTACCCCCCTGGCATAACACCCTACTTAGCCTACCCCTCCTACCCCCGTGGCGTAAGTCCACTAAGTAGTTCTTAGGGACTTTCAAAATGGCGGCAAGATGAGGATTACGAAGGAATGGTGTGTTTAGAGACAGAAATATCCAAAATGTACAGTGATGTCAAGTGTTTAATAGGTACCCTTTTCGTCGTGATGACATCACAGACTTAGTTGATTTGACCGGTGACAACTTTTTTATTTCTACACAAAACGGCTCGCTCACAGCAACGCTCCAAAGTCTTGTCGCCTTGCACTTATTTGTTTGTACAATAGAGTAACTTTCAAGTGGTTGTCAGTGATTTGTTTGGCATTAGCAACTAGCAAGGCAACAGTGTCTAAAACAGTCCACAGAGTAGCTGCTGCATTCGCCCAACTCATACCACAACAAGTTCCCTTCCACAAACACTTGACACATCAGCAGGAATCCTCATTAAGGGTTGTAAAACTGCATCAGAGACTGGAACTGTCATTCAACAAGCTGTGAAGCAGACTGTTCACTGATAACAACATGTACTAATGGAAAACTGTATTTTAGCAAGGCAAGGCATTCACTCAAGGACATGGTGCTGCCGCTATGTCCAACATTGGAATGACCTCAAGGCGAGGCATTCACTTAAGGACATGGTGTTGCCGCTATGTCCAACATTGGAATGACCTCAAGGTGAGGCATTCACTTAAGGACATGGTGTTGCCGCTATGTCCAACATTGAAATGACTTCAAGGCGAGGCATTCACTCAAGGACATGGTCTTGCCGCTATGTCCAACATTGAAATGACCTCAAGGCGAGGCATTCACTTAAGGACATGGTCTTGCCGCTATGTCCAACATTGGAATGACCTCAAGGTGAGGCATTCACTCAAGGACATGGTGTTGCCGCTATGACCAACATTGAAATGACCTCAAGGTGAGGCATTCACTCAAGGACATGGTGCTGCCGCTATGTCCAACATTGAAATGACCTCAAGGTGAGGCATTCACTTAAGGACATGGTGCTGCCGCTATGTCCAACATTGGAATGACCTCAAGGTGAGGCATTCACTTAAGGACGTGGTGTTGCCGCTATGTCCAACATTGGAATGACCTCAAGGTGAGGCATTCACTTAAGGACGTGGTCTTGCCGCTATGTCCAACATTGGAATGACCTCAAGGTGAGGCATTCACTTAAGGACATGGTCTTGCCGCTATGTCCAACATTGGAATGACCTCAAGGCGAGGCATTCATTTAAGGACATGGTCTTGCCGCTATGTCCAACATTGGAATGACCTCAAGGCGAGGCATTCACTTAAGGACATGGTGTTGCCGCTATGTCCAACATTGGAATGACCTCAAGGCGAGGCATTCACTTAAGGACGTGGTCTTGCCGCTATGTCCAACATTGGAATGACCTCAAGGCGAGGCATTCACTTAAGGACATGGTCTTGCCGCTATGTCCAACATTGGAATGACCTCAAGGCGAGGCATTCACTTAAGGACATGGTGTTGCCACTATGTCCAACATTGGAATGACCTCAAGGCGAGGCATTCACTTAAGGACATGGTCTTGCCGCTATGTCCAACATTGGAATGACCTCAAGGCAAGGCATTCACTTAAGGACATGGTCTTGCCGCTATGTCCAACATTGGAATGACCTCAAGGCGAGGCATTCACTCAAGGAAGTGGTCTTGCCGCTATGTCCAACATTGGAATGACCTCAAGGTGAGGCATTCACTCAAGGAAGTGGTCTTGCCGCTATGTCCAACATTAGAATGACCTATGTCCAACGATAACCTGATATGTAGATCAAGAATCAGGCTACTGAGTCACATAATGATCCACGATCAACCCTTGACAGAAGTTAAGCTCGTTTCAAGTGACTATCGATGATGATGATGGTAATGATGATGGTGATGATGATGGTGATGATGATGGTGATGATGATGGTGATGATGATGGTGATGATTATGGGGATGATGATGGTGATGATGATGGTGATAATATTTATGATGACGTTGATAATGATGATGGCAACCAATATTTCTATTGTGTGCAAATGATTTTTATTTTGGTACAACACCGTCATACTGTTGTAATTGTCAAAATTGTATTTAGTATACTGAAGCCATGTCACGTCAACTCTAATAATTGGTATCATCCAAGCAAAAGGGATCATCCTGAAACAAATGTATGAAAGCCAATTCAATCACAGAAGCCCTTTCGCTTAAACTATCCTGTGGGCTGATGTCCTTATTCCATAATTGTTACATCCTACTGTAAGCATCGTCTTTTTTCGCACGGAGAGAGAGCAGCAGAGTTTCATAGTTGTATCTTTAGGTTGTTGGTCCACTCAACAGTTTTAGGGGAGGCTGAGAGGACCTCGGAGATTCGTCCGCTGGAGGCAAACATGCAGCATGGTTGACAATGTGTGGCTGCATTCGCATCTTGCAGTGTCTTTGATACAAACATTAACTGTCAGCATAAATTACACAATAAATCCTTGCCAGAAGACAGCACCCAAGAACTAAAGACCAGAATAAGTCGTAACACAAACAACGTCAACACGACCAACAGGATTGTGGTAACTTACCTTTCACTTCATGCACTGTCACGTTTGTCTCTTGTAGTTGATCTGTAACAAAGATACATGTGACAAGTTTACACATGACCACAGCATGATTAACATGAACGTTAGTCAGGAAAGATAACAGAACTAGAGGACATGAGGTAACATTAGTAAAGGATCAGTGTAGATTGTATATCAGGAAGTACTCGTTCTCACAGAGGACAATCCATAAATGGAACAAATTATCTACAGATTGTGTAACTGCTAGCAGCGTGAATATGTTAAAAAGCAAGGTTGACACATATCTCAGGAGGGCGGATTATACATAGATTACTCTCGATAAGCCAACAGCTTCCTTGTCCACTTGCGATCTGGGCCTTTGCCTTGGATGGCAATCTTGTTAAATCTTGTTAAAAACTCAGATTTAAATATCAGTTAGAGATGTTAACACTCAATATCTTCCTTTGATGTGTGCTTTAAGGAGCACAGGACAGGCTTGAGTTACTTAATGTTCAGAGTTTCTCTTAGCAGTAACACTGTTTACAGAAAAGTACATATTATATTTTCATGTCAGTGTCTAGCCACAAAACAACCATATAAAATCGATAGCCGGCCTAACAAAATAAGATTACTATATTTCACATTATTAATATTAATAGTATTTATCATATCAATGGAAGCTGTCACGTTTACTCCCCACCCAGGAAAAAGGGACTGACTGAACTACACAGATCACATGATCAATGAAAGCTGTCCCGTTTACTCCCCACCCAGGGATAAGGGACTGGCCCGCCTCCCCTGTAGCCGATAAACAACGGATTTCACGGCGCCACCAATTTCGACCATTTCCGACAAAATACAAACAAACATTTCGGGCTTATTAAACGTGTTTCAGTGGGCTTTATACATTAAACATATTTATTCTAGTGTCAAGAACATTATGTTAGTAAATAAAAAATAAACTAGGATCAGACCAACTCATACCATAAACATAACCTTGCAGAACACATGAGAAAAGTTCATCTATTCAACATAACACATAAATAATACCAAGGTGTAAAATAAATCCAAAACTACAGTTTACGCAGCAAACATATCATATACACTCCTATAACACAAATAACACTGTTTACTTTTCTGTAAACAGTGTTATCTGTGTAGTTCAGTCAGTCCCTTTTCCCTGAAAGTTATCAGAAATACCAAAAAAAAACATTATAATTTATCTTTGTAATTAAAATTTGTGTTTTGGGGCTTCACATCAGTGTTCTTCTCCCTTCACTCAACCGTTAACAAGATTTAACAAAAATGTGTCTGGCTCCACGTTTATCTACTGAAAATATCCTACAATGTATACATGAAAATGAAATAATAACTATTCTCGGCCAGGAACTTTTCAACTTTGGAAAAACAAAAAACAAATCCATCTTATTTTTTGGAGTGTCTGCGTCGCATACTAAAAACTAGGGTTTTGTTTTGAAATAAACTATCAAAAAATACTTAGAATTGTTCTCTTGTGATCTCAGCTTCATGCAGATACCAACACTGTCATATTCATCTGAACCCCAAATCTCCTGGGCATAAACAACTGTGTGCGACGCTGACTCTTTAAAAAGGGCACTAAACCTTCACCTCTCTCCTGTTTATAGAGGAATGAAACAGTTCCTGTCCACTTTCAGGTAGTTACGTGTCAAGATATCTACTTTGGAGGGACAACAAATTAATGTATTTACAATGGTAGGCACCATCAGGGGCTGTTCACAACTGTCAACATTTACCTGTTCGTACAAAGCATACTACAGTCGACATTTACCAGTTCATACAAAGCATACTACAGTCGACATTTACCTGTTCGTACAAAGCGTACTAAAGTCGACATTTACCTGTTCGTACAAAGCGTACTAAAGTCGACATCTATCTGTTTGTACAAAGCGTGCTAAAGTCGACATTTACCTGTTCGTACAAAGCATACTACAGTTGACATTTACCTGTTCGTACAAAGCGTACTAAAGTCGACATCTACATGTTCGTACAAAGCGCACTAAAGTCAACATTTACCTGCTCGTACAAAGCATACTACAGTCGACATTTACCTGTTCGTACAAAGCATACTAAAGTCGACATTTACCTGTTCGTACAAAGCATACTACAGTCGACATTTACCTGTTCGTACAAAGCATACTACAGTCGACATTTACCTTTTCGTACAAAGCGTACTAAAGTCGACATTTACCTGTTCATACAAAGCGTAGTAAAGTCGACATTTACCTGTTCGTACAAAGCATACTAAAGTCGACATCTACCTGTTCGTACTAAGCGTACTACAGTCGACATCTACCTGTTCGTACTAAGCGTACTAAAGTCGACATCTACCTGTTCGTACAAAGCATACTAGTCGACATTTACCTGTTCGTACAAAGCATACTAAAGTCGACATCTACCTGTTCGTACTAAGCGTACTAAAGGGGTCATGGCCTATGTATTAAATTTTTTAATGTCAGTCGCATGCAAAATATAACCACCGGTGCATCATGCAGCGCCACATGGTGAACTGCTACAGAATTACTATAGTTTTAAATAGTTGTTGTTGTGCTGTATCACCATTAGTTGTTGTTGTGCTGTATCACCCTTAGTTGTTGTTGTTGTGCTGTATCACCATTAGTTGTTGTTGTGCTGTATCACCCTTAGTTAGTTGTTGTTGTGCTGTATCACCGTGCACAATGGCATGTGTGAACGGCTCCTTAGTTAGTTGTCGTTGTGCTGTATCACCGTGCACAATGGCATATGTGAACGGCTCCATAGTTAGTTGTCGTTGTGCTTTATCACCGTGCACAATGGCACGTGTGAGCGGCTCCTTAGTTAGTTGTCGTTGTGCTGTATCTATAATACCACACAATTTTTTATATGCCGTTATAGTTGTTGACATTTGGTTGTGTATACATAACACGGTCGGAGGATTAAGACCCGCCTGCCCTGTAGCCGATAAACAACGGATTTCACGGGGCCACCAATTTCGACCATTTCCGACAAAATACAGACAAACATTTCGGGCTCATTAAACGTGTTTCACTGGACTTTATACATTGAACATATTTATTCTAGTGTCAAGAACATTATGTTAGTAAATAAAAAATTAACTAGGATCATACCATAAACATAACCTTGCAGAACACATGAAAAAAGT
This sequence comes from Lamellibrachia columna, assembly GCA_963662155.1. Classification (NCBI taxonomy): domain Eukaryota; kingdom Metazoa; phylum Annelida; class Polychaeta; order Sabellida; family Siboglinidae; genus Lamellibrachia; species Lamellibrachia columna. Next base: position 59,936,508 of record OY759264.1, read on the forward strand.
TCATCTATTCAACATAACACATAAATAATACCAAGGTGTAAAATAAATCCAAAACAACAGTTTACATGGCAAACATATCGTACACACTCCTATAACACACGTTTATCTATTGAAAATATCCTACAATGTATACATGAAAATGAAATAATAACTATTCTCTGCCAGGTACTTTTAACTTTGGAAAAACTACTCCTATTTTTGGAGTGTCTGCGTCACATACTAAAAACCAGGATTTTTTTTCTAAATAAACTATCGAAACAACACTTGGAATTGTTCTCTTGTGATCTCAGCTTCATGTAGATACCAACACTGTCATATTCATCTGAACCCCAAATCTCCTGGGCATGAAAACTGTGTTCGATGCCGACATGTTGGAAATGATTTGTTAGTTTTACTTTAAAAGAACTACACAGATCACATGATCAATGGAAGCTGTCCCATTTACTCCCCACCCAGGGATAAGGGACTGAGTGAACTACACAGATCACATGATCAATGGAAGCTGTCCCATTTACTCCCCACCCAGGGATAAGGGACTGAGTGAACTACAAAGATCACATGATCAATGGAAGCTGTTCCATTTACTCACCACCCAGGGATAAGGGACTGAGTGAACTACACAGATCACATGATCAATGGAAGCTGTCCCATTTACTCCCCACCCAGGGAATAGGGACTGAGTGAACTACACGGATCACATGATCAATGGAAGCTGTCCCATTTACTCCCCACCGAGGGATAAGGGACTGAGTGAACTACACAGATCACATGATCAATGGAAGCTGTCCCATTTACTCCCCACCCAGGGATAAGGGACTGAGTGAACTACACAGATCACATGATCAATGGAAGCTGTCCCATTTACTCACCACCCAGGGATAAGGGACTGAGTGAACTACACAGATCACATGATCAATGGAAGCTGTTCCATTTACTCCCCACCCAGGGATAAGGGACTGAGTGAACTACACAGATCACATGATCAATGGAAGCTGTCCCATTTACTCACCACCCAGGGATAAGGGACTGAGTGAACTACACAGATCGCATGATCAATGGAAGCTGTCCCATTTACTCCCCACCCAGGGATAAGGGACTGACTGAACTACACAGATCACATGATCAATGGAAGCTGTCCCATTTACTCCCCACCCAGGGATAAGGGACTGACTGAACTACACAGATCACATGATCAATGGAAGCTGTCCCATTTACTCCCCACCCAGGAATAAGGGACTGAGTGAACTACACAGATCACATGATCAATGGAAGCTGTTCCATTTACTCACCACCCAGGGATAAGGGACTGAGTGAACTACACAGATCGCATGATCAATGGAAGCTGTCCCATTTACTCCCCACCCAGGGATAAGGGACTGAGTGAACTACACAGATCACATGATCAATGGAAGCTGTCCCATTTACTCCCCACCCAGGGATAAGGGACTGACTGAACTACACAGATCACATGATCAATGGAAGCTGTCCCATTTACTTCCCACCAGGGATAAGGGACTGAGTGAACTATACTCAGCTACATACGAATGGTTAGAACAAATGTTGTAAAATTATAATGTAAATAAAATAAACATGTTATGGTCATAAGGCTATATTGACATCATGTTTTTGTTTTCATAATTTAATAAAACGATTTTGTTATAAAATATGTAAGTGGGTCATTAGTACTCACTCAATGTTATCTACTTGGTCACCATCGTGAAATAAAGCTTTTACTACTACTACAACTCCTACATATATTTGAAAACATTTTCCATATAAAGCCAAACCAAATATTGCTGCTTTAAGAAAACACATGCTATAAGGAGTGGCATAATTAATTAATTAGAGATAAAGCAGCCAGAAAGAACACAAAAGAATGTTAGTAGATGGGATATTGTACATTGGCTCTTTTTAATTTACACTCGGAGGATTACATGTTGTTGTCTGGCTTTTGTTAATTTACACTATGATTACATGTTGTTGTTTTCTTGTTGCTTGGTTCTTCTTAATTTACACTTGGAGGATTACATGTTGTTGTTTTGTTGTTGTTGATTGGCTCTTTTTAAATTACACTTGGTGGATTACATGTTGTTGTTGTTTTGCTCTTTTTATTTTACACTTGGAGTATTACATGTTGTTGTTGTTTTGTTGTTTGGCTCTTTTTATTTTACACTTGGAGGATTACATGTTGATGTTTTGTTGTTGCTTGGCTGTTCTTAATTTAAACTTGGAGGATTACATGTTGTTGTTTTGTTGTTGTTGTTTGGCTCTTCTTAATTTACACTTGGAGGATTACATGTTGTTGTTTTGTTGTTGTTGTTTGGCTCTTCTTAATTTACACTTGGAGGATTACATGTTGTTGTTTTGTTGTTGCTTGGCTGTTCTTAATTTAAACTTGGAGGATTACATGTTGTTGTTTTGTTGTTGTTGTTTGGCTCTTCTTAATTTACACTTGGAGGATTACATGTTGTTGTTTTGTTGTTGCTTGGCTGTTCTTAATTTAAACTTGGAGGATTACATGTTGTTGTTTTGTTGTTGTTGTTTGGCTCTTCTTAATTTACACTTGGAGGATTACATGTTGTTGTTTTGTTGTTGTTGTTTGGCTCTTCTTAATTTACACTTGGAGGATTACATGTTGTTGTTTTGTTGTTGTTGTTTGGCTCTTTCGAATTTACACTTGGAGGATTACATGTTGTTGTTTTGTTGTTGTTGTTTGGCTCTTCTTAATTTACACTTGGAGGATTACATGTTGTTGTTTTGTTGTTGTTGCTCTCCTCTTTATCCCTGAAGTCCTCAACAACTTCCTCCTCAGACTCTCTTTCACATCTACTTCCTCCCTCAGCTCCTCCATTTTTCGCTTGACTATTCTTTTCACTCCCACAATTCTTCTTACTCAGTTGTTCTCACAAACTCTCTTGTTGTTTTCCATCATCGCCAGTGTTATGTTGTTTTCCATCATCGCCAGTGTTATGTTGTTTTCCATCATCGCCAGTGTTATGTTGTTTTCCATCATCGCCAGTGTTATGTTGTTTTCCATCATCGCCAGTGTTATGCACAAGCTAAGCAGCTTTCCTTTTAGCTTCTGAGATGTATGTTTATGTCCCATCACTCCTTCCTTCCACTTTCCTCCATGCATTCCCCCCATCTCCGTGCCGCCATCCCCGCAAACTGCTCTACACAGGTATACAAAGGTGTCTCGTTGGTTCAGTTTCTTCCCATCCAGTCTTATATCTAGATCTTTTTTCTGCTGTCCGACCCAAAGCACCTCCGTCTTCTCTAGACTTACTCTCAGCGAAAGATTCTTGAAGGTCTGCCTCAGTGTCCACTACTACTGCCAAGTCATCTGCCTGTAGCAACTTGCAGAGAATGTCCCCCATACTCGTTTTCCTACTGATCACCTCCACTACTGCGATGAACAATAGTGGGGTTAGAACACTCTCCTGTCTCGGGCTGATGTTTACCCTGAACTGCTCCAATATTCCAGCCCACACACTACTCTTCCTTTTGTCTCTTCATATGTGCCTTCGACCATCCTCACCTCCACCTCTGGGACACCCATCCACCTCAACATGTCCATATTCTCCTGTCCCTCCAGTCTCTTCTCCACCAGTTGTCTCACAGTGAACATCCCATCCGCCGTACTTCATCCCTCTTCTAAAACCTTGTTGTTCTTCTCCCATTTCACACCCCACTATCCTCCCTGTATTTTCCAAGGTGATGAACATATCCCTTTCTTTTCCACACAGGGACTATCAAACCCGTCTGCCACTCCTACGGGATGTTCACCTCTCTCATGCAGGTATTGAGCAATCTCCTCATCCACCTAACCCCAACACGCTCAGCCATCACCAGCATCTCCACTACTTATCGCTCCGTCTCTCTTCATCTTCTTCTTTGCTCTCTAACTCTGAATCTCCGATCTCCTCCAACTTCGTCAATATCAGTCATAGGAGCTCAAAGATTCAGATATAAAAATGACATACCTCTGACATCTCCCACGTCTCTTCTGACATCTCCCACGTCTCTTCTGACATCTCCCACGTCTCTTCTGACATCTCCCACGTCTCTTCTGACATTGTCCGCTTCTGTTTTCAACTTGGTGTAGAGGTCTCCCAGGTTTTTCTGGAGGTCTTTGTTAGATGCGATAATCTTCAAGATGTCCTGGATAAAACACAGTATGTTACAGGACTTGCAGGCGGGCATGCAGACAGGTGTGGCCATGGGCGCACGCATGTATGAGGGAGAGAGAGTGCGCGTTCATCTGTCCATAGGTGCATGTATGTAACAGTGTTTGTACGTGTACCTTAGTTGACTGTGATTAAATATGCATAGACACGCAAAACATACATCTTCAGCAATGGTACAGTACACCAACATATACACAAATTCTGCGGAAAGATCTTCCCACATTCAGTCAGTCTTGACCCGACACACAAGTGTAGTGACCACCCACAATCTTGACCAGACACATCAAGACACAAGTGCGGTGCCCACCCACAGTCATGACCAGACACATCAAGACACACAAGCATGGTGACCACCCACAGCCTTGACCAGACACATCAAGACAAGTGTGATGACCACCCACAGTCTTGACCAGACATATCGAGACACAAGTGTAGTGACCACCCACATAATTGACCAGACACATCAAGACACACAAGTATAGTGACCACCCACAGTCTTGACCGGACACATCAAGACACAAGTGTGGTGACCACCCAGTCTTGACCAGAAGCTTAGTGTTTTCACCGAAAGAAGACGGGGAGAAGGAACATTAGGAAAAAAGGAAAAAAGCCACTGTTGCTGCTGATGAAAACAGGCAAAGTAGGAAGATGACAGAGAAGGTGTGGAATACGTAATCAAGCTACCGATGGTGGCCTAGCAAATGACAATCTTGACCACACTGCCTGTGTGCAATGACTCTCTGGGCGAACATCATTTTCCAAGGCACAGTCTCTTACAGTGTTAACTGTTGACTTCCGGCTACTTGGACTTGGTGCAGCGACTTGAATTTGGTGTAGATCATTTACAGAAAAACGCGGTATATCAAATAGAATAAGTATTACTATTGAATATATATTATACACAAACGTATTGTAGACATATATTAGGAAACAGGTTTTGTTAATTATTAGTCAGAGGGAGTATTTTAGAGTAAGTTAGTTTCGGATTCTGTCAGGGAATTCAGCGAGCGATAATAGGGTTGTTTACTATTCGAAAATTGAGATAGCATAGTGAATAGTTTACATTGGCTAGATAAAGTGATCTATTTACTTAAATTACATACATAAGGTAATATCTGACATAGTGGTAGTAAACGTTTTCGGTAAAAAGGAATTAACAGCAGGATTTTAGCGTAAATTAGTACACACTGAATTCGTTGTTTTGTTACACAGTGTTCTCCGTATTCGCTAGGTGGCTTTTTTCTCATGCGAGGTTAATAGAAGACAGTTAGCAAGTATATTAGACTAAAGTGTTCTTTTGATCACAAAAACAGCCTTATTCAAGGCTAACGTTGCAAACTAATTAAAACTAAATTGTATGATGGCGCCATGCAAACGGCAGTTAAAGGCCACAAGGCACTTAATTTGTGGCAGTTGTAGTAACTGGGTGGACTTCGTCAAGTCTGGGTGCGAGAAGTCCTGGGCTGAGGTCCAGGCAGATAGTTTTAGTTTTGAGTGTAGGGGATGTACGAAGATGAAGGAACTAGAGGTGGAGTTGGAAGAGCTGAGGCTGCTCGTTGTGGCAATAGTGGGAAGGGAACAGGGGGGTTGTGCCAGTAGTTCCGGTGGGGGAACAGTAGATGATAAAGTGGGGAAAGACACAAGAGATGCTAGGGAGAGCTCACCGCAGCCTGGGAGGAAGCTGAGAGGAGGGAAGGTGACAGGACGTAAGGAGACGGGAAGGAAAGGAACGGGAGGGAAGACAACCGGAGCGAAGGAGAGGGGAGTAGGGGAGACAGGAGGGAAGGAGAAGGGAGTGGGGGAGACAGGAGGGAAGGAGACAGGAGGGAAAACAATCAGAGTGAAGGAGAGGGAAGTGGGAGAGACAAGAGCAAAGGAGTGGGAAGTGGGGGAGACAGGAGGGAAGGGGTCAGGACAGAATGGGATGGATGGGATCGAACGGAAGAGTTATTCTGCAGCACTGATAGAGGGGGTGAGGAAGAGAGCGAGGGTGTTTGTGGGGGATTCGATAGTTAGGAAGACCGACAGAGTCTTAAACAAGGGAGATGATGTGGTGGTCTGCTTGCCTGGAGCCAAAATAGAGGCGATAACTGAGAGGGTAAAAAACATCGTAGGCTCGGGTAAGGGTGGATCTGTTTTAGTACACGTAGGGACAAATAACGTAGAGAGGGAGGGTACAACTGCCATAGTTAGGAAATATAGGCAGTTGGTCAGAACACTAAAACAGACGCGGGTTGAGCAGGTAATACTGTCAGGGATTTTACCTGTAATGGGCAGGAGGGGTCACAAATATCGAAATTGTCGGGGGATGGCAATTAACATGTTAGTCCAGAAGTTATGTAGGGAAGAGGAAGGTGGATTTATGGGGAAGTTTTGTTGGGAGGGCTGATATGTACATGAAGGATGGGCTTCATTTAAGTGGAAAGGGGGCGGCAGTATTCACGGACAAACTTTCAGCAGCAGTAGATAGTGACTTGGGTACAATGACAAATATTTTTGGAAGTAAACATTCTTTAAACTAGAAGTGCAGGGGGGTTACCTAGAGGTGTCTCAAGCAGAACAAGAGGCCACTAGCACAGATAAACCAATATCAAATCATCCGAAAAACATCTCTGAAAAAGGTTATAGATGCGTATGTTTAAATGCAAGGAGCATAGTAAATAAGAAAAACGAATTAAACATTATGGTAGACGATATTGACCCTCACATAATTGGTATAACTGAATCATGGGCCAACATAGATATAACAGATGCTGAATTAGGACTGACAGGATATGTAATGTTTAGGAAAGATCGAATAGGAAGAAGGGGCGGGGGAGTTATTTTATATGTTAAAGAATCTATTCAGGCTTATGAAATAAAACTAGAAAGGGAAGCAGATTGCGATGAAGCTGTTTGGTGCAAAATTGTTTCAGGTAATTCAAAATTAACTATTGGATTAGTTTACCGAAGTCCAAACATAAACGAAGAAGACAACACAAAAATAAAAAACGCTATAAAGGAAGTTAGTAAAGGGGAATGTATCATAATGGGAGATTTTAACCATGGACACATACAATGGAATTCTCTAGAGAGCACACGGATTGAGGACCAACAATTTCTATTTTTAATCCAGGATAGCTTTCTTACTCAGCACGTACTAGAACCAACCAGGGGAGAAAATGTATTAGATATAGTTTTGTCATCACAAAAAGAATTAGTGGACAATGTAAAAATATTTGAACCATTGGGTAATAGTGACCATAATCAAATACATTTTGACATCAATGTAAAATCAGAAAGTAAAAATAAGAAAACGTACAAGAGAAACTTCCACAAAGGTAACTACAAAGATATGAGAAAATACTTAGCAAAGCTAGATTGGAATAACATGCTGATGAATAAGACCGCAATTGAATGTTGGAATATTCTAAAATATGAAATTGAGAGTATCATCGATAAATTTGTTCCCTTCCAAAAACAAGGAAAACGGTGTAGAAAAAAACACTTGTCAAAAGAGGCTATTAGAAAAATAATGCTAAAACAAACTATGTGGAGGGTTTATAGGCATACCAGAAAGGACGAAGACTATGCAAAATACAAAGAGGCACTTAATGCAGCTACAACTGAAATCAGACAATCTAAAAGAAGCTATGAGCAAAAACTAGCATGTAACATAAAAAATGACAGCAAGAGTTTTTATGCATATGTCAGGAGTAAACAAAACGTACAAGACAAGGTTGGACCTCTAGAAGACAGTGCTGGAAATATAATATCACAGGGGTATTTAATGGCGGAAGACCTAAATGGTTACTTCAGTTCAGTGTTTACCAAAGAAGATATTAGTTCATTACCAGTTGCTGATGCTAAATTTCAGGGGGCTAAATCTGACTATTTAGGTCCGTTAGTTGTAACTCCAGAATTGGTAGCTAAGAAAATAAAGGCAATGAAAGATAACAAATCACCGGGAGTGGATGGGATTCCTCCAAAATTACTAATGGAAACAGTAGAACAAATCAGTATACCACTTGCAAGAGTATTCAACTTGTCATTAAAAGAGGGAGTTGTTCCGTTTGAATGGAAAGAAGCAAACATCATACCATTATTTAAAAAGGGTTCGAGAAATAAGTCAGAGAATTACAGACCAGTGAGTTTAACGTCAGTGATTTGTAAATTATTAGAAAGGTTAATTAAAGACCATATGGTGGAATTCCTCGTTAAGCATAAATTATTAAATTCATCTCAACATGGATTCCTTAAAGCGAGGTCATGCTTAACAAATATGTTATGTTTTTTGGAAGAAATCACTAAGTGGATAGACGTGGGATCGCCAGTAGATATTATCTACTTAGATTTTCAGAAAGCTTTTGACAAAGTGCCACATCAAAGATTACTACTTAAATTAAAAGCCCATGGTATCGGGGACAGCATAACTGACTGGATAGAACAATGGCTGATTGACAGAAGACAACGAGTTGTAGTAGATGGAGAAGTTTCAAATTGGAAATCGGTTTTGAGTGGGGTACCTCAAGGATCAGTATTAGGACCTATATTATTCTTAATTTATATCAATGACTTGGACGACAGTATAACAAGTAACGTACTGAAATTTGCGGATGACACAAAACTGTTTAGAAAGGTTAATACTGATGGTGATAAACAACATTTACAAAACGATCTAGACAGATTAGTGAAATGGTCTGAGAAATGGCAGATGTTGTTCAATTTTGGGAAATGTAAATGCCTACATACAGGACATAGGAACTTGAATGTAAACTATAAAATGGGAGATACTGTTCTGGGTACTACTGTAAAAGAAAAGGACTTAGGAGTTACAATAAGCGCTGATATGAAAGTTTCAGAGCAGTGTGGTATTGCAGCTTCAAAGGGTAATCAAATTCTTGGATTGATTAGAAGAAACATAACATACAAGGGAAAAAAGTTAATTATACCTCTTTATAAAGCAATAGTTAGACCTCATTTAGAATACTGTATACAAGCATGGAGACCATATCGTAAGAAAGATATAGATATGCTTGAACGCATACAAAGGAGAGCAACTAAAATGATTCCAGAACTGAGAGACCTTAGTTATGAAGAACGCCTGAAAGAATGTGGTTTAACAACTCTAGAGACAAGGAGGTTAAGAGGAGATCAGATTGAAGTTTTTAAGATATTGAATGGGTATGAAAATATTGATAGAAATATGTTTTTCTCACTCAAGAAGGATAGCAGAACTAGAGGACATGAGGTAAAATTAGTAAAGGATCAATGTAGATTGGACATCAGGAAGCACTCGTTCTCACAGAGGACAATAAATGAATGGAACAAATTGTCTACAGATTGTGTAACTGCTAGCAGCATGAATATGTTTAAAAACAAGGTTGACACATATCTCAGGAGGGCGGGTTATAAGTAGATGAACATTGTTGGACTCTCGATAAGCCAATGGCTTCCTTGTCCACTTGCCATCTGGGCCTTTGGCTTGGATGGCAAATCTTGTTAAATCTTGTTAAATCTAAACTGTGAAAACAGCCATATCAAATAGCAATGATGATCAAATGTTGAGCTGAGAACTAAGACTCCTGGTGGCGAAAGACACAACCAGTCACTAAGAATGAAGTTGGTGACAAGTTGGATTATGTGGCAGAGCTCTGGGCCGAAGTAAACCCAGCAGTTCACATTACTTACCAGTGTGAAGATGGACAAATGCCATGAAAGATAACCTGAACCTTGTAGCCTGCAAGACCCTGAACCGCTGCAGCACACAAGATCCTGAACCACTGCAGCACACAAGACCCTGAACCACTGCAGCACACAAGACCCTGAACCTTGTAGCATGCAAGAGCCTGATCCACTGCAGCACACAAGACCCTGAACCATTGCAGCACACAAGACCCTGAACCACTGCAGCACACAAGACCCTGAACCGCTGCAGCACACAAGATCCTGAACCACTGCAGCACACAAGACCCTGAACCTTGTAGCACGCAAGAGCCTGATCCACTGCAGCACACAAGACCCTGAACCATTGCAGCACACAAGACCCTGAACCACTGCAGCACACAAGACCCTGAACCACTGCAGCACACAAGACCCTGAACCACTGCAGCACACAAGATCCTGAACCACTGCAGCACACAAGACCCTGAACCACTGCAGCACACAAGACCCTGAACCACTGCAGCACACAAGACCATGAACCACTGCAGCACACAAGATCCTGAACCACTGCAGCACACAAGACCCTGAACCACTGCAGCACACAAGACCCTGAACCACTGCAGCACACAAGACCCTGAACAACTGCAGCCCACAAGACCCTGAACAACTGCAGCATGCAAGAGCCTGAACCACTGCAGCACACAAGACCCTGAACCATGCAGCATGCAAGACCCTGAACCATGCAGCCCACAAGACCCTGAACCACTGCAGCACACAAGACCCTGAACCACTGCAGCACACAAGACCCTGAACCACTGCAGCACACAAGACCCTGAACCACTGCAGCACACAAGACCCTGAACCACTGCAGTGTGTAAGACTTAGTGAACAACTAAAGAACCCAACAAATTATGGAAATTTATACAGTATAACTGTTGTTGTTGCAGGTGTCAACATTACCACTTTTGGACAGGAAATACCTCTTTTTTTCTTGGTCCTGCTTTCCCGCTCTTTGAACAAAATGTCCCATGTTTTGTAAATAAAAAATTTACAAAATCCATGGTGAAATCGATTGAACATGAAGTCATTTCAGGCACGTTGCTTCCTTGGTCTCATGTGTTTTCACATTTTCTTGTGCATGCCTTCACCGCGAACAAGAATGGCATATCAAAATGGCAACCCGTGAAACAACATATTAAAAGTGCCATCTGTGACAACTGTCTTAATCGCTGTATTCACGCATTCTCAGTCAACATCTGTTCTGTAGTTTCTTCCTATAGTGTGTATATTTACAAGTCGAAATTACAGAGGCATGTTGCGATCACAAACGTCATACTATATTCTAAAATGTCACACACATATATTGCAGGTACCTTTTTGTTCGTACTCGTCTGGTCTTCAACCATGTCTTTCCAGATGCTGCGTTCAAGTTCCAGAACTGCAGCGGCATTGATGTCCAGAGACATGGCTTGAATCTATCACACAACACAACGACACAAACATATATCTTCAATGTTGGAAAGCTAGTTCATATAACAAATAATGTGTGCCCAGAAAATATGATGTTACTTTATGACTCATGCACTGACCTTTTGTTGAACTGTGATCATTGTCCCAATGTATAACGACATTTTGAGTAAACGCAACATGTTTGGCTTCAGCAATTAACCAAATCATATAATAAAAATTTATTAAGTTTCATTGTAATATATAATTAACTTGTAATATATAATTAATCCAGCCACTCTGTCAAGTGGTTGGCCTCCTAAACCATTTGCCTTCAACTCAAGTCCACAACATACTGATAGCACCTCACATTACAACTAACATATCCATTCCGTAAACCACTTGCCATCAACTCAAGTCTTATACCACAACATACTGTTAGCACAACCTCACATTACAGCTAACATATCCACTCTTAAACCACTTGCCATCAACTCAAGTCTTATACCACAACATACTGTTAGCACAACCTCACATTACAGCTAACATATCTACTCCTAAACCACTTGCCATCAACTCAAGTCTTATACCACATCATACTGTTAGCACAACCTCACATTGCAGCTAACATATCTACTCCTAAACCATTTGCCATCAACTCAAGTCTTATACCACAATATACTGTTAGCACAACCTCACATTATAGCTAACATATCCACTCCTAAAATAAGAACTCAACAGATGTTTCTGTTATGATAACTTGAAGGGGCTCTTACTAATTACCTGTAACATGACGATGCATTTAAACATATTATATAATGCATATGAGTCAGTAAATAAATGTCCTTGCATACGTTTATTTACATTTTTTATTTAAACATTGTCATTATATAAAACTTTTTATAAGTAAGTAAATAAATGTCCTTGCATATGGTTATTTACATGTTTGATTTAAACATTGCTATTATATAATACTTATAAGTAAATAAACGTCCTTGTATGTTTATTTACAAGTTTGATTTAAACATTGCTATTATATACACTGTAATACTTATAAGTAAATAGATGTCCTTGCATATGTTTATTTACATGTTTGTTTTTCAAAGATGTTATGTCAATTAGAGAAGAAATTATAGAAGCTTATATTGTTTGTTTGCTGAATTAAAGCCATGTCAGAGAAGAAGACCCTTGGCTTGTTAAGATAATTCATTCATTACTACTCACCGATACATAATATAGTTACCTTGTTTATCTCCACGATTGCACTTTGTGCTGAGGCATAGTTCTGCAGACCTGCTTCCTGCAGTAAGTCGACCATTTTGCCAAGGTATGTTGTCAGCTCAACTGAGGTCACCCCCAAGTTGTGACTATGCATGATGTCATTCCTGACTTGTCTCACCTAAGTACAAGAACATATGACATGACGTAATGACAATATGTGACATATATTAATGCTGAACATGCAATTAACAACAAATGTAAACAAAATGGCAACTGTTATGTCTTTTCCGGTTCCGGTTCAGGTGCACAAGCGTACGTAGTAACAGCTGCTCAAAATCTTAATCCTAACTAACCACTCAAAGTTCTTTAACTAATAGTTCAACTTATAGCACAAGTCAAACTAGATACTGTTAACAGTGCCAAAAATTAAATAACTTCTACCTTCTAGGATTCCCAAAATAACTTTAACTTTGAAATAAAAAATTTCCCGCCATATTAAAGTAAACAAAGGAAAAAAAGAACTCCAAGCAACGCTCGACACACAAAACTTTGACATAGGAAATTAGGTAGACATAAACATTAGTTAGACAAAACACTAGAAATTAGTTAGATATAAATACATTTCTTCAACCATCCTGCACAAATTCTTGACATACTAATTTGGCCCTTTCATCAAGGCAACTCAATATACCCAGAGTCGCCCTGGGTATCGCTCTTCGTTTCTGTAAATAAACCACTGAATTTCTGATCTACCCCCCCAGACTCAATCTCTTTCTCCCAGCACTGCCTTGATCCTTTGCACAACACAATATTATATAAAAATTATAAAAGCAACAAAAATAGTTACTCCAACTCAGTCTTAAAGTAGACATAAAATAAATAAAACTAAAGTAGCCAGGTTATGGCAAGTAAAAAAAACCAAGGACAAAAAGTTAAAATTAACATATGACATGACGTAATGACAATATGTGACATATATTAATGCTGAACATGTAATTAACAACAAATGTAGACAAAATATTATTATTATTAATTGTGCAATTTTTTACGAAGTGACATAATGTGGATATCAAATCAAGAATGTATTAAATGCAGACATTAATTTTGCACAGATTATTTTCAAAGATGTGTACATTTTTAATCATATGTTTTATGGTAGCTGAGATTGAATTGAGTAGTTTCAGTAGATTTTAAGATAAATTAACAATTTCTTCACAGATTATATACAATATTCCAGATTAAAATTAGGAGTTTTTCATATATTTGGTTGTTACAAGATTTAAAAAAATGTTAATGTGAACAAACATGTGGCAAGGCGTGTTTAGCTAGTAGCTAGGTAGCTTCAAAGGTACAACAAACTATGTTAGCGCTAATATTTGCTGGTTTAAGGACATGATCTAGTTAGGTAGATATAATACTGATGTTTACTGGAATCACAGTAACCAGACGGTACGTTCCGCATTCACGGTGAACGAATATAGTTGGTTCGAAGATCGAAGCACACGCGGTCATTACTACGGAAACATCGTCAGTGTTTCTAAGAAGTCAGGGGGATTTCCAAAAGGACTGTTTTTTAAAGGAAGGATTGACAAAGTATGGCGTGATTATTTGTGGTGTCGACATTCAGTTCAACATATCCTAGCATGTTATGAAGAAAAAAAGAAAAAAATCAACTGACACGCTAGCGGCCCAGCAACCTTAAGTGATAGTAATAGTAAATTAGTCAGAATAATACTGATTGCATAGTATTTAATTGCATCAACATCAATGAAGACGTGTAATACTGATTATCACAACATACAACTACATAATGTACTGAATTTGATAATCGTTCATTTCAGTCAACCTGATCAAACAAATATCCATCTTCTGTTACAATGTTTTAAATGTTGAGGTACAAATAAAGCATCACAAGGTATAAAGAATTGTCAATTGATCTAAGCAACAGTCGACGTGTATACACTCTTTAACTTACATCCAAATAAAGTGAGCATTTAAATACAATTCAGTTCACCTGCCTCAGTTTGATAATCATCATTAAATGGCTGCAATCATTAAATGTCTGCAATCATTGAATGGCTGCAATCATTGAATGGCTGCAATCATTGAATGTCTGCAATCATTGAATGGCTGCAATCATTGAATGGCTGCAATCATTGAATATCTGCAATCATTGAATGGCTGCAATCAATGAATGTCTGCAATCATCTAATGGTTGCAATCATTGAATGTCTGCAATCATTAAATGGTTGCAATCATTAAATGTCTGCAATCATTAAATGGCTGCAATCATTCAATGGCTGCAATCATTAAATGATTGCAATCATTAAATGATTGCAATCATTAAATGTCTGCAATCACTAAATGGCTGCAATCATTAAATGGCTGCAATCATTAAATGGCTGCAATCATTAAATGGCTGCAATCATTAAATTAATGCAATTATTAAATGGATGCAATCATTAAATGGATGCAATTATTAAATGGATGCAATCATTAAATTGATGCAATAATTAAATGTCTGTAATCATTAACTGGCTGATAACAGAACACATTTTATGGAATGAAACTACAAACTTACCAATTTGACTTTTGTTGCATCCAACAGACCTGCAAACACTCGACAGTTAAGAATGAGCTGAAGAAACCCAGCAGTGTCGGTGTCAGCTGGGTTGTAACTTGATGGGTCTTTCCCAGCACCCATAAACACTTTGGCCATCTGCCATGACTGAAGTGGCCACTCCTGGACATCTGTGTTCTTCCAACAGAACTGGCCTGTAGCCAGTTGGCTCGCGATGCTCCCGAGCCATGCGTCGCACACACCACAGGTACAGTTAACTTTATAGGACTTGTTTCCTTTGTCAAATGTGATCTTCTTGGATGATTTTGGGAAGGGACAAACTGTATTTCCATGTTCGACTATCAGAGAGCTGTGGAATTTGTTGATTTCAGCAGTACAGAAGTCAATCAAGCCTTCACCACAACACTTCAATCCCTGGCCAGCCTTGAGCCAGTTTAGATAGTCTGGCCGACGGAATCTGGCAATAACACTGGATGTAGGCCAAATGAATCTTCCAAGTGTGCCAAAAACTGTACCAATGGTGGCTGTTGTATACCAAATGAATCGTTGAGGTACGCTGAAAGCTGTACCCATGTTGATCCTGTAAGACAAGCATAACTAATAAGTAGTGTATATATATATATGTATATATATATATATATATATATACATACATACATGCAAGAATTGCAATATGCAAGTTTTCCAGCCACATCATCCTGAAGGGAATGCCAGCAGCTTTTGCTTCTATATATGTATTACTTGACACAAACTGAAGAGCTGAGGAACATCCTCATGGAAGGACATGTCTACTTTCAAATGAAAAGACAACATCAAGTGACAGTAGAGAATGGTATCACTAAGTAGACACTGGTGGGGCTGTATCCTCCCATTCAAGGGGTGACAATAGGGAATGTCATCACTAAGTAAACACAAGTGGGGCTGTATCCTTCCATTCAAGGGGTGACAATAGGGAATGTTATCACTAAGTAAACACAAGTGGGGCTGTATCCTCCCTTTCAAGGGGTGACAATAGGGAATGTTATCACTAAGTAAACACAAGTGGGGCTGTATCCTCCCATTCAAGGGGTGACAATAGGGAATGTCAT
Organism: Lamellibrachia columna; assembly: GCA_963662155.1. NCBI lineage: Eukaryota > Metazoa > Annelida > Polychaeta > Sabellida > Siboglinidae > Lamellibrachia > Lamellibrachia columna. The sequence continues at coordinate 59,952,674 of OY759264.1, forward strand.
CACTAAGTAAACACAAGTGGGGCTGTATCCTTCCATTCAAGGGGTGACAATAGGGAATGTTATCACTAAGTAAACACAAGTGGGGCTGTATCCTCCCTTTCAAGGGGTGACAATAGGGAATGTTATCACTAAGTAAACACAAGTGGGGCTGTATCCTCCCATTCAAGGGGTGACAATAGGGAATGTTATCACTAAGTAAACACAAGTGGGGCTGTATCCTCCCTTTCAAGGGGTGACAATAGGGAATGTTATCACTAAGTAAACACAAGTGGGGCTGTATCCTTCCATTCAAGGGGTGACAATAGGGAATGTTATCACTAAGTAAACACAAGTGGGGCTGTATCCTCCCTTTCAAGGGGTGACAATAGGGAATGTTATCACTAAGTAAACACAAGTGGGGCTGTATCCTCCCATTCAAGGGGTGACAGTAGAGAAAGGTATCACTAAGTAAACACAAGTGGGGCTGTATCCTCCCATTCAAGGGGTGACAACAGGGAATGTCATCACTAAGTAAACACAAGTGAGGCTGTATCCTCCCATTCAAGGGGTGACAATAGGGAATGTCATCACTAAGTAAACACAAGTGGGGCTTTATCCTCCCGTTCAAGGGGTGACAATAGGGAATGTCATCACTAAGTAAACACAAGTGGGGCGGTATCCTCCCATTCAAGGGGTGACAATAGGGAATGTTATCACTAAGTAAACACAAGTGGGGCTGTATCCTCCCATTCAAGGGGTGACAATAGGGAATGTTATCACTAAGTAAACACAAGTGGGGCTGTATCCTCTCATTCAAGGGGTGACAATAGGGAATGTCATCACTAAGTAAACACAAGTGGGGCTGTATCCTTCCATTCAAGGGGTGACAATAGGGAATGTTATCACTAAGTAAACACAAGTGGGGCTGTATCCTCCCATTCAAGGGGTGACAATAGGGAATGTTATCACTAAGTAAACACAAGTGGGGCTGTATCCTCCCATTCGAGGGGTGACAATAGGGAATGTCATCACTAAGTAAACACAAGTGGGGCTGTATCCTCCCATTCAAGGGGTGACGATAGGGAATGTTATCACTAAGTAAACACAAGTGGGGCTGTATCCTCTCATTCAAGGGGTGACGATAGGGAATGTTATCACTAAGTAAACACAAGTGGGGCTGTATCCTCCCATTCGAGGGGTGACAATAGGGAATGTCATCACTAAGTAAACACAAGTGGGGCTGTATCCTCCCATTCAAGGGGTGACGATAGGGAATGTTATCACTAAGTAAACACAAGTGGGGCTGTATCCTCCCATTCAAGGGAATGTTATCACTAAGTAAACACAAGTGGGGTTGTATCCTCCTGTTCATGGGGTGACAATAGGGAATGTTATCTCTAAGTAAACACAAGTAGGGCTGTATCCTCCCCAGGGCACAGTGTCATATTAAATGATCTGGGCGTCTGAATTAGTGGGATTTTATTTGGCTAACTTTACTGACAATACTGGTCCCTTTGCTGTGACTGTGCCGTGGAATGAGTCTGCACAAAACCAGGGGCTTAGACTTATGGCTAGGACTAGCTAGTGGAAATATTATTCATGTATGACTACCTATATAATGTTCTTAATAGTTAAGTTGGTATGTGTCAGTTGGTTAGTACTTGTCTTAAGTGCAAGTACCAATACTAGACCACAACCCTCATATTTGTAAGTTGGCTAGTACTTGTCTTAAGTCCCAGTACTTGACCACAACCATCATATTTGTAAGTTGGCTAGTACTTGTCTTAAGTCCCAGTACTTGACCACAACCCTCATATTTGTAAGTTGGTTAGTACTTGTCTTAAGTCCCAGTACTTGACCACAACCCTCATATTTGTAAGTTGGTTAGTACTTGTCTTAAGTGCAAGTACCAATACTGGACCATGACCCTCATATTTGTAAGTTGGTTAGTACTTGTCTTAAGTGCAAGTACCAATACTGGACCATGACCCTCATATTTGTAAGTTGGTTAGTACTTGTCTTAAGTGCAAGTACCAATACTGGACCATGACCCTCATATTTGTAAGTTGGTTAGTACTTGTCTTAAGTGCAAGTACCAATACTGGACCATGACCCTCATATTTGTAAGTTGGTTAGTACTTGTCTTAAGTGCAAGTACCAATACTGGACCATGACCCTCATATTTGTAAGTTGGTTAGTACTTGTCTTAAGTGCAAGTACCAATACTGGACCATGACCCTCATATTTGTAAGTTGGCTATTACTTGTCTTAAGTCCAAGTACCAGTACTTGACCACAGCCCTCATATTTGTAAGTTGGTTAGTACTTGTCTTAAGTCCAAGTACCAATACTGGACCACGACCCTCATATTTGTAAGTTGGCTAGTACTTGTCTTAAGTCCAAGTACCAGTACTTGACCACAGCCCTCATATTTGTAAGTTGGCTAGTACTTGTCTTAAGTCCAAGTACCAGTACTTGACCACAGCCCTCATATTTGTAAGTTGGTTAGTACTTGTCTTAAGTCCAAGTACCAATACTGGACCATGACCCTCATATTTGTAAGTTGGCTAGTACTTGTCTTAAGTCCAAGTACCAGTACTTGACCACAACCCTCATAGTTCATAGTTGTACACATTTTCTGTTTCATAGATTACATCTCTTCTCCACTGAGCATATTATTCCATTAGCTCCACAAAATGGAAGGAAGCCACTGATCAAGCTAATCCAAAGAAGACATGAATATTGCTGGATCCCAGTAAAGATCATCTTGTATGCAGCCTCTACTATTATTTTCATGATTTCTATTGTGTATTTGTCAAAAGAAATATAATATTATAATTATCGTAGCACTTTGTAATTAGAAAAACAAAAATGTGTATGCTTCCTAAATTATTTGGCAGATAACCCTGTTGAAACGAGGAACATAGTATTGCTGTATTAACCAACGGGTTACGACCCTACGATTTTTCAGGAATTTGGGATGTGGCCAACTGTGGGTGATATTACATGTAATGTTAATGAAGTAACTTAACTTTAACTGGAAGTGGACCTGTCATCGCTGGTCAGACAGGTCATTTCTGGAAATGCCAATGAAGTGGGACAAAGAACAATGATTCAGCCTACATTCACACATGGTGTGGGAAAAACTCAGTTTCACATTTCAACAGGTTTATCTCCCAGGGTAGTGCTACTATCACCCCTGGTTAGTGAGGATGTCTGTCAGGGGTAGTGCTACTATCACCCCTGGTTAGTGAGGATGTCTGTCAGGGGTAGTACTACTATCACCCCTGGTTAGCGAGGGTGTCTGTCAGGAGTACTGTAGTACTACTACCACCCCTGGTTAGCGAGGGTGTCTGTCAGGAGTACTGTAGTACTACTATCACCCCTGGTTAGCGAGGATGTCTGTCAGGGGTAGTGTAGTACTACTACCACCCCTGGCTAGCGAGGGTATCTGCCAGGGGTAGTGCAGTACTACTACCACCCCTGGTTAGCGAGGGTATCTGCCAGGGGTAGTGCAGTACTACTACCACCCCTGGCTAGCGAGGGTATCTGCCAGGGGTAGTGCAGTACTACTACCACCCCTGGTTAGCGAGGGTATCTGCCAGGGGTAGTGCAGTACTACTACCACCCCTGGCTAGCGAGGGTATCTGCCAGGGGTAGTGCAGTACTACTACCACCCCTGGTTAGCGAGGGTATCTGCCAGGGGTAGTGCAGTACTACTACCACCCCTGGTTAGCGAGGGTATCTGCCAGGGGTAGTGCAGTACTACTACCACCCCTGGTTAGCGAGGGTATCTGCCAGGGGTAGTGCAGTACTACTACCACCCCTGGTTAGCGAGGGTATCTGCCAGGGGTAGTGCAGTACTACTACCACCCCTGGCTAGCGAGGGTATCTGCCAGGGGTAGTGCAGTACTACTACCACCCCTGGTTAGCGAGGGTATCTGTCAGGGGTAGTGCAGTACTACTACCACCCCTGGTTAGCGAGGGTATCTGCCAGGGGTAGTGCAGTACTACTACCACCCCTGGTTAGCGAGGGTATCTGCCAGGGGTAGTGCAGTACTACTACCACCCCTGGTTAGCGAGGGTATCTGCCAGGGGTAGTGCAGTACTACTACCACCCCTGGTTAGCGAGGGTATCTGTCAGGGGTAGTGCAGTACTACTACCACCCCTGGTTAGCGAGGGTATCTGCCAGGGGTAGTGCAGTACTACTACCACCCCTGGTTAGCGAGGGTATCTGTCAGGGGTAGTGCAGTACTACTACCACCCCTGGTTAGCGAGGGTATCTGCCAGGGGTAGTGCAGTACTACTACCACCCCTGGTTAGCGAGGGTATCTGCCAGGGGTAGTGTAGTACTACTACCACCCCTGGTTAGCGAGGATTTCTGTCAGGGGTACAATAGTACTACTACCACCCCTGGCTGGTGAGGGTGCCTGCGAGGGGTAGTGCAGTGCTACTACCACCCCGGTTAGCAAGGGTGTCTGTCAGGGGTAGTGCAGTACTACTAACACACCTGGTTAGCGAGGGTGCCTGCCTGGTGTGGTGCAGTGCTACTACCAACCCTGGCTGGTGAGGGTGCCTGCCTGGTGTGGTGTAGTGCTATTACCAACCCTGGCTGGCGAGGGTGCCTGCCTGGTGTGGTGCAGTGCTACTACCAACCCTGGCTGGTGAGGGTGTCTGCCTGGTGTGGTGTAGTGCTATTACCATCCCTGGCTGGTGAGGGTGCCTGCCTGGTGTGGTGCAGTGCTACTACCAACCCTGGCTGGTGAGGGTGCCTGCCTGGTGTGGTGTAGTGCTATTACCAACCCTGGCTGGCGAGGGTGCCTGCCTGGTGTGGTGTAGTGCTATTACCAACCCTGGCTGGCGAGGGTGCCTGCCTGGTGTGGTGCAGTGCTACTACCAACCCTGGCTGGTGAGGGTGTCTGCCTGGTGTGGTGTAGTGCTATTACCAACCCTGGCTGGCGAGGGTGCCTGCCTGGTGTGGTGCAGTGCTACTACCAACCCTGGCTGGTGAGGGTGCCTGCCTGGTGTGGTGCAGTGCTACTACCAACCCTGGCTGGTGAGGGTGTCTGCCTGGTGTGGTATAGTGCTATTACCAACCCTGGCTGGTGAGGGTGCCTGCCTGGTGTGGTGCAGTGCTACTACCAACCCTGGCTGGTGAGGGTGTCTGCCTGGTGTGGTGTTGTGCTACTATCAACCCTGGCTGGTGAGGGTGCCTGCCTGTGGTGGTGCAGTGCTACTACCAACCCTGGCTGGTGAGGGCGCCTGCCTGGTGTGGTGCAGTGCTACTATCAACCCTGGCTGGTGAGGGTGCCTGCCTGGTGTGGTGCAGTGCTACTACCAACCCTGGCTGGTGAGGGTGCATGCCTGTGGTGGTGCAGTGCTACTATCAACCCTGGCTGGTGAGGGTGCCTGCCTGGTGTGGTGCAGTGCTACTACCAACCCTGGCTGGTGAGGGTGCCTGCCTGGTGTGGTGCAGTGCTACTACCAACCCTGGCTGGTTAGGGTGCGTGCCTGTGGTGGTGCAGTGCTACTACCACCCCTGGCTGGTGAGGGTGCCTGCAAGGGGTAGTGCAGTGCTACCACCAACCCTGGCTGGTGAGGGTGCCTGCCTGGGGTAGTGCAGTACTGCTACCACCCCTGGTTAGTGAGAATGCTGCCATTGTAATTTACAAAGTCAACGTGGATGTGCTTTGCCCCGCATCTGTGTGCTCTTTAACCCACCCTGAATGGGTCATCTGTGTGCTCTTTAACCCACCCTGAATGGGTCATCTGTGTGCTCTTTAACCCACCCTGAATGGGTCATCTGTGTGCTCTTTAACCCACCCTGAATGGGTCATCTGTGTGCTCTTTAACCCACCCTGAATGGGTCATCTGTGTGCCCTTTAACCCACCCTGAATGGGTCATTAGACCTACAAAAATAATGTATGCCACATTATTGCTCAAATGAACCCTTGGGCGGATCCAGGGGGTCATCAGATGCCCTGGCACCCCTTTATTTCAGCCGGATTCATTTCATCAAATCAAAATTAGTTGTTGAAAAACCACAAGGTGGCGCTCTCCTGCACTTGTTCCTCGGCTGAGGACATTTCTAAAATACAACCTCATGGGGCATTGTCACCAATTCTCTTATTTGTTCCCCGGTCAATCTGATTTGAGCAAAGTTAATGTTCTCGTCAACTTGATGCCAGTGTCAGATAGAATTGATACTACCGTGGAATTTGTACCCAGGGTAAGTATTCCATAGTAGAATATGTACCTCCCTATGGAATATATACCCCCTTAATTTTAAAACTTAATTAATATAACAGAATAATTTGATCAAAAAGTGGAAAATCCTTGAGTAATTCTTGGAGTTTCTCCTGTGTTACTCCAGAGTTGCATGCGCAGTTATTGCCGAAAAGGTCGAGCAGCTCAGTTTGATCTTCGGAAAGACGCATGACCATGTCTATGAAGGTGCTGCGAATATTACCAGCAAGACGAATGATATGGCTCATTTCATGCTGACCAATAACTCAAACAAGTACTGTAAACAGTCATGTACTGATGGAGCTTTCTATCAACCATCAGGGTTGTTTGATTTAAATCATTGATTTAAATCATGATTTAAATCACTCCAAAAAAATATTTATTTATGATTTTTTTATTTCCGATTTCTTTTATTGCTGCTTTATATGAATTGAACACAAATAATTGTTTACAAGCATCAAGATAATATGTTGTTTCCTTATTTCCAGATTTTATTATTCCCAGTATTTAAAGTCAAATATTTTATGACATTGTGTATGTTTGAGCTATTCCCTTTCTGAATGCAGTGAAGCCACACAAACTTGTCTTCCAGAGGAAGTATCTTTTCAAGTCAGAAGCCCTGAGTTAAAATCCACTTAGAGCTTGTGCTAGTTGTTACCAATTCAGTATGTTGACTCAAGTGAGACAGTCTGGGCTACAATTGTTTAATACTGTATCAGTTTGCAGTTTGGTTAGATACCCTTAGAGTACACAGAGCCCTGGACAGGTGCTAATCCACCCTCTCAGCAAACAATAATTACCACTGTTACAGCCACAGACACACAGCATCCTTTCCTTTCCAAGACAGATTATGCAACTACAGGGGGTGAGGCCTTGTGGACAGTGTCTAATGGGTGGATTCATCCCAATGAGTGCCACAAACAATTTAAAATTTGATATGGCGCTATATCAAATAAAATATATTATTATTATACATGTATTTTAAAACGGCAGTTTTGTTGATGTTGTAGATCAAACTATGTTATAATTATATAACGTTATATAAACAAAATCATGTACCCTATGTTTATGACAGAACAACACGACTCATATTATAGCTTCATATTTTTTATTCATCTTGGCAATAAAATGGGACAGTCCTGGGCCAGCTACTTGATCATGATCATGTGACTGCGGTCACATGACCAGAGAATCATGGGGCCTGCATCCCTCTAGGGATAAGACCACTGTTGACCTTCCTGTTTATTGTTTCACACGAATGTAGGGCCCCCGGCATATTAAATTGTGATATGTGAATTTAAACAATTCATATGATGTGACATAAGTGCAGTTGAGCAGGCATATTCACAGGTTTGTTTGTAGAAGCTATTGGCTGTGAAATGGTGCATTTTTTTGAGAATTTAACAGGCGGAGGGATTTATGGGAATTGTTCTGCTATGGGCCATGTGGGCACATGAATACATGGTTATTTTTGTCAAAATTGATGGGCATTGCACGTCGGGGCATTTTAAAAGAGCTGGAGGCATGTGATTTTGACCCAAAAAAATTTCTCTTAATTTTTGATGGTGACGTTTTATTATAATCAAACAAAACGTTAACATGGCCACCAATGCAATTCTCAACAGTGGTCTGACTCCTCTAGGTGTCCAGCCAGCCCTTTTGAAATGCTGGCTATCCTATCATTTTAGAAAGGTGGAGAAAGGGGTTTGGTTGGTGGGTGACATGTTTCTTTTGCTATGAGACAAAGAAGCCCCATGAAGGGATGTTGCCAGTTCCCATAGCTGGGATAATGTTTCTAATTGGTCAGCGGCCCTCTGTAGTGATACTCCTTTCAATTGGTCAGTTTTCGGTTCCCCATGCCCCCTGTAGGGATTCTCCCAGCAGCCTCCACAAGATGCATCAGTCAGTTGTTCTGTCATAAACCACGCTCAGTGATAATACTAGGCTTCAATTAAAACAAGTACCCAAACTTATTTGAATAGAACACATTGGAAAGAGTTTATAAATATAAACATCTATATAATGTCTATATAGCAGATTTAAAAAACAAATCAAATAAATAAAAAAATGCCATTAAAATTGTCTAAATCTTATTTTTTTTAATCATGATTTTTTTCAATCCTATCAACCATAATTTCATTAGTTAGACAAGAGTTGGTATCTGAGGCCAGTCAAACCAAGTTTATAGACCTTAGCAGGAAGCAACGAGTTAATCGCTGTGATGCACAGGATGTGTTCTCACAACTCTACCCTGGAGGTGTGGATCGAGGTGTTTGACCACACAACTCTACCCCGGTGGTGTGGATCAAGATGTATGACCACACAACTCAACATCGGTGGTGTGGATTGAGGTGTACGGCCATATAACTCTACCCCGGTGGTGTGGATCGAGGTGTAACACCACACAACTCTACCCCAGTGGTATGGATCGAGGTGTAAGACCACACAACTCTACCCCAGTGGTGTGGATCAAGGTGTACGACCACACAACTCTACCCTGGTGGTGTGGATCGAGGTGTACGACCACACAACTCTACCCTGGTGGTGTGGATTGAGGTTTAGGGTGAGTGATAGGATGGGAGAGTGACAGCCCACCTGATAAACAGATAAAGAAATAAATGTTACCAACCTGAAACCCTGGTGGTGTGGATTGAGGTTTACAACCACACAACTCTACCCCAGTGGTGTGGATTGAGGTTTACAACCACACAACTCTACCCCGGTGGTGTGGATCAAGGTGTACGACCACACAACTCTACCCCGGTGGTGTGGATCGAGGTTTACAACCACACAACTCTACCCCGGTGGTGTGGATCAAGGTGTACGACCACAAAACTCTACCCTGGTGGTGTGGATCGAGGTTTACAACCACACAACTCTACCCTGGTGGTGTGGATCAAGGTGTACGACCACACAACTCTACCCCGGTGGTGTGGATTGAGGTGTATGACCACACAAGTTTCAAACTATAATTGAAATTGATTAAAGCTTCAAGACAATGGGTGATGGTATGAATAAAAAGATGCATTTGTTAAATATTTTACGTATTTTACAAAACGTATTCATGCTATTTATTTTATACTTTGTATGTACACTCTAGTGTAGTTTATAATATGCTTATAAGGCCCCTCTCACTACACAGCCCAGCTCCTCAACATAGCAACCTTGCTGTGCAGAAATAAGGCTTTCCCATGTTAACGGAATTATTATTTTATGTGTGCGTGAACTAGAAGTCCTGCCACCTATATTTTTGCTAAATGGGCACCCCTCTTTTTTAGTTTCGATCATTTGTAAACCATTGACACAGCAATTTAACTTTTTTTTAAAGCACTTATTCAATGGGACCATTTAAGCAGTTAAATTCATTACAGTAATATGGGTAAACAAATCTCAAAGTTGCGTAACTTGCTTGGCTTGTTGTTTCTGCTAAATTCAAACATAACCAATTTGTTGAATGGATATATACACCTGTACTGACTATCACTACACTGACTCGGCCATTCCATTGCCATTGGTGTTATTCCTGGAGGCATGTCGGGTTCATCAGTAGATTTCAGGTGCTAGGACGTAATTTTGCAAAATTTTTGTGTTTATTTTTTTAATGTTGCACAATCCTGGAGCATGCATGATAATACTGATGTTGCATGATTTTCTTATAAATATATATCACTCATATTTATCTAGCAACAACTAATTTGTTTAGCAACGACTGATATTGTGGTGAAATATAGTTGTTTTACAGTAGTGTGATGTCTAATATGGCCTTAAGATATACATAAATTGTTTTGTTGAATAACTGTCCACAACCACTTAAGATTTACCACTAAGGGCCATTCCACAATTACTCAGGTTACATTTTTACCTTGATTTTTTTTAGCTGAACATTGTACTTTCTATAATTATATAAATATATTGTAAAGTGTTTTTCTTTGCTAATGTGGTAGCTTAATGATTAAAATATGTGACAGAAAAGGGAAAAACCAAATCAAATGTTGGTTACTCGCACTACAAAAAAAGAATATACCAAAAAATTAAACAAATTTTAAACACAAAAAATGTCATGAAATATGTTCTAATAAGCGTAACCTAAGTTTGTAGATCAAGACGATGTCGATGACTAGCTCAGATAATATGCGGCCCTGTGTGTGCAACTGGCTATGCCATCCGACAACGATGATGTAGAACCAATGACTGACGAAACCACATTGAGTTTTATTATTGTTGACATTGGTACTAAGTCAGCAATATAATTAGTGAATAAATTCCTCATTTGTGTATGATGCCATGACCGCAGCTGATGCTGTCTGTTCAGTGCAAACACTGATCTCCAGTGATCACCCACTAGTTGCAGAATGATTAAATACCACATTGCCATGGAACGGATTGATGCACGAAATTGGGACACCTGGATTCAAAACATATCGCAAAAAATGGGGGTGTATGCTTATTAAAGCATATACACTTATTAGAGCAAATACAGAATGATTGCGTTACAGTTACTCGCATTACAATTTGACATCCACTTAGTAATAGCTAAAATTATTTATTTATAAAAGAAATAGCAGAGCTTTAAAAAGGGAAACTTTTATTGCTGTCCCTGTGGTTTGGCCATGACCAGCTGGTCATCTCCTGATGTCACCATCTAATGTCCTTTATTGTTGCCCCTGTGGTTTGTCCATGACCAGCTGGTCATCTCCTGATGTCACCATCTAATGTCCTTTATTGCTGTCCCTGTGGTTTGTCCATGACCAGCTGGTCATCTCCTGATGTCACCATCTAATGTCCTTTATTGTTGCCCCTGTGGTTTGGCCATAACCAGCTGGTCATCTCCTGATGTCACCATCTAATGTCCATTTCACAAAGGTAGATAACTGGACGTTCCTTAAGATGTGCTCTCTTTCACACAATGTGTGCATATTTAGTCACCAGAGGGAGCCACATGTTCCAGTAAGGACAGTAAAATCTAGTAATTAGGGTGAGTGACAGGATGGGAGAGTGACAGGGTGGGAGAGTGACAGGGTGGGAGAGTGACAGGGTGGGAGAGTGGCAGGATGGGAGAGTGGCAGGATGGGAGAGTGACAGGGTGGGAGAGTGACAGGGTGGGAGAGTGACAGGGTGGGAGAGTGACAGGGTGGGAGAGTGACAGGGAGGGAGAGTGACAGGGCGGGAGAGTGACAGGGCGGGAGAGTGACAGGGTGGGAGAGTGACAGGGCAGGAGAGTGACAGGGTGGGAGAGTGACAGGGTGGGAGAGTGACAGCCCACCAGATAAACAGATAAAGAAATACATGTTACCAACCTGACACTGTCACCTTGTAGTGCTCTGTTAGTCGTCTCCACCAGACGGTGTCTTCGGTTCAGAGTAACACAATCGGCAATGGTCTACTCAAGTCACCACGTATGTCTGACACTCTCACACTGGACGTAGAATCAGTGGTTTTATGCAATCACAAACATTGCACTGACGTGTTGATGACTGTATCGCAGACTCACATCTTATTAACGTGATACTGGTGTCAGATGTTTTATGTCACTGTCAATTGACACAATCACCAACAGTCCATAGAGGTGGTCATGAGTGTTTCACAAATTCACACTGTGTAGAGAGTGGTAGTCCAGAGATGTGGTTATGACTGTTTCACAAACTGATATTGTGAAGAACGTGGCAATCTTTTCTGCACAGACAGAGAAACTGTGTTGAATCCACAGTGGTCTCACAGAATCACCAACAGTCCAGAGATGTAGTGATGACTGTTTCATGTCACACCATGTAGAGAGTTGTTGATAACATTGTCTTGCACTTTTGTCAGTAATGTCCTGTTAACTCTTGGTCATCAAACTTGATCTGACTTGATGTCAGTCTCTGCAACAAAGATACAAGCTACGAATGACGTATACTTATGATCAAGCTCTAGAACACGATGATACAAGCTATGAGTGACGTATACTTATGATCAAGCTCTAGAACATGATGATACAAGCTATGAGTGACGTATACTTATGATCAAGCTCTAGAACATGATGATACAAGCTATGAGTGACGTATATATAAGAGATCACACCCAGAACACAATCTGTGCTCCACATCTAATATTATGTAACATTCACAAATCTCACAAAAATACACTTTCTTTCAATAAATTAACACTGCATAATTTAACATTTAAGAAATTTTTAGCCACTCCATATGATGGTTAGTTACATTGTTATTGTAATCGGAATTCTTAGCCTCATCATTAAATGTCATTGAATAAAAGATAAATGACAACCAAAAAACTATGATATGTCATACATAGATGTTATTCAAGTTTCTTGCAGACAGTTTCAAAAACACAATTAATTTGTTAGTAATAATTATTCTGATGTTTGAACATACTGGCCTCATATTTTCCTGTATCTTATCAAAAACTTAAATGACATTACCCTTTGTGGGTCAAATATTGAATATAATATATTCAATATTTGACCCACAAAGGGTAATAATTTTCCATGACTGAATAAATTACATAAAATAATTTATTTTACAATTTTTTATACATATTCCACATATTATGCTTGCAATATTCTTTAAAGTTTTATATTTGGATAGTAAATAAATCTTGTGTTTTGACTAATTATGATCAAAGCAGAGTATAAAATTGCTAATTTTGTGCTGATGTAGCTGTTACTGTAAGATATTTCACAAATTTGCACGTAACTCCCCGACTTTTTGGGGGTCAAATGGAGTGCAAACAATGTTTAACAGCTAAGGTTTGACTACATCAGGGTAGGCGCTTACCTTAGCACACACCTTCTGTTGTATCCATTAGTGACATTTTTGAAATATTTTTTTGGATTACTTGTTCATCACAAATATGATTGTAGTACAACAACCTAACAAAATAAGGTTCACTCATTAACTAATACCTTACAGCACTCGGCGATCGGGATCAAGGTCAAGTCCAATAATTTGTGCCATGTAAAGGCTCCCATCAAGATCGCGATCGCAACCTTACTTTGCAATCGTGAAGTTAAAGTATGCGTATGCACAAATGTTAGCGACACCGACACCCAAGGATGTTTAACATTTAATTATTATAAAATTACGGTATTTTACAAATAAATAAATTTGTTTAAATATAAAAAAAATTATTTTTAAATACTTAAACTTTTTTGTGTAGGTAATTTATGCCTACCAAGGAAGTCCACCATTTTTAATTAACCTTTCTAATAATTCACAAATCACCGATGTTAAACTCACTGGTCTGTAATTCACTGATTTATTTCTTGAACCTTTTTTAAATAATGGTATGATGTTTGCTTCTTTCCATTCAAAAGGAACCACTCCCTCTTTTAGTGATAAGTTGAACACTCTTGCAAGTGATATATTAATTTGTTCTACTGTTTCCATTAGTAGTTTTGATGGAATTCCAACCACACCAGGTGATTTGTCCTTCATTTTTGCCTTTATTTTCTTAGCTACCATTTCTGGAGTGACAATTAACTGCCCTAAATAGTCCGATTTAGCCTACTAAAATTTAGCATTTTGAACTAGTAATGAACTAATATCTTCTTTGGTGAACACTGAATAGAAGTATCCATTTAAGTCTTCCACCATTAAAAACCTTGTGATATAATATTTCCAGCACTGTCTTCTAGTGGTCCAACCTTGTCTCGTACATTTTGTTTACGCCTGAAATATGCATAACAACTCTTGCTATCATTTTTTATGTTACATGCTAATTTTTGCTCATAGCTTCTTTTAGATTGTCTAATTTCAGTTGTAGCTGCATTAAGTGCCTCTTTGTATTTTGCATAGTCTTCTTCCTTTCTGGTACACACATAGTTTGCTTGTACCGCTATTTTTTTATAGCTTCTTTTAACAAGTGTTTCTTTCTAGACTGTTTTCTTTGTTTATCAAGGGAACAAATTTATCAATGATACTCTCAATTTCATATTTTAGAATATTCCAACATTCAATTGCTATGTTATTCCTCAGTATGTTATTAAGCATTTTCTCATATTTTATATTTACCTTTGTGAAGTTTTTCCAGTATTTTTGCTTTCTGATTTAACTTTGATGTGAAAATGTATTTGATTATTATCACTGTTAGCCAATGGTTCATGTATTTTGACATTGACCAATAATTAATTTTGTGAAAACAAAACTATATCTAATACATTCTCTCCCCTGGTTGGTGTTAAGTAAGGAAGCTATCTTGAGTTAAAAATAGAAATTGTTGGTCCTCACCCCCTGTACTCTCTAGAGATTTCCATTGTATGTGTCCATGGTTAAAATCTCCCATTATGATACATTCCCCTTTACTAACTTCCTTTATAGCATTTTGTATTTTTGTGTTATCCTCTTCGTTTATGTTTGTACTTCGGTAAACTAATCCAATAGTTAATGTTGACTTTCTTGTAACTATATTGCACCAAACAGCTTCATCGCAATCTGCTTCCCTGACTAGATTCTTTAACATATAAAATAACTCCCCCTCCCCTTCTTCCTATTTGATCTCTCATAAACATTACGTATCATGTCAGTCCTAATTCAGCAACTGATATGTCTTTGTTGGCCCATGATTCGGCTATACCAATTATGTGAGGATTAATATCTTCTACCATAATGTTTAATTAGTTTTTGTTACTGGTTTGTGTGTACTAGTGGCAACTTACCCTGTTTGTGGCACCTCTAAGCAACCCCCTGCATTATTTTACAATTATATCCATACACCAGATAAGCAGAATAAACATGTCAACAATTATGAATTATGTTGTTAGATTTACCTATAAAAAGATTATTTAAATCAAAGTACATAATATATATGTAGCACATATAATTATATATAATAGCACATATATAGCCAAAAGTAAACTATATATGCAATTACTGGTAAAAACCATTAACATTAATGTTAAATGTGTTTTCACTGTTGCAAGTCAAACATTACCATTTCGTAACAGTTTGCTCCAATTTTCTGACACCTACTGTATTAGCTATGTCTACCGCTACGCTGTCTGGAACACTTAAGATTGATTATGCACTGATCATTTTAATGATAAAAAATCCACTTCTAATTATCTTAAAACTGCTTCCTCAAGTGATTTAGCCTATTGAAAATTTGGTTCATTTGTGTCCAAATGTGTAGTGTGTGAATAGTTTATGTAACATCTGCAGTCAATTGAATAAAAAATGCATATTTTGTTCAAATCATTTAAAAAATAGTGGATATTCAAAATGGTAAACGGTAAACACTGTGTGGGTCAATGCTGATAAAGGGCATGACCTCCACCCTCTCGCCGATCACAAAGTTAAAAAATTTCACCAAGGAAAAAATCATGACTTCAGCATTTCGATTTTTAACAAGATTTAACAAGATTTGCCATCCAAGCCAAAGGCCCAGATGGCAAGTGGACAAGGAAGCCATTGGCTTATCGAGAGTCCAACAATGTTCATCTACTTATAACCCGCCCTCCTGAGATATGTATCAACCTTGTTTTTAAACATATTCACGCTGCTAGCAGTTACACAATCTGTAGACAATTTGTTCCATTCATTTATTGTCCTCTGTGAGAACGAGTGCTTCCTGATGTCCAATCTACATTGATCCTTTACTAATTTTACCTCATGTCCTCTAGTTCTGCTATCCTTCTTGAGTGAGAAAAACATATTTCTATCAATATTTTCATACCCATTCAATATCTTAAAAACTTCAATCTGATCTCCTCTTAACCTACTTGTCTCTAGAGTTGTTAAACCACATTCTTTCAGGCGTTCTTCATAACTAAGGTCTCTCAGTTCTGGAATCATTTTAGTTGCTCTCCTTTGTATGCGTTCAAGCGTATCTATATCCTTCTTACGATATGGTCTCCATGCTTGTATACAGTATTCTAAATGAGGTCTAACTATTGCTTTATAAAGAGGTATAATTAACTTTTTTCCCTTGTATGTTATGTTTCTTCTAATCAATCCAAGAATTTGATTACCCTTTGAAGCTGCAATACCACACTGCTCTGAAACTTTCATATCAGCGCTTATTGTAACTCCTAAGTCCTTTTCTTTTACAGTAGTACCCAGAACAGTATCTCCCATTTTATAGTTTACATTCAAGTTCCCATGTCCTGTATGTAGGCATTTACATTTCCCAAAATTGAACAACATCTGCCATTTCTCAGACCATTTCACTAATCTGTCTAGATCGTTTTGTAAATGTTGTTTATCACCATCAGTATTAACCTTTCTAAACAGTTTTGTGTCATCCGCAAATTTCAGTAAGTTACTTGTTATACTGTCGTCCAAGTCATTGATATAAATTAAGAATAATATAGGTCCTAATACTGATCCTTGAGGTACCCCACTCAAAACCGATTTCCAATTTGAAACTTCTCCATCTACTACAACTCGTTGTCTTCTGTCAGTCAGCCATTGTTCTATCCAGTCAGTTATGCTATCCCCGATACCATGGGCTTTTAATTTAAGTAGTAATCTTTGATGTGGCACTTTGTCAAAAGCTTTCTGAAAATCTAAGTAGATAATATCTACTGGCGATCCCACGTCTATCCACTTAGTGATTTCTTCCAAAAAACATAACATATTTGTTAAGCATGACCTCGCTTTAAGGAATCCATGTTGAGATGAATTTAATAATTTATGCTTAACGAGGAAGTCCACCATATTGTCTTTAATTAACCTTTCTAATAATTTACAAATCACTGACGTTAAACTCACTGGTCTGTAATTCTCTGACTTATTTCTCGAACCCTTTTTAAATAATGGTATGATGTTTGCTTCTTTCCATTCAAACGGAACAACTCCCTCTTTTAATGACAAGTTGAATACTCTTGCAAGTGGTATACTGATTTGTTCTACTGTTTCCATTAGTAATTTTGGAGGAATCCCATCCACTCCCGGTGATTTGTTATCCTTCATTGCCTTTATTTTCTTAGCTACCAATTCTGGAGTTACAACTAACGGACCTAAATAGACAGATTTGGCCCCCTGAAATTTAGCATCAGCAACTGGTAATGAACTAATATCTTCTTTGGTAAACACTGAACTGAAGTAACCATTTAGGTCTTCCGCCATTAAAAACCTGTGATATTATATTTCCAGCACTGTCTTCTAGAGGTCCAACCTTGTCTTGTACGTTTTGTTTACTCCTGACATATGCATAAAAACTCTTGCTGTCATTTTTTATGTTACATGCTAGTTTTTGCTCATAGCTTCTTTTAGATTGTCTGATTTCAGTTGTAGCTGCATTAAGTGCCTCTTTGTATTTTGCATAGTCTTCTTCCTTTCTGGTATGCCTATAAACCCTCCACATAGTTTGTTTTAGCATTATTTTTCTAATAGCCTCTTTTGACAAGTGTTTCTTTCTACACCGTTTTCCTTGTTTTTGGAAGGGAACAAATTTATCGATGATACTCTCAATTTCATATTTTAGAATATTCCAACATTCAATTGCGGTCTTATTCATCAGCATGTTATTCCAATCTAGCTTTGCTAAGTATTTTCTCATATCTTTGTAGTTACCTTTGTGGAAGTTTCTCTTTATACGTTTTCTTATTTTTACTTTCTGATTTTACATTGATGTCAAAATGTATTTGATTATGGTCACTATTACCCAATGGTTCAATTATTTTTACATTGTCCACTAATTCTTTTTGTGATGACAAAACTATATCTAATACATTTTCTCCCCTGGTTGGTTCTAGTACGTGCTGAGCAAGAAAGCTATCCTGGATTAAAAATAGAAATTGTTGGTCCTCAATCCCTGTGCTCTCTAGAGAATTCCATTGTATGTGTCCATGATTAAAATCTCCCATTATGATACATTCCCCTTTACTAACTTCCTTTATAGCATTTTTTATTTTTGTGTTGTCCTCTTCGTTTATGTTTGGACTTCGGTAAACTAATCCAACAGTTAATTTTGAATTTCCTGAAACAATTTTGCACCAAACAGCTTCATCGCAATCTGCTTCCCTTTCTAGTTTTATTTCATAAGCCTGAATAGATTCTTTAACATATAAAATAACTCCCCCGCCCCTTCTTCCTATTCGATCTTTCCTAAACATTACATATCCTGTCAGTCCTAATTCAGCATCTGTTATATCTATGTTGGCCCATGATTCAGTTATACCAATTATGTGAGGGTCAATATCTTCTACCATAATGTTTAATTCGTTTTTCTTATTTACTATGCTCCTTGCATTTAAACATACGCATCTATAACCTTTTTCAGAGATGTTTTTCACTTCAGTTGAGTTAATGCTTGAACAGGCATTAACTAATGTAATAGTTTATCTGATGATTTCAAAACTACATGCATAAGTTGCACAAACGAGCAAGCATGTTCCAGCAGATACTAGGTAGGTTTGGTTTTTGCAAAATTAGTTTTGTAATATTCCATCATAATTACAGCTTACAGGGTAGCAGAACATAAATTATGCAATGTTCATATTATATGAAATGTATTATATATAACTGGGCCTGTGTAATACATCTTACACACTGTGACCATGTGTGTATGGGGCAAGCATAGCCTTAGGGATGTCTTGCCCCACATGCATGGGGACCGTATATATATATATATATATATATATATATATATATATATATACATGGTCCCCATGCATGTGGGGATATATATATATATATACATAATATATATTGGCTATATATACATAATATATATATATTGGCTATATATACATAATATAAAATGTAAATAAACATATACTATATATTCCAGATCTAGTGCACCCCCTGCACCCAACCCCCCCCGCAAGGGGAAGTAATAGAAGAAGCTACAAGTGTGACTGTCAACGTGGTGTTTGCAGTCGAGGACAGAATACAACGCCATTGGCATTGTCATTGAAAAAGTGTATCTAAAAATGTTTGTTGACGTCACATTTTGGTGCTCTATTAATGGATGGAAACAAGATGGCATCAAAATTATGAGTTCTCAGCGTCTTTCGTGACTAATGTCCTGAGTTCGCTTGGTGTGCAATTATTGAATATTGCCCACAATATTTACCGTGAGCGCTCAATCTTGTTCACCTTCAACACAATAAATGTCTAACAAGTCAATTTGAGTTATCGTGCAAATGTACCACAAGCACATTACACAAAGTTTTAGCACTGAGTTTTGGACGACCCTTTAATTTTAACGACCCTTTAATTTTAAATTTGCAACCCGACGCTGCGAAGAAGCGGGGCAAGACTGACAGGAGCAGTTATTATTTGACTATACAAGGTAACCGAACGATGTAGACATATGCGACAGGGTGAACTATTATTATGATTTTTTAGATATAATTCAATTACTATAGTCTATATGAACAAAACTATATGCCCTACTTTCAATCAGTTGAACAGCAGAACGTCACTTTGTTGTATTAACAAGCACATATGCCCATCATGATCCTTTTTGAGAGGATTATTACAGCTTTGTGTTTCACTCTTACCTCGCTTTATCTATCCCAAGACGTTCATTATATCATATTACATCATTTTAGGTGCAAAAATGGCACATATGATTGCCAAATATTGTGTTTTCGGGCAGTTTTAGTGATCGGAATTGCTACGAACAGCAGCGTTTGCCGTGTTTTCATTTCATAGAAATATTCCGAACAATTTTCACATGAAACACATTATTTGTAGAGCACTACCAGGCACTTTTAAAATAATATTTAAAGGTACTTAATCAATAAATTTTTTTGCTAGTCTCATTTCAAATTAATTTTGCGAAAACCAAACCTACCTAGTATCTGCTGGAACATGCTTGCTCATTTGTGCAACTTATGCATGTAGTTTTGAAATCATCAGACAAACTATTACATTAGTTAATGCCTGTTCAAGCATTAACTCAACTGAAGTGAAAATCGAAATGCTGAAAAATCATGATTTTTTCCTTGGTGAAATTTTTTTAACTTTGTCATCGGCGAGAGGGTGGAGGTCATGCCCTTTATCAGCATTGACCCACACAGTGTTTACCGTTTACCATTTTGAATATCCACTATTTTTTAAATGATTTGAACAAAATATGCATTTTTTAATCAATTGACTGCAGATGTTACATAAACTATTCACACACTACACATTTGGACACAAATGAACCAAATTTTCAATAGGCTAAATCACTTGAGGAAGCAGTTTTAAGATAATTAGAAGTGGATTTTTTATCATTAAAATGATCAGTGCATAATCAATCTTAAGTGTTCCAGACAGCGTAGCGGTAGACATAGCTAATACAGTAGGTGTCAGAAAATTGGAGCAAACTGTTACGAAATGGTAATGTTTGACTTGCAACAGTGAAAACACATTTAACATTAATGTTAACGGTTTTTACCAGTAATTGCATATATAGTTTACTTTTGGCTATATATAATTATATGTGCTACATATATATTATGTACTTTGATTTAAATAATCTTTTTATAGGTAAATCTAACAACATAATTCATAATTGTTGACATGTTTATTCTGCTTATCTGGTGTATGGATATAATTGTACATATATTTTTAGATACGAATGATGTACATAAATAATACGGCTATCACATTATCCGTTTTTATTACTTAGCCTCAATTAAGCATCACTGTAGCTTGCAATTTAAGTAGCCTTATGGTGTTTTTTTAAATGCACTTGTAATTATCTTAAATATTATTTTTAAATGTGCTTGTGCTCTACAAATAATGTTTCATATGAAAATAAATTTTTCGGAATATTTCCCAGAAATCCCCGACTGATTATGTACACTCAGACCCCCTTTTCAAAACCCTGCAGATGGGCATGAAACATTAGGTTTTATCCGTTGCAACGAGGTGAAGTCTCCTGTGAATTCGTTATAAATAACTAATTCGTTATAAGGTATATCTTAGGCTTAGCTGAGAAAAATGTGTGTTCATGCAACAATTATGCTTTGATAAAACTGTGAAGCCGAAGCGTGGCAACACGGCAACAGTCAAGATTTAACAAGATTGCCATCCAAGGCAAAGGCCCAGATGGCAAGTGGACAAGGAAGCCATTTTTCATCGAGATATGTGTCAACCTTGTTTTTAAACATATTCACGTTGCTAGCAGTTACACAATCTGTAGATAATTTGTTCCATTTATTGATTGTCCTCTGTGAGAACGAGTACTTCCTGATATCCAATCTACATTGATCCTTTACTAATGTTACCTCATGTCCTCTAGTTCTGTTATTTTTTATGAGTGAGAAAAAATATTTCTATCAATAATTTTATACCCATTTAATATCTTAGAAAGTTAAATTTGATCTCCTCTTAACCCCCCGGGGGGTACTGCCATACCAAAGTTTGTGTGCCACCAGAGCCCCATGGAGCACATGGAGAGAGAAATCAAGAAATTTAGGGTCACCAAGAGAGAATTATTTAACAATTTATCTAATATCTATAAGTGTAAAGTAAGCCTGGTTGGAACGTTTTCATTGGGAAATTTCCTCTTCGACGAAAGAAAGAATTATCAGGTTTAATTGGGGCACAGAGAAAATAAAAAAAATTTCTTCGGACAGAGAGAGAAAAATGGCCAAAAACAGGGGCATTTGCAAGGCACATACATGTATACCTCAGTATAGGGAGTACCCCCCCGGCTTAACCCCCTTGCTTCTAGGGTTGTTAAACCACATTCTTTTAGGCGTTCTTCATAATTAAAGTCTCTCAGTTCTGGAATAATTTTAGTTGCTCTCCTCCGTATTCTTTCAAGCATATCTATGTCCTTCTTATGATATGGTCTCTACACTTGTATAAGGTATTCTAAATGAGGTCTATATATTGCTTTATACACAGGTATAACTAGTTTTTTCCTTGTATGTAATATTTCGCCTAATCAACCCAAGAATTTGATTACCGGTACCCTTTGAAGCTGCAATACCACACTGTTCTGAAACTTTCATATTTGCACTTATTGTTACTCCCAAGTCCTTTTCTTTGACAGTAGTACCTAGAACAGTATCTCCCATTTAATAGTTTACATCCAAGTTCCCATGTCCTGTATGTAGGCATTTACATTTCCCAAAATTGAATAACATCTGCCATTTTTCAGACCATTTAACTAATTTGTCAAGATCGTTTTGTAACTGTTGTTTATCACCGTCATTGTTAACCTTTGTAAACACATTTGTGTCATCTGCAAATTTCAGTACGTTAGTTGTCATATTGTCGTCCAAGTCATTGATATATATTAAGAATAATATAGGTCCTAATACTGATCCTTGTGGTACCCCACTCAAAACTAATTTCCAGTTTGAAGCCTCCACACCTACTACAATACGCTGTCTTCTGTCAGTCAGCCATTGTTCTAACCAATCAATTATGTCATCCCCGATACCATAGGCTTTTAATTTAAGTAGTGATCTTTGATGTAGCACTTTGACAAAAGATTTCTGAAAATCTAAGTAGATAATATTTACTGGTGATCCTCGTCTATCCACTTAGTGATTTCTTTAAAAAAAACATAACCTCGCTTTTAGGAATCAATGTTGAGATGGATTTATTAATGTCTGCCTAACAAGGAAGTCCATCTTATGATCTTAAACTCACTGGTCTGTAATTCTCCGACTTATTTCTTGAATCCTTTTTAAATAATGGTGTAATGTTTGCTTCTCTCAATTCAACAGGAAGCACTGCCTCTTTTAACTTATTTTAAGTTGAACACTCTTGCAACATAACAAACAAAACTAAACCCAGCACACACAAGTACTCGCTTTCTGGCCAGCCATTATCCACCGTATCCAGCCACTCATACCTCGGAGTAAAATTGGATTCCAAATTAACCTGGACAAATCACGTCACTGACATAACTTCAAAATCTTCGAAATGTTTAGGCATGATTAAACGAACTCTTGGCCCATGTAAACCCGAAGTTAAGCAAACAGCGTACAACATGCTAATCCGGCCAAAACTTGAGTACTCTTCACCCATATGGAATCCCCACACCTTTTCACAAGTTAAAAGCCTTGAAAGAGTGCAACACTCTGCTGCCAGATTTGTTAAAAATGATTACAGACGGAACACAAATCCAGCAGATCTAATTACTGCCCTTGGATGGCCAACCCTCGAACGAAGGCGCATTATCAAGCCACTACCTTCTACAAAATTCTAAATAACATTATTGAGATCACCCCCCCTCCGGGCCTACTAAATCGCTCTCGAACCCGTGGACAATACATAGCCCCCAAGTGTCGTATAAATGCAATGGTCTTTTCATTTTATCCCAGAGCCATTCGCATATGGAATATGATTCCATCAAAAATTACCAACATAAAAAACCCAAAATCATTTCAAGAAGCTATTATGGAACTCCCTTTCACCACACCTCCTCACCTAAACTGCCTTTAAAACACAGTGCTCAGCGTAAACTTATCCATGGTGTGGGTATGGAGACTGTCTATGTGTGCATGTGGCAGGGCAGCGACAGTATCCATACACACAACCAACCTATTAAAAAATTTCGTTAAACATCCTATACATAAAATAAATAAAACTATCAGATAAAAACCATTTCAGCAACATTAATGATACTAGTCTTTTAATCGAACGTACCACCCACAGCGCATGCGCACAGTCCACCACAAACTCCTGCGTTAGCCCAAGTTTGGGCTGTTTGGAGTAAACCACTTGAGACTTGAGAAGTGGTATACTAACTAACTCATTTTGGAGGCATTCCATCCACTCTAGTCCTAACACATCAGCAGCAGGAGTGTGGCAGGTCACATCCCGGACATAAGTGTTGACATTCCCGTCTTCGGACGGGAAACACCAGTTATTTCCGTGGTCCCGTTTTGTCATTTTTAAAATCAATTTATTTGTTGCACACGAGACCATTCTAGGCACATTTCATTGGTCTCAAGTGATTTCACATTTTCTCACGCATTGACCACCAACGATAACAGCACATCAAAATGGCGATCTGTAAAATAACACGTTAAAAACTATGCAAAACCGCTACAAACGATGAAAGGTGAGTGAAGCAGGGTAGTTCCCTCTCTTCATGAACGGATGGTGACATCTGTTGAGTGAAGGGGGGTAGTTCCCTCTCTTCATGAACGGATGGTGACATATGTTGAGTGAAGGAGGGTACTTCCCTCTCTCCATGAACGGATGGTGACATCTGTTGAGTGAAGGAGGGTACTTCCCTCTCTCCATGAATGGATGGTGACATCTGTTGAGTGAAGGAGGGTAGTTCCGTATCTCCATGAACGGATGGTGACATCTGTTGAGTGAAGGAGGGTAGTTCCGTCTCTCCATGAACGGATGGTGACATCTGTTGAGTGAAGGAGGGTAGTTCCCTCTCTCCATGAATGGATGGTGACATCTGTTGAGTGAAGGAGGGTACTTCCCTCTCTCCATGAACGGATGGTGACATCTGTTGAGTGAAGGAGGGTAGTTCCCTCTCTCCATGAACGGATGGTGACAACTGTTGAGTGAAGGAGGGTACTTCCCTCTCTCCATGAACGGATGGTGGCATCTGTTGAGTGAAGGAGGGTAGTTCCGTCTCTCCATGAACGGATGGTGACATCTGTTGAGTGAAGGAGGGTAGTTCCGTCTCTCCATGAACGGATGGTAACATCTGTTGAGTGAAGGAGGGTAGTTCCGTCTCTCCATGAACGGATGGTGACATCTGTTGAGTGAAGGAGGGTACTTCCCTCTCTCTCCATGAACGGATGGTGACATCTGTTGAGTGAAGGAGGGTACTTCCCTCTCTCCATGAACGGATGGTGACATCTGTTGAGTGAAGGGGGGTAGTTCCCTCTCTCCATGAACAGATGGTGACATCTGTTGAGTGAAGGAGGGTACTTCCAGCTCTCCATGAACAGATGGTGGCATCTGTTGAGTGAAGGAGGGTACTTCCCTCTCTCCATGAACGGATGGTGACATCTGTTGAGTGAAGGAGGGTACTTCCAGCTCTCCATGAACAGATGGTGACATCTGTTGAGTGAAGGAGGGTACTTCCAGCTCTCCATGAACGGATGGTGACATCTGTTGAGTGAAGGAGGGTACTTCCCTCTCTCCATGAACGGATGGTGACATCTGTTGAGTGAAGGGGGGTAGTTCCCTCTCTCCATGAACAGATGGTGACATCTGTTGAGTGAAGGAGGGTACTTCCAGCTCTCCATGAACAGATGGTGGCATCTGTTGAGTGAAGGAGGGTACTTCCCTCTCTCCATGAACGGATGGTGACATCTGTTGAGTGAAGGAGGGTACTTCCAGCTCTCCATGAACAGATGGTGACATCTGTTGAGTGAAGGAGGGTACTTCCAGCTCTCCATGAACAGATGGTGACATCTGTTGAGTGAAGGAGGGTAGTTCCCTCTCTCCGCAAACAGATGGTGACATCTGTGTATCCACAACATTTTTGACATGCAAACTCAGGGCATATTGCTCCTCAGTCTTTTCTTTTGCAGTCAGACCGTCTTTCTTGTCCCCAGCCCGCCTGATCAGCATAGTGTCTATAATTCTATAAATGCCGGGTAAGAGCATGCAACTATTTCCATATATGCTGGCGCCATCAATGTAGCACTATATTGCGAGGCCACACTGGCATCATGCCCACCAGAAATTCGAACAGCATGCAGACAATCTTGGGATTATGACAGCTCAATGAAGTCTTCCGACAAGTTTGCTGTAATTGTTCTACACCTGACGTCAGTTGTTCACGCCATGGTGCTTTCGTGAATTTACTTACTAAGTCAGACTAGGTAAACTTGTTGTTCATTTGTAAGCCAAAAAAATGGCACAGACAACAAAATTCAAGTGGGTCTTGCAACATTTTTGTCAAGTTTTTTGAGCTGGTCTAAATGTTGAACAAGAGCACACAAGGCGCAACCGGCCAAGAATGAATGTGCGTGCCTCTTATCCTGTTTTACTGAAGGCGTGCTTGTGAGTGTAATAATTACAAAAATGTAGGATTGGTGTCGTATGCAATAATTGTTCATCCTTATCATTTCATTTGCCTAACATTCCATATGCCCAAGACCTGACTGGGCCTCAGCCTATGTTCATAGCTATTTAAGTCCACTGGTTGTTGTTTTGTAATTAATACTTAGGCTTACATTAATTACTTGATTAATTTGAAATGTTTCATTAAACTAAGTACGTATTGCTTTGTTATACAACTGTTATGTCATGTGAGGTGCTTTTAATTTGCAATGCATGCTTTGATTTGAGGCATCGACAGGCATGCATGCCGGTCAAGTTAGTTTTTAATTTACCATTTTAATTGCATTATTAGTGTTTCCTCCACATTGTTAAATTATACACATGGACTGCATACTTAACAAGTTATACACATGGACTGCTTACTTAACAAGTTATACACATGGACTGCATACTTAACAAGTTATACACATGGACTGTATACTTAACAAGTTATACACATGGACTGCATACTTAACAAGTTATACACATGGACTGCTTACTTAACAAGTTATACACATGGACTGCATACTTAACAAGTTATACACATGGACTGTATACTTAACAAGTTATACACATGGACTGCATACTTAACAAGTTATACACATGGACTGCTTACTTAACAAGTTATACACATGGACTGCATACTTAACAAGTTATACACATGGACTGTATACTTAACAAGTTATACACATGGACTGTATACTTAACAAGTTATACACATGGACTGCATACTTAACAAGTTATACACATGGACTGCTTACTTAACAAGTTATACACATGGACTGCATACTTAACAAGTTATACACATGGACTGTATACTTAACAAGTTATACACATGGACTGATACTTAACAAGTTATACACATGGACTGCATACTTAACAAGTTATACACATGGACTGCATACTTAACAAGTTATACACATGGACTGCATACTTAACAAGTTATACACATGGACTGCATACTTAACAAGTTATACACACGGACTGCATACTTAACAAGTTCTACACATGGACTGCATGCTTAACAAGTTATACACATGGACTGCATGTTTAACAATTCTCACGAAAATCCATCATTTGCAACAATACAACAATTTGTGGCAAGGTTTGTGGACCATATAAAATATTCACTCTCTTAAATGGCTGACAATCTAAGAGTGTGCGTTTGGAGAAGTTGACTAATCCGTCATTAACTATTATAAGTATTAACTATTATAAGTATTAACCTTCTGTAAAAACAATTCTGATGTAAACATGAATTAATGTTTTTCACATCATGCCAATGTTGTGAGTTACATTGTTTCGCTTTTATTCACAATTAAACGTTGGGTGCACGATCTTATCTTCATTCCCCCTTTATTGACAGAGGGGCCAAGTCTATTAAATTTAGTATTTTGCGGTAGAACTACCCCTTTTTTATTTCTTTTTTACAGAATCTACCGCATTCAAGTAGTAGTTAAAACATCCGACTCTTAATCGAGAGAACCCACAGTCGAATAATCTTGCTGACGTGTCGAAGCTTGGACAATTTAATTCGCTCCAATTTGCCTCAGTTCATTCAGCTATATAACTGAGTATCTGAGACAGTGATGGGTTTGCGAACAAACAGTCTTCGCACAGTAAATACAACATAGCTGAATTCTTCCCAGAGAAGTTGAGCTGGTGATGGAGTGGACAGGTCTACACACCAGGGAGTGAAGTGTTAAGTTGAGTTGGTGAAGGAATGGACAGGTCTACACACCAGGGAGCGAAGTGTTAAGTCGATGTGGTGATGGAGTGGACAGGTCTGCACACCAGGAAGTGAAGTGTTAAGTTGAGTTGATGATGGAATGGACAGGTCTACACACCAGGGAGCGAAGTGTTAAGTCGATGTGGTGTCGCTATATAAGAACGGTCCTACAGACTGGATACTGCGCTGTATAAGAACGGTCCTGCAGACTGGATACTACGCTATATAAGAACGGTCCTACAGACTGGATACTGCGCTATATAAGAACGCATCTTTTATGTCATCCATTACGATGGACGGATTGTCATCAAAGACCAGCATGGGAAAATAAGAAGTCAGCAGTGAAGACGAATTAAAGACATTTAACAAGATTTAACAAGATTGCCATCCCAAAAACAAGTTCCAGATGGCAAAGTGGACAAGGAAGCCATTGGCTTATCGAGAGTCCAACAATTTTCTCATCTATGTGTAGCCCACCCTTATCAAATATCTGTCAATTCTATTTTTAAACATATTCACACTACTAGCATTAACACAATCATTTGGCAGTTTGTTCCATTCATTTATCACCCTCTGTGAGAAAGAGTACTTTCTCATGTCCAACCTACACTGCTCCTTAACTAATGCTGCTTTGTGTCCTCTGGTTCTGCTGCCTTCTTTAAGTTTGAAGAACATATTCCTATCAACATCCTCATAACCGTTCACTATTTTAAATACTTCTATTTGGTCTCCTCTTAGTCTCCTGGTCTCTAGTGTTGTCAAACCACATTGTAATAAGCGACTTTCATAACTAAGGTTTCTCAATTCTGGAATCATTTTGGTTGCTCTTCATTGTATTCTTTCTAGCTTGTCTATGTCCTTTTTACGATACGGCCTCCATGCTTGAATACAATATTCCAAATGTGGTCTAACTATTGCTTTGTACAGGGGTACAATTAGCTGTTTCTCCTTATACATGATAGTTCTCCTAATTAGCCCTAGAATTTGATTTCCTTTTGAAGCAGCAATCCCACATTGCTCTGAAACTTTCATGTCAGCACTAAATGTTACTCCTAAGTCCTTTTCTTGTGTGGTTCTACCTAGTACAGCATCCCCCATTTTATATTCTTCGTCCATGTTTCCATGTCCTATGTGTATACATTTGCACTTCCCAAAATTGAATAACATTTGCCATTTTTCTGACCATTTAACTAATTTATCTAGATCATCCTGTAAACTTTGTTTATCTGTATCATTTGTAACCTTTCTGAATACTTTTGTGTCATCTGCAAATTTGAGTACTTTGCTAGATATGTCATCTTCTAGATCATTTATATATATTAAAAACAGTATAGGGCCTAATACTGATCCCTGTGGTACCCCACTGAAAACCGATTTCCAGTTTGAAATCTCACCGTCTACTATTACTCTCTGTCTTCTGTGTGTAAGCCACTTTTCTATCCACTTGATTACATCATTACCTATACCATGGGCTTTTAGTTTAAGTATCAATCTTTGGTGTGGCACTTTATCGAAAGCTTTCTGAAAATCTAAGTAGACAACATCCACTGGTGACCCGTCATCTACCCACTTTGTAATTTCTTCAAAAAAACACAAGAGATTGGTTAGACATGACCTTGCTTTTAGGAACCCATGTTGAGATGTATTTATTAAATTATGATTTACAAGGAATTCCACCATGTGGTCTCTAATTAATGTTTCGAGTAATTTACATATAACTGATGTTAAACTCACTGGTCTGTAATTTTCTGGCTTGTTCCTCGATCCCTTCTTAAATAGTGGCGTAATGTTTGCTTCTTTCCATTCTGAAGGAACTATTCCTTCTTCTAGTGACAAGTTAAACAATTTTGCAAGTGGTGTACTAATTTGCTCAACAATTTCCTTAAGCAGTTTTGGTGGTATCCCATCAACTCCAGGTGATTTATTATCTTTCATCTTCTTAATTTTGTTTGCTATCATTACAGGAGTTACAAATAACTGCCCTAAATGTTCGGATTTATTTCCCTCAAATTTAGTAAATGGAACTGGAAGTGAGCTGATATCTTCTGTGGTAAATACTGAGCTGAAATACTCATTCAGGACCTCTGCCATTTGAAACCCCTCTGAAATTATGTTTCCCCTGTTGTTTTCTAGTGGTCCGGCCTTATCTGGAACGTTCTGTTTACTCCTTACATAAGCATAGAAACTCTTGCTGACGTTTTTTATATTATCTGCCAATTTTTTTTCAAAGGTTCTTTTAGATTTTCTAATTTCAGTCGTAGCTAGGTTAAGTGCCTCTTTGTAATTTGCATAGTCTTCATCCTTTCTGGTACGCCTATAAACCTTCCACATAGTTTGCTTAAACACTATTTTTCTAATAGCTTCTTTTGACAAGTGTTTATTTCTAGACTGTTTACCTTGTTTTTTCAAGGGAACAAATTTATTGATGATACTCTCAATTTCATATTTTAGAATATTCCAACATTGAATTGCGGTCTTATTCATCAGCATGTTATTCCAATCTAGCTTTGCTAAGTATTTTCTCATATCTTTATAGTTACCTTTGTGGAAGTTTCTCCTATACGTTTTTTTATTTTTACTTTCTGATTTTACATTGATGTCAAAATGTATTTGATTGTGGTCACTGTTACCCAATGGTTCATGTATTTTTACATTGTCCACTAATTCTTTTTGTGATGATAAAACTATATCTAATACATTTTCTCCCCTGGTTGGTTCTAGCACGTGCTGAGTAAGGAAGCTCTCCTGAATTAAAAATAAAAATTGTTGGTCGTCACCCCCTGTACTCTCTAGAGATTTCCATTGTATGTGTCCATGGTTAAAATCTCCCATTATGATACATTCCCCTTTACTAACTTCCTTTATAGCATTTTGTATTTTTGTGTTATCCTCTTCGTTTATGTTTGGACTTCGGTAAACTAATCCAATAGTTGATTTTGAATTCCCTGAAACTATTTTGCACCAAACAGCTTCATCGTAATCTGCTTCGCTTTCTAATTTTATTTCATAAGCCTGAATAGATTCTTTAACATATAAAATAACTCCCCCTCCCCTTCTTCCTATTCAATCTCTCCTAAACATTACGTATCCTGTCAATCCTAATTCAGCATCTGTAATGTCTGTGTTGGCCCATGATTCTGTTATACCAATTATGTGAGGGTCAGTATCTTCTACCATAATGTTTAATTCGTTTTTCTTATTTACTATACTCCTAGCATTTAAGCACACGCGTCTATAACCTGCTTCAGACATGTTTTTCGGACATTTTGTTATTGGCTTATCTGTACTAGTGGCCTCTTGTCCTGCTTGAGGCATCTCTAAGTAACCCCCCTGCGCTTCTAGTTTAAATAATGTTGACTACCAAAAATATTCGTTATGTTACCCATGCCACTGTCTACTTCTGCTGCGAGTCCATCCGCAAATACTGCTGCCCCCTTTCCACTTAGATGCAGCCCGTCCTTCATGTACATATCATCCCTTCCAACAAAACTTCCCCACAAATCCACAAAACCCACTTCCTCTTCCCTACATAGCTTCTCGACTAGCGTGTTAATTGCCATCCCTCGGCAATTTCGATATCTATGACCCCTCCTTCCTATTACTGGTAGAATCCCTGACAGTATTACCTGCTCAACCCGCATCTGCTTTAGTGTTCTGACCAAATTCCTGTATTTCCTAACTATGGCAGTTGTACCCTCCCTCTCTACGTTATTTGTCCCTACGTGTACTAAAACAGACCCACCCTTGCCCAAACCCACAATGTTTTCTACCCTCTCAGTTATTGCCTCTATTTTGGCCCCAGGCAAGCAAACCACAACGTCCTCTCCCTTGTTTAAGACTCTGTCGGTCTTCCTAACTATTGAGTCCCCCACAAACACCCTCGCTCTCTTTCTCACCCCCTCTATCACTGCCTCGGAATAGCTCTTCCGATGGATCCCCTCCATCACAGTCTGTCCTGCAGCCTTGCCACTTGGTGGCAGACTGTTATCAGGCTCTCTCTCACGCATCAATATTTCATCTTTCCCTCCCGTCTCCTGGCTAACTTGTGCTCCCGTCACATTGTAGATGTTAACCACTGTCCACCAAATTCAAGGGCCCACTCACTCACTGGTTAGTAACCTACCCTAATTATGTTTTTGTATTACTATTTTGTTATCACAATTGTATCACGTATTGTTATCGGACATACCGAATATACAAGATGCTACTTAATTATGTGTGTTACCGAGTACACAGAATCTACAAGTTGCCATATAATTATGTATGCCATTAACATATATGTACATGTTATATATAAAATATGTCTATGAATATAATTAATTATGATTGATATCAACAGTTTGCCCATCAGTACACCATTGTCTGCAGGCTATGAGCCTGATTATGAAAATGGTGTTGCAAATACAGATAGATCCGGATTGTAATTTCTTCAAAACACTCAACACTACATTTACCTCAAAATACTACCTTAAAAGCAATATAAATGAAATAATCAATAATATAATGATGACTATGCTAAAGGATTTTCCTTGATGCATTTGAATGTAAGAAGTTTATCAAAGAATATAAGTAAATTAATAATGATCTAGAGTCGCTTGATGTAACATTTTCAATAATTGGATTAAGCAAAATGTGGTTAAATAGTTACAATTCGGATCTATATGAGCTAACAGAATATAGAAGTGTACATCTTACTAGACTATCAAAGAAAGGAGGGGATGTATCCCTGTATATTCATAAACCTTATGAGTACATAGAGGCTTGAAATTACCATTATAACTGAATATATAGAGCATAGGCGGAGGGGGGGTCCAGGGGGTCCGGACCCCCCCTTTTTGAGTACCAAAAAATCCATTGCAATTGCATGTCAACGGGGGACAAAGGCATTGCTAAGAAACAACACAAGCTCAAACTTGTAGCTTACTACATACAAACTCTTTAGTAGCAGTCCGACGTTTTCAAACACTGATCTAGCACAGGCAGTGGTGTCTGCAGGATTTTGTTTTCAGGGAGGGGCAAGAAAGAAGATATATATATATATATATATATAAGATGTAAAGGATTTTTTTTTCAGGGAGGGGCAAGAAAGAAGATATATATATATATGTATATATATATATATATATATATATATATATATATATATATATATCTTCTTTCTAAGATGTAAAGTTAACATATACTTTGAGCTCCAGATCCAGGGAAGGCAAGTGCCCCCCCCTTGCCCCCCGTGGACGCCCATGAGCACAGGGATATACATGGCGTCCAGGGATCCCCAAAATTATTCTTAGCATTATCGATAACATCGTTCATAGATTCACTGCACACGCACACACACACCGCACGCACGTGTACACACACTGCATGCATGTGTACACACACACACACACACACCGCATGCACATATACACACACACACACGCCCACCTCATGTTTGACCTTGTCTCCCCTCGAAAGAATGAACCAACTATGGGAATATTTGGCGGATTGCGCTCGATTGTGCTGCGCAATCCTCAGGTACTCGAAGATCTGCAGATTGCGCACCCATCTGCAAATTGCGCAGATCAAGCAAATGCGCCCAACAGACTAGTCGATGAAAATCGTCTGCATCAGTTCTTCGGACTGGACTTTCAAGATAACAATAGGCATTTTTACATGTAAAAATTTTAACTATCCTATTGTATCATCAACGTCTTTGAATATCTTATTCATTATAACAAGTAATACATTTTCAAATCACATTTTGCTGCCAGTGAGCTCTGCCAGTGAGCTCTTTTGAGAGGGCAATTTAGCCTTTCGTGGTATTGGTTCATATATGTCTAAAAGTTTCAATTACACCTTGTCTCAGTTCAAACTTGATGCCACGACTTTATATAATATGAAACCTAGCTACTTTATTATATCATTCAGAGCCACTATGAGAAGGGGCTGAATGGGGAACTATTAAACACAGTTTCCTTGGCAAAGGATGTGCTGAATAATATAGAGAGTGCGTGTAGCACTTGTTTAGTCAAAGACGTGTTAGTCTCTTTTTGTGCAAAGATACTTTAATTGTAATTGAATTGTACACAATGTCGTATGAATAAATATATATTTTTACTATTTCTACACTACCGTGCCTCTAGTTTGCAATAACATCGATACATAGTTAAGATGATTACGTGTTGCTTTAGTCAATCGTTTTTTTTATTAAACATCTGCATTACTATAGTTGTTTTAGTCAATATTGCAATAAATGGCACATGACAGATGTTCAATAATTATTGTCTTTTCGTTTGTACGTTTTCTTCGTTTGAATAGGCGTACCTACAGGTGTAAATAGGCATACCTACAGGTGTAAATAGGCGTACCTACAGGTGTAAATAAAACAAAATCCGCTGTGTTTTGTCGAAACTGTAGACTTAAAAGTAGTTGCATCTCATCTACTGTAAATTTGACATTCGAAGTTATACTTATGTGACAAATATAAGAAAATACTTAGGACTACTTTATCACGATTGTTATACTTTCAGCAAATCCTTATTAAAACGGGACACGGCCAAAGGCCGTATTCCTCACCAAAATCCGTATTGTATACGGAAAATTCGTACGAAGTCGCATGTCTGAAGTTTGGGTTAATTACACTAGGCCCTAACTCGCTTAACACAAGATTATGGATGACCCAAATTACACCATTTGAAGGGTTTTGTCTAAAAACATCAAATGGGTGGGAAGGGGGATACCCCTCCCACAACCACCCCCACCCACCCCACTCCCACGGCGCTTCGCGCCTCATTTCCTGCGTTCGGCGCTTCATACATTACCTTGGACCCCCCCTTTTTCTAAACCCTGGATCCACCCCTGTAAAGTGTATATTTGTCGAAGTGAAGACTCGGTCTAAGAAAGAAAATAGGAGAACACTGGTTGGTGTAGTCTACAGAGAACACTGGTTGGTGTAGTCTACAGACCACCTAATAGAAATATTAATGTCTTCAGAGAACACATATTTTACAAACATTAAAAGCTGAAAATAAAAAAAAATTATATAATGGGCGATTTTTATTTTTATTTACTGAATTATGATCACCATACAGAAACTCGTGATTACGTAGATACAATGTTCTCAAATACATGTTTACCTCTGATCACAAAGCCTACCAGAATAACACCAACCTCAGCTACATTAATAGACAATATTTACAGTAACAACTTACCTGGTGAATATACTCATATGCAAGGAATAATATATACAGACATTTCTGATCACCTACCAGTATTTTTGTTAACCAAACTAAATAATAATACAAAGGATGAAACAATAACTGAGGCTAGATTATATAGCGATCACACTATTGCCACTTTCAGATGTATTGTAGATAAAATATTTTGGGTGATGTTTATGCATGTCAGGATCCCGAAGAAAGCTACAAGATGTTCTTAAATAAAATAACAGAGGCATATGATAAAGCTACAAGATGTTCTTAAATAAAATAACAGAGGCATATGATAAAACATTCCCACTTGAAAAACAGAAGAGAGAAATACAAACCCTGGATTTAAAAAATCCATCCAAACAAAATTATATTACAAATATTATTTGAATATACCTACAGTATTTAATGAAACCAATTACAAAAAAAAATTAAAAATAAATTCAATAAACTTATTAGCATTGCAGAAAGGTACCATTATCATAAGGAATTTCACAAACATAGAGATAATTTACCAAAAAACTTGGCAAATACTGAAGGACATTATAGGCAAAAAGACTATCCTTATGTCATCGAGAATTCCTAGTTGATGACAAAATTATTCAAGACAAAAAGATGATTGCTGATAAGTTTAATGATTATTTCACTAACATAGGCCCTGAGCTGGCTAAAGGAATACCAGAAGTTACCGAAAGCATGAGGATTATGCGGAACTTTTAAAAACTCTACGTTTTTAGCACCTGTAACTACAGATGAGATAAAAGGAATTATTGAAAAATTTAAAAGTAGTAGTTCTGGTTGGGATGGCATCAAACCTAATATTATTAAGCAGACATATCCTAACATGCTTGAACCATTATGTCATATTATAAATTTATCACTTGATAAAGGATGTGTACCAGATCAACTCCAAATACCCAATGTAGTTCCATTTTTTTTAAATGGAGATGCTAAACTTATA
This sequence comes from Lamellibrachia columna, assembly GCA_963662155.1. Lineage (NCBI taxonomy): Eukaryota > Metazoa > Annelida > Polychaeta > Sabellida > Siboglinidae > Lamellibrachia > Lamellibrachia columna. The sequence goes on from OY759264.1 coordinate 59,988,702, forward strand.
GCAAACTACAGGCCCATCTCTGTGCTGCCAGTGTTTTCAAAGATTTTTGAAAGACTAACGTACATTAGATTAACCAAATATGTCACTAAAACAACATCTTGTCTAACTCTCAATTTGTATTTAAAAAAGGTCATTCTACATACATGGCTTTAACCATACTAACTGACAAAATAACCAAAGCTATCAATAAAAAAAACATACAATTGGACTATTTCTAACAGACACTGTTAACCATAACATTTTACTAAAAAAATTATCTCATTATGGAATTAGGGGTAATGTGCTCCAATGGATTCAAAATTATCTAGCTAAAAAAACAGTAATATTTCATGGGACTAACTCTGCTCTAAAAAATATAATATGTGGCGTACCACAAAGATCAATACTGGGGCCTTTACTATTTCACATATACATAAATAATGTAAGTGTTGTATCTCAAGTTACATTTCCTATTATGTCTGCAGATGATACAAATTTCTTCATACAAGGAGAAAACTTGGAAAAATAAAAAAGATTTAAACATTGAATTTAAAAAGCTAACAATGGGGCTTAAAACAAATAAACTTTCATTAAACATCCAAAAAACACATACAATGACCTTTAGCAATACTCACAGCATAAAAACGAGACATAATAAAATCTACATAGATGGGACAGAAATAGATACTGATAAATAAAAATAAAAATTCTAGGAATAGTAATAGATAACAAACTAAACTGGAGTGAACATATAAAACATATGTAACAAAATATCAAAGAGTATTGGCATCAGTAATAAGGTAAAAAAACAAGCTGGCCAAGAAAACTTTGACAAACTTATATTATACTTTTATTTATCCATAGATTCCATACATCATTTATTGTAATATAATATGGGCAAGAGTCCCGAAGATATACTTGTCCAAAAAACCTGTTGTGGACTCAGTGCGCCTCATAGAGCTGGTGATCTCGACAAATTTGTTCAGTAGAATTGAATACACGAGAAGCCGTTCAGAAAAACTGTTATATAAATCCAACAGTACAAACGAACTTCGTCCAGAGCCGTGTAAAAATGACTGTCTGTATCACACACGATAGAACAAAAGACGATCACGTTGACCGTGAGTGACTCCGCCGACCGCCAAACGCCGGACGTGTTTAAACAAATCCCACAGGCGATTAAGCTGTCTCACAAACATGTACACTGTGAACAAAACAAAATAAAAATCAAGTAATTGGGGACGTCGACATCGGAAGTTTCACGCAAGCGGGGCGCTGTGCCTTTGGTCGTGTAGTAGAGCGTCGGGCTTTCGGTCGAAGGGACCAGGGTTCAAAACCACCTGCTGCCGTTTCGAAACTTGGGCAATTTTGTTCACCCTAAATTGCCTGTGTCTCTCGGAAGAGACACTGTTGGTTTGTTGATCCCTTCTACCTGGTGTCTATGCCAGGGGAAGTAAAATATCCCACACAGGGAAATGGAAAAAAAACCTGTTGTGGACTCAAAGTAGAGCTGGTGATTTCGATCTCTAAACTCACTAAACTATCTCCCAGTTTAGCTATGATCAGCTGTAAAGGGAGTATTTCATCAAGCATCATCAAACACGTTTTTATGGCCGATCAGTTACAGATCAGTTACGATCAGTTACAGATCAGTTTGAGCCGGTAACTGTCGTGGATTCCTACAGTCGTTCTGCCCGGCCACAACGCCTGTTGTCGTCATGGCGACGCCCGTCAACAACCACTGCTGGCTGCACGTAACGCGTAAATAGTTTTCAAGGACTACAGAATTCGCTCCAACAATCGTTTATGACGAGTCTTCGTAACGTATCACGGCTAGTTCTTCTCATAAAAGGAATAACTGCTGGATGCCTAAAATTACTGGCAAAACAAATTATTCAGCATAAGCGCCTACAGTGCGACCCATTGCGATGCGTTTCGATCGGAGTGAAGACTCCTACATTTGTAATTGGTCAATAACTGCCGGTTTACCCAGGCCTGGAACCACTCACCTGCGGTCACACACGGGTCCTAGGCAACATGTCAGCATGTTTCTGGGTGATGCTCAATGTCGAGTTTTCAAGAGCAACATGGCTCCGTGGAGAACGTCTGTTCTATGTCTTGTCTCAGTGTTGACTGACGGCGGTTGTTATGTATTTTATTCCAGTCACGTACTAGTTACTAAGTTACTAATCACTCACGCACGACGGCACACGACCTTACTCGCTGTCGTCTGCGTGTGCCACGTCCCGCGGCTCACAATAGGCAACAAACTTGTTCCTGGGATTAGGCTCGGTCAGTTATTTGAAATTTGTTTTGACATTAGTGGCTCATATTTCCCGAACTTAGGCAGGTTGGGGATAATGCTTAACACGTTATAATAAACAGTTAATAATAAATTACCACATGAAAATGGGATTTCACACTGACGCATATTTACAGTAGGCAAACAAGTACACTACCTGGTTAGCTTACTTAAGTTTATATTAATATAATAATGACTACATGTGTGCACATGTGTCTTTAAAAGACATCTACCCAGGTATTTGTGAATGTCTGGTGTTACTTCATCGGTATAGCCAATCTAGCTAAATAACATAGCCAGTCTAGCTAGATAACATGGCCAGTCTAGCTAGATAACATGGCCAGTCTAGATAGATATATAAATAACATGGCCAGTCTAGATAGATATATAAATAACATGGCCAGTCTAGCTAGATAACATGTCGATTATAACTCGAAGCCAGAACACTTACAAATTCAAAAAGAAAACATTATGTTTTTAAACTGTTTGATTATGCGTTAACGGTTGATTACATTACAAAATGTCTACAATAATCTCCGCTTCGTCAAAATGACTACACAGCACTGGCAGCATTTAGTGTTTTGTGCCATCTTTCATGGGAATTAAAATCTTAAGGTTTTTTTTATAAATTGGTGAAACAATTGCGAGACTAGGATACCGCCAGCCCGACCTTCCACTCGCCCGCCCGGCCTCCCACCCAGCCTCCTACTCACCCGACCTCTTACCCACCTGACCTCCCACCCACCCGACCTCCTACTCACCCAACTTTTTACCCACCCGACCTCCTACCCACCCGACCTCCTACCCATCAGACCTCCTACCCACCCGACCTCCTACTCACCCGACCTCCTACCCACCGACCTCCTACCCACCTGACCTACTCACCCCACCTCCTACCCACCCGACCTCCTACTCACCCGACCTCCTACCCACCCGACCTCCTACTCACCCGACCTCCAACCCACCTGACTTCCTACTCACCCGACCTCCTACTCACCCGACTTCCTACTCACCCGACCTCCTATCCACCCGACCTCCTACTCACCCGACCTCCTATTCACCCGATCTCCTACCCACCCGATCTCCTACTCACCCGACCTCCTACTCACCCGACTTCCTACCCAGTAGTACCCACCCGGTCTTTTACCAGTCTGACCTGATCTCCTACATACCCGACCTCATGCCTACCCGACGGCCGGCCCACCCGACCTGCTACCCACCCGACCTACATACCCGACTTCCTACCAGGACTGGGGTCATTTCCATTTAATCAATTCCAATTCAATTCATTTTTTTTCAATTCAAATTCCAGCTCAAATTTCTCAATTCCTATTCAATTCAAATTCCAAATTTATTCTATGGGAGTTTTTCCAACTCAAATGCATGGTATAATAGTAACATGCAATTGTAATAGACTTTTATCTGCTATAGTAATAGAGGAACTTTTTTCAAAAGTAATAGTAATAGATCCTAAAGTAATAGATAATATTACTTTTCTATTAAAGTAATAGATAATATTACTTTTCTATTACATCTATTGCTGCACACTTACAAAATATCAGGTTTGTTTGCATGTTATTCCAACTGCTAGTAATTGTAAACAATGCACAGACAATGACTGAGCAGTTTTTCAAACAACATGAAAAGACCAGTAGGCTGATCATTTGATGGTTTCATAAATACCTGCTCAATGAAACAATGCAGGAGTAGCAAGCCAATTACTTTATGTTTGGGATGCCCATTGGGGTGGCTATGGTTTCACACATTCTTACTACACACAAAGGGCAGGGTTTCAGATATGTGCAGGCAGACAACAAATGTTATCTTAGAGCAGGAGCTGCCACCTGTATTGAATTCAAAGTAAGCTCATCACACCCCACCAAAGTTGGATTTGAGCAGAACTTCTGAGGTTTTTTCCAATTGCCACATGGTAACATTGCCACGTGGTAACATTGCCACGTGGTAACATTGCCACGTGGTAACATTGCCACGTGGTAACATTGCCACATGGTAACATTGCCACATGGTAACATTGCCACATGGTAACATTGTCACATGGTAACATTGCCACGTGGTAACATTGCCACATGGTAACATTGCCACATGGTAACATTGCCACATGGTAACATTGCCACATGGTAACATTGCCACATGGTAACATTGCCACATGGTAACATTGCCACATGGTAACATTGCCACATGGTAACATTGCCACATGGTAACATTGCCACGCAGACCCTTTGTTAAAATTGGGACAAAATGTTCTCACCTGAGATCTTCAAATGGTGTACAAATGTATGTTTAGCTGCTACAAAGATCTTGAGTTAATATACAATTCTAGGGTTGTATTGAGGACCACATTGGAAATAAAATCAGATCGCACCAGCACAAGAAAATGAGGTTCAATTAATTTTCTTTCAATTCCAATTCAACTTACTCAAAATATTTAAATTCAAATTCAAATTCCGCTTGGTGAAAATCTTTCAATTCAAATTCAGGAATTTAATTGAATAATTCCAATTCATTTTTTAATTCACCCCAGAACTGCTTCGTATCTACCCGACTTCCTGCCCACCCGACTTTTTATCCATCCGATCTTTTACCCAACAGACCTCCTACCTATCCGGCCTTTTACAGGTGACATGGGCACGGACCACAGTCACCTATCCAATACACGACCATTATAACGTTCTTATGCCTCAATGGAACATTTGTCCTAACATTTTCTTTACATTTTTACAGCACATGACAGACCCACTAAGACACCTGCTGTGTGAAATTCGCGACAATTGAATACCTTCTTTTCCCACAAATTGCTTCAACGCTTGACCCCCCTGCATTTCTGCCACGAAATTCCCCGGTTTCCAAAATATGAGGACATCCTGCCTAATGGCCACTGTGTCCTTACGCAACAGGTATACGAACTGACAAATGACATCACGTCAAAGCTCAGATGCTACTGTACGCAAAAACATCACTTACACGTACTCATTCACACAATTTCTGCTCTCACATATACACCCAAACTGCACAATTAATTTTTTCCTAGGGACTGTGTAATAGCGGATGCATTCTGACTGTGGTCAGCGATTGCTGCTTAGCCTTATTTGTTTGGAACTGCGAGGGTTAGAGCTTGTTTAAATTGTCAGGGTTCTGTGATGTTTGGAACTGCGAGGGTTAGAGCTTGTTTAAGTTGTCATGGTTCTGTGATGTTTGGAACTGCGAGGGTTAGAGCTTGTTTAAGTTGTCAGGGTTCTGTGATGTTTGGAACTGCGAGGGTTAGAGCTTGTTTAAGTTGTCAGGGTTCTGTGATGTTTGGAACTGCGAGGGTTAGAGCTTGTTTAAGTTGTCAGGGTTCTGTGATGTTTGGAACTGCGAAGGTTAGAGCTTGTTTAAGTTGTCAGGGTTCTGTGATGTTTGGAACTGCGAGGGTTAGAGCTTGTTTAAGTTGTCAGGGTTCTGTGATGTTTGGAACTGCGAGGGTTAGAGCTTGTTTAAGTTGTCAGGGTTCTGTGATGTTTGGAACTGCGAGGGTTAGAGCTTGTTTAAGTTGTCAGGGTTCTGTGATGTTTGGAACTGCGAAGGTTAGAGCTTGTTTAAGTTGTCAGGGTTCTGTGATGTTTGGAACTGCGAGGGTTAGAGCTTGTTTAAGTTGTCAGGGTTCTGTGATGCTGGTTATTGTGTCTGGAAGTGAGTTGCTGGCCCGTCTATTGCCCTCGTGTATAAAACGGTGGCATCGAAGAAGGACCTCCCAAAGTCAACTTTAAGGTACGAAGAACACGCCACTGAGATTTAATTTAGCGGAAATAACTGTTACTTTGCTCGATACGTTTCCGCAGGCACCCTGTCAACATACACTTATGGGCATGCATTATTCACATTCTTATAGATTTTTAATGTTCGGACAAGTATTCACATGTTAGTATTTCCCAAAATGCATCCGTATGCGAATACGTCCTAGTGTAAGCGTAACCGCAGTCGTTCACTTTGGATTATTTCTTGTGGAGTAATCGCAAAACTATGAAGTCTCAAGTCACGTCGTATTTTTGTTTACTATACAAACAATACATGTACGTGTGATTGTGTTTACTATACAAACAATACATGTACGTGTGATTGTGTTTACTATACAAACAATATATGTACGTGTGATTGCGAAATAAGTTACAAATATTTATTTAGCTGTTGCTACATTTTTCATTCGCGTTTGCACCTGTGTGGAACAAAGTGAATCTTAATTGTGCGTGACCTTTGAACTAGCGCAGAATCCAACAACCAAACGCCGGTGGTCCGTGAATAAAGTACCCTTCCTGCTTAACCCAATTACTGAAGCGGCCACTTGGTCGGGGGGTGGCATCGATGACGTCTTTAATTAGTCGGGTCAACTAACTGGCGGTGTGCGTTTGACCAGGTGAGGCGGCGGCCTGACGGACAGACGTGTGGGGCGGCTGACGGCCCAAGGAGCGTCTACTAGGACACCACAGGGCGACACGCCGTGTGTGTTGACGGCGCCCTGGTTGGCCCCGCTGGTGATCTACGTGACGGCAGCGGCGTGTCGCGGCGCCCTGGTTGGCCCCGCTGGTGGTTTACGTGACGGCAGCGGCGTGTCGCGGCGCCCTGGTTGGCCCCGCTGGTGGTTTACGTGACGGCAGCGGCGTGTCGCGGCGCCCTGGTTGGCCCCGCTGGTGGTCTACGTGACGGCAGCGACGTGTCGCGGCGCCCTGGTTGGCCCCGCTGGTGATCTACGTGACGGCAGCGGCGTGTCGCGGCGCCCTGGTTGGCCCCGCTGGTGATCTACGTGACGGCAAGTGACAACATTCAGCCAAAATCTCGCGACAAACTCAGAGTCACCCCTGTCTGTACTGGACTGTTGACCAGCACGACGCCGACTGTTCTTGCACTCTACTTGCTGACCACTAGCTGCCCGGCTGACCGTGGGTAGGCCGCCAGGTAGGCCGCCGAGTAGGCCGCCGAGTAGGCCGCCGAGTAGGCCGCCGAGTAGGCCGCCGAGTAGGCCGCAGAGACTGCGCTCGACAACGGACGGACACTTAGCGGCAAACTGTCATCGCGCTCAACATTCGATCTAGACACGTCCACTCGACCAGTGCTTAAACGTACACTTACTCGAACGTACACTTACTCGAACGTACAATTAGTGATACGACCCAAGGTAAAGTGAACCTAAACAAGTAATTGCGACTACAGCTTGTATTGCTCGCACTAGTCGTGTGCATTGCTCGCACTAGTCGTGCGTATTGCTCGCACTAGTCGTGCGTATTGCTCGCACTAGTCGTGTGCATTGCTCGCACTAGTCGTGTGCATTGCTCGCACTAGTCGTGTGCATTGCTCGCACTAGTCGTGTGCATTGCTGGCACTAGTCGTGTGCATTGATCGCACTAGTCGTGTGCATTGCTCGCACTAGTCGTGTGCATTGCTCGCACTAGTCGTGTGCATTGCTCGCACTAGACGTGTGCATTGCTCGCACTAGTCGTGTGCATTGCTCGCACTAGTCGTGTGTATTGCTCGCACTAGTCGTGTGTATCTGCAACAGGCGATCTGTAGTAGCCGAGCGAGCGTACGTGAGTAATCTCCTCCGGTCGTGATTCGGCTTCTGCCATAGAGTTACATCATTAATCACCCCCCTATAAACAAGAGCGATAAGCCAGCTCACTGCAGTGAAGCGGGTGTGGACCACTGGCCGGCATTTCATTGCACGGCAGAAACAGTTGCATCCACTGCAAGACACATAGGGTAGTACTGTTTATAGTGTGAACATAGCATGTTGCAAATAGTTGTCTAACATATGTAAGTAAGTAAATGTATTTCCTCCTCACCATCATCATGTACAATATAAGGCAAACAAAAGCAATGAAGATGAGGTGGCTACCAGAGAAGTATAAACTTATTGGGCTAGTAGCCAGTGACGATGACACCAGGAACCAATTAACTTGAAGATTTGTAATTGTCATTTGTTCTTAATGGGGCATGGCCACCAGACTGATTAATAATTTGGGTGAGGGTGGTCCCAGCATTTGTGTTATAAGTGTGGGCAGTTGGGTTGTTCATACTGGAGTGAGCATCGTGCATTAGTGTTAAACTCTCCAAGACAAACATTTTTAAGGCTTGCTGGAGAAGGTTGTTGGACAACGAATATGGTTATTTCCTGTGTGGTTTAAAATTACAGCTGTACGAATCGACAGAAGACAGGATCTAACATATCGTTATTTTCAGGTAATTTATGTCGCAAATGTTTTTGCTGTGTTAGTGTATATGTAAATGAATGTAACAGTTTCGAAAATGTTCTCAAATATCAATATATTACAGATACGTTTGTTTTTCTTGGGGGTAACGTACATTCAGTGTTTCCCAGTAGTCACATTGATTGGGTGCTACATAAAATGTTATAGGGATAGGATTAAGTTTTATAAATAATGTGTGCGTGCGTGTATGCATATTTGTAACTCTTTTTTAAAACTCTACTAGATGTCAGCTCATTAATAAGATTTTTGTTCTTTATTAAGTCATCTGCATTTAATGAGGCTCTTCCCTTTTTGGTCGTCGTTTGCCTTTTCATCGTTGTATGAACCACTATCATGTAACTCATTCTGTACACATTGCAACATTCATTGCATTCTATGCATTTGTTTGACAAACCATGTGAAAGGTTGCCTATTAAAACAATTGACAGCTTAAATGAGAGAGCACATTTCTTTGCAAGAGGAGTGTCCTTGGGCAAGTTAGCCAGATCACATTCGAGAAAGATCTTGATCTGCAGGTGGAAATTGCTGTGATGGATCAGCTGGGGAATGTGTTGGAAGATGGGAAAAGAATATTTTTGGGACCTTAGAGAAGAATGTCCAACAGGGCGTAATGAGATTTTGACCTCTTGCAGTCATTAGCTAATACTTGTATAAAGCACTTCAGAAAGTTCAGTTTCGATCATGTTTAGTGGTGCTACTGTTATAGTTAATATGTTATGATATTTGATATACAAAGTGCATGGACAGATTGTGCATGTAATAAGGTATTAGGTATATATAGCTATATAGTAATAATCTCTTATTAGTACTGTATATCTATAGATATATGATGAAGATTGGGTGCTGTACAGTAGAAACACTGAGTCTCCAGTGGCTTCTTGCCGTGCAGCAGCATGAATGTCACTGGTCCATGCCTGCATCACTTTATCATATGTCAACTGATAAGGGCTCAGCGGTCTTGTTTTACTAACGGGTGTTCTATTTATGTCTATGGCACATCTCGCTAGACCACCGACGGTCCAGTACGCTGGAGGGCCGGACCACGGCGGTGTGACGTAACGATCACGCGGGGATTCCCTCTCCGCTCGGGGACGCCGTCGACGTTGATTGGTCGAGGCGGCCGGCACACGTGCGCCGAGCCGAAGGTGCGACGATAAACGCATCAGGCGGCCGACTCACTCAGTCGTCGCGCTTCGACCCGGCGCACTGCGTACCGCGCTAGCTCGTTCAATCGATGCTCATCTTGTAAGGTTTGGTCAGCCTAACATTGTAAGAACAGAGATAGTGGTCATTGCAGACATATTTAATCAATAATTTAACGTTAGCATAAAGAAAACCCAGGTTGGTACAACTTATGTAAGGCAAGCTAGTTTCTGGCCAGTTTGCAGCTTTGCTTATTGTTTAGTATACACAGTAGGGAGGGGTAGAGTCGCCCCGACTGTAATAATAACTGGACTGTCAAACGGGAGAAATGTTTACCCGATTTAGAATGCAGGCCATAAGAAACTAGTTTAGTTGGCAACTGACCGTCCCCAAGGACACAAGAAGGTCTCCCAGTCCTGGGGGGTTCAGAAGGTGACCCGATACCTTGCATACGACGGTCATTTCCAGCATGTACGGGGATGACGGTTGTATATGGACATCGGCCAATAACGGCTTTCTCGATTTCCTAAAATGGTTAACCGCGCCTCCACTGGGGCGGGGTTCTTCTGAAATCTCTCGCGCCCTTAAGAGAAGCGAGAATCTTACACTGGCGAGACGCACCACCGATTTTTTTAACGCACAATACTTTTAAACGTACACTGGCGAGATGCACCAGCGATTTTATTTTAACGTTCAAGACTGTTAAAACGTACACTGACTAGTGTCCAGATACTTTCCAATGAACCATTGACGTTGTGTGCACTGTCACGACGCTGACGAACCACGACCGAATTACAGAATGTAAAGTACGTCGTTTCAACGTACCGTATGGCACACCACCTACGATTTTTTTTACTTATAACTTCGTTCAGACGTACATTGGCGCTGAGCTAACGTGAAACTGACAGTGATGTCACCGAATATTGACTGACTCCATGATTGACTTTTACTACGTAAAACGTGTATTTGCTACGTGACGATCAAAACACACACACACGACGGATCCAGCACAATTTCAAAACTATACGATCGGACTTGCTCAGCAGGAAACGGAACGTCGTGCTATCCAAACCACCCGTGAACAAATACGTGATTTAATCAGACAAACACAGACTTGTGATGGTTCCTCTACATCGGCAGTACGTATAATTGGATCCGTGAAGTGACTTTAGCTTTTCATCAAGTCGGTGCAGCCAGCATCATCGAAATAGCGTCTAAAACTGTCTCTGGTCCGCTCCGATTTGAGTTGGAACGTTTCATCGAAAGAACAATAGCGGTAAATCAAATCGGCCGCGCCGCCATTCCATGGCCAGACTCGCGTGATCATTTGGCTAGCAACTTTCATAACATCGACGAAACCGCAGCATTACGTGACGAACTTGACAAGGTGGGTCAGAGCGCGTGCGAACCCACGCAACAGTTTGTCCGACGCTTCCGAGACATTAGTGACATTTGCTACCCAAGCGGCTAACGAAATCCCGACCAAGAATCCGTTCTGATCCGTACATTTGCCCGATGGTTAACATCTGATAGCCTCGCACGACAGCTGATCGAACAGGCAGCGCCTACTTCGCTTGACGAAGCGATTACAGCTACAATCAATACGGTTCTGTGACACACTGCCGCATGACATGATTTTGGGAGATACTTCCCTGCGAAATGGCAGAAGTATCATTGATTTGGCTAACAATGAATTAACATGGTATTCTAAGAAATGGCCATTAAAACAGCATACCAAAAGTGGCTACGCAAGCATTGGTCCTATTGCACCAGAAACAGGAAATTCCTAAATTAACCATTTAATACGTCAAAACGCGGATTGTTTCTCAGCACGGGGTGAGCGAAACGGCGCTTGTAACACAAATGCTTTACGCATCAAAACACATGGCCCACCCATATGCCAGAAAGCGTATCGCATGCCTTTAACCAAACGTGCAGTTATTGACCAGATGCATCAAGAAATGCTACACGATGAGATTATTCGCCCTAGCAATTCTGCATATAGCAGCCCGATTTTACTTGTTCCGAAGAAAGATGGTGATTCACGTTTATGTGTTGATTATCGCAAGTTGAATGCTGTCACCGAACAAGACGCATACCCCTTGCCGATAATACAAGACATATTCGATTTAGTTGGAGGTAGTTCCATCTACTCCACACTCGATTTAAAGTCCTCCTATTGGCAGATGCCTGTAGCGGAGGCCGATATACACAAAACTGCTTTCAGGTGCCACGCCGGCCATTTTGAATTTACCAAAGTGCCATTCGGCCTCAAATCGGCTCCAAATTTCTTCCAGAAAGAAATGAATACAATCTTGGCTGATTTAATCGGGAAGTGTGTTTTTGTGTATATCGATGACATTTTAGTTTTCAACAAAAATGAGACGGATCATATTCGTCATTTACAACTCGTTTTTGACAGACTAAGAAATGCGAGGCTCAAACTAAAACCAACTAAATGTGCGTTTGGTTTGCCGGAGGTTAAATTGTTAGGTTACGTTCTTAATGCAGACGGTATTAAAACAGACGCAGACAAAGTAGCAGTAATTGCTAATCTCTTACCGCCGACTACGGTTAAGGAAACACGGTCCTTTTTAGGAATGTGTAATTACTATCGAAATTCCTGTCAGATTTACCTGGGATGACCACAAACAAACCGCCTTCGACGAACTAAAACGACTGTTGACGTCATCACATGTGATGGCAGCGCCTGATTTAAACAAACCGTACAAATTATATACCGATGCTTGCGACTATGCTATCGGTGGGATATTGGTTCAGGAATCAGTTGACGGCATCGAGAAAGTTATACAGTATGTGAGTCACACGTTGTCACCCACACAACGCAAGTGGGCGACAATAGAGAAAGAAGCATTTGCGGTAGTTTTTTCAATCCTGAAGTTACGTCCATACTTGTATGGCGCTCAGTTTAACGTCTACACAGATCACAAACCCTTACTAAGTCTGTTCACAAAAGCTTTTAACAACACCAAAATACAAAGGTGGGGTGTGTTACTGGCCGAGTATGGAACGACAATTTCTTATCGCACTGGCCGTAATAACATCAGAGCCGATATGTTGTCACGAATAAGACAAAATGACCACAGTGACATTGCCGTGTTTGATATTGATGACGTGGACGATCGAGACACGATAACAACTGATGACGACATTTCTGATCTCCTGCCCTTAATCCAAGACGGAATAGACCTCCACGCAGTCGCTTTAGCACAACACAAAGAGTTCCCCGAGTTATGGTTAGCTGCGGATACCGATGATGACTATGACATTGTTAACGGTGTATTGTACAGTGTGAGACCTCCTTACATACACGCCCCGTCGTATCACCGATTGATTCTCCCAACTGCCTACCGCCAGACAGTTATAGACCGGGTCCACAAAGAATGTGGCCACCAGGGTCATTGGAAGACTGTACGACGTCTTACGGAAGCATATGTATGGCCGGGAATGCGTAAACACGTTCAACAACGGTTACGTCAATGTGCCCTATGCTTGACACACAATCGCCATCCTCAGCGTCACCCCATAGGACAAATGCCTTTTGGTTCATACCCCATGGAGTTCGTCGCCGCCGACCTCATTGGCCCGTTTACCGAGTCTCATAATGGGAACAAATACATTCTCACCATAATCGATTTCTGTACCGGTTGGGCCGAGGCCATACCGATTCCCACCAAATCTAACCAAGCAGTTTGGGACGCGTTTTCAAACGAGTTTATCTGCCATCATGGCGCGTTTGCCGTGTTCTTTAGACAGACCATGCATTGGAGCTGAGTTTACAGCTTTAGCTTTCGAACGCTACCTAAGCCAGATAGGTATTGAACATCGCATGTCCACTCCGGCACATTCTCAATCTAATGGTAAAATCGAAAGATTCAACAGGACTCTTAAACAAATGATCCAGAAGGATGTAAACAATCAACCCTCCCGATGGGAAGATGTGTTAAATGATGTTCTATTGGCATATCGTGCGTCGGTTTCGACGACTACTGGTTACACGCCGCATTTGTTAACGACAGGCAGACATTTACGAATGCCTATGCAGAAGGCATTACGCGCTTCCAATAAAAACGAATGTGGGAATCGGTTGGACACGCTAGCTACAGCGTTAAAGATAGCTCGTTCTATGACAGAAGACAGTCGTAAACATAACAGAGACAGATTAGCTCAGAAAGCTAAGGCACACGATATTTCGCCCGGAGATTCAGTATAATGATTAAATCCGAAGAACGTTTAACATTAACTGCCAGGTGGAATCCTAGATGGACCGTCACACGAGTCCGAGGCCCTGTTATTTATGTCCACAATCAGCAGACGGGAAAGTCAAAAGTTCTCAATGCGGAGAAAGTCAGAATAGTAGACCCGAATCAAAACTGGGACACATGCAATCCTCGACCCGTACGCAAACAAGCCCGGCCGGCCCAACCACGCCGTACGAGGTCAGACAAACCCGGCCGTGACGCTGATCCCGTTGATCCCAACGGGTCGTCTAATTACCATCTGGGACAAAGTGGCCACACTACACAACGCGGTACAGCACCAGACACCCCCCATCTGGATGACCCAGATAGTCGCGACCAGCCGTCTCGTTATCGTCTGGGCCACAACGAGGACAGGAGCCATCCTCTGAGACAATCACGTGTGACAACACACACAACGCCACGTAAACATGGGACCCGCACGCTAAGGAGCTTGTCCCGACGCGGACAGCTGGCTGCAGACCAGTCTGACGATGAACTCGAGGCGGACCTTGAAATTAAACACCTCAGAAAACGGAAGAGCGAGGCGCCCACAGAGTTCTTGCAGAAACGCGCTAGGCAAGAATGCATTGCTTTAGTCATGGCCTTTACACAGTAATCACACACGCGCACACACACGCACGCACGCGCGCGCGCACGCACGCACGCACGCACGCACGCACACACACACACACACACACACACCTATACATAGGCTGTGGGTGGTAAGCTTATGCCTAAATTAAGAATAGACCACTGTAAGGCAAATTTGAAGATAAAATTGCGTTTATTACAGTTTAACTACTAAAATTATACAAAACCAAGTTTCTCAGTCCTTGCACAATTTGCACTACTGATATAACTTCGGTACCTCATCAAAGTATAAAATGTCAACCAAAAGTTCAAAATACAACCAAAAGCAAGAACGTTAAGAACAACAATAAAAGGTGAAAGAACAGATGACATTAAACACAATAACAAAGACGACCCAAAAGGTGTCTTAAAAGACGTCTTAAAAGACGACTTAAAAGACGATTTAAAGAATGTCTTAAAAGACGACTGGCCACAATCAGGAGTGGGCCAGGACTTGCGTTCGCCTGTACAAATACAAAACCGAACAAGTAAGCTATTTGCATATCATAGTGTCCAGTGTAAGATGACACATCAACATCTGTTAAATACCATAGTTCCAACACATTGATGTTGTTCACAATATTGTCTGTAAAATACATGTTATCTTATTCAGTACTAATATATAATCACACTTGTAGGTATTAATGTAATACTAGTACTCTACATGTAAAACACCCTTAATATAATAAATTCAACAGTCAAGAATGTTGTCAATTTCACATGTGCATGCCCTGACTAGCTTAGCTGTCATTCCACTGTTGTTTACAAGCAAGTCTTGGACACTGCTCAACTTACAGGTCTCTAGGGAATACTCAAGATCAGTCCTCTCCCAGCCACCTCCTAGAGCAATTAATCAATGTAACTTCAAAGGGAGAGAAGGTACTAGACTGATCCTGGCTTAACTGTAGGGACAGTTACATAATACCTATATACATGCACAATTTATGCTTGCACCATGTCTATCACATCTTATAACATATTAACTATAACAGTAGCATCACTAAACATGATCAAAACTTAACTTTCTAAAGGGATCTGTACATTTACAAGCTACTGACTGCAAGTGGTCAAAATCTCACTAAGCCCTGTTGGGCATTCTTCCCTAAGGTCCAACAACCACTTATTCCTGATCTTCCACACATTAGTAATCAAAGTCACCACTAAGTAATTATAACTGATAAAGTAAATGCCTTGACATAAACAGATGGACAATTCTCTATCACACAGTATGATACAATTATAATTTGAAAACATTGCTTAATAAGGTAGAAAACATCATTTAGGGACTTACCAAAACAGTGTTGTCATTAACTGTAGAATCACACCTGGCCCACTGGGGCAGGGCCCCTTCCACTGACCACACATGACCCCTGTCTCTAGGGTAAAATTTATGTTTAAACAACTGAATTATTAGTAATAAGACCAACTACCTACACAGTAAATACAACTAATTACAGGACAAGTAATCATAGCAATAATAGTTCACTAACTATATTCTCTAAATTACATTACATTACCCTGGGTGCTGCCATCATGTGGTGGGTAACTAAACTACTCGAACCGACAAGTGACTATGTCACATATACATAAATAATTATATTACATTCCGCATGAAAGAAAAATAATCACACACACGTATACATATATTCAGAAACAAACCTTATACTGCTCCACTGGTTGAACGCACATAAGTTTGCCCTAAAATCAGATACGAGTAGAAAAACAAATACTTATACTAATGACTGAACCGATTAGGGCGCATACCTGTCATTCAGTAACAAGACACCGCCACACGCGTCAACCTACCCTGTGACACTATACCACCACCCTGATGCTCCGACTGAACGTTCGTGACGTAACACGCAGACTTACGCGGGTGAATAGTGACGGTCTTATTGTACTCGGTGGATCGGACACAAAGCGATTTGTAGCAAATTGGCAAGCTATAGGCGAAGTAAAGAACATAAAATTAGATAAATTGTCAGATGATTTAGAGGGTGACACCATTATATGGGGTAGCTACCCAGGCCATGTATGATGGACTATTGCAATAATTCTGATATTATGTCTAGTTGCCGTCTACGTGGTAATACTATTGTACAAGAAACAGGAAATTACGGCGCCTACCTTGTGTATGAAACGGTCAATTCGTTCAGAAATTAGCGTGGAAGGTCCCGCTACGGTTTAGCATGTGACACAAACAGGCGACGCCACTGCAACCGTCAGTCTACTTGACGCGTGGCGATCAGCCCCAGTTGATGAGAACTGAACAGGTTGAGCACGTGCTCAAATTCGCTAATTGTAAGCATTTATTTTTCTTAAAAGACGAAGTGCTGTGCTTTGGCACACTCGTTGCGCATTTTTCTCTCAAATTTAGGTGGCCACAGTAGTAATTATATACATTTTTCTTATGTAGTTTGTTCAGCATCCTTTTTACGGTTGCTAAGTTTGACTAGGTCGCGTAACAGACCTATTCATGTTTTATCTTTGCGCCCAGGCCAACGCCTGATGGAACAGCATCTTTACGCCCAGGCCAACGCCTGATGGATCAGCATCTTTACGCCCAGGCCAACGCCTGATGGAACAGCATCTTTACGCCCACGCCAACGCCTGATGGAACAGCATCTTTACGCCCACGCCAACGCCTGATGGAACAGCATCTTTACGCCCAGGCCAACGCCTGATGGATCAGCATCTTTACGCCCAGGCCGATGCCTGATGGAACAGCATCTTTACGCCCAGGCCAACGCCTGATGGAACAGCATCTTTACGCCCAGGCCAACGCCTGATGGAACAGCATATTTACGCCCACGCCAACGCCAACGCCTGATGGAACAGAATCTTTACGCCCACGCCAACGCCTGATGGAACAGCATCTTTACGCCCACGCCAACGCCTGATGGAACAGCATATTTACGCCCACGCCAACGCCTGATGGAACAGCATCTTTACGCCCACGCCAACGCCTGATGGAACAGCATATTTACGCCCAGGCCAACGCCTGATGGAACAGCATCTTTATGATGACCGAGTGAAGCGTACGTATCTGTATTATGTAGAGAGTTGGAATTGCATTTAAATATACTTTTGATTTTTGTAAGTACCGATGGTTTCTTCGGTACCGACTATATCCACGGATAGTTTAGAAATTGCGGACACAATTGCACAACTGATAGGATGCAAAGGTCACTCTACCACGATACGGTAGACCAAATCGAAATGACCAGTGTTCAACTGTATTGACGGCTGACCCTCCCTTATCAGTATTTCGTGTTTGTGTTAAAAACAAATTATCCGGACGTTTGTTTTTAGCAAAAATGGGTTGGGAGGAATGTAAGGTTTGGTCAGCCTAAAATTGTAAGAACAGAGATAGTGGTCATTGCAGACATATTTAATCAATGATTGAACGTTAGCATAAAGAAAACCCAGGTTGATACAACTTATGTAAGGCAAGCTAGTTTCTGGCCAGTTTGCAGCTTTGCTTATTGTTTAGTATACACAGTAGGGAGGGGTAGAGTCGCCCCGACTGTAATAATAACTGGACTGTCAAACGGGAGAAATGTTTACCCGATTTAGAATGCAGGCCATAAGAAACTAGTTTAGTTGGCAACTGACCGTCCCCAAGGACACAAGAAGGTCTCCCAGTCCTGGGGGGTTCAGAAGGTGACCCGATACCTTGCATACGACGGTCATTTCCAGCATGTACGGGGATGACGGTTGTATATGGACATCGGCCAATGACGGCTTTCTCGATTTCCTAAAATGGTTAACCGCGCCTCCACTGAGGCGGGGTTCTTCTGAAAGCTCTGGTATAAATAGGCCAGAAATAGACTCATAAAGCAACGGATGCGCGCGATCTAAATTACCACGCACCTCGTTCAAGTTGGACTCAAAATTATCGGCAAGGATGGGCCACGCCGGCCCATACCTACCTTACCATTAGAAAACTAAATTTATTGAAGACTTTTAAATGTTAAATGGGAGACACAAGAACAATGGTAGAGAGACCAGTCTATGTTGTACGATCAACACTTCTGCGTTAATAAAATCTTGCGAACCTGGAAGATGCGTTCACGGCTTATTATACCGATCTGATCGTCTGCGGTATTATCAGTAAGCAGCTAGACGATCTGGCGAGCGACAAAGACAATTACTACACAACTGTGAGTATTCTCAACGAATGCACGCGCCCTTAAGAGAAGCGAGAATCTTACAAGGGGATCCCCAAAGTTATTCTTAGCATTATCAGTGACGTCATTCATAGATTCACTGCACACGCACACTGACCATGTCTCCCCGCGAAAGAATGAACATACTATGGGAATGTTTGGCGTTTCTAGACATTTTGTGTGCAGTTGCTGGATCTGCGCAATCTTCAGATTTCGCTCGATTGCGCTGCGCAATCCTCGGATACTCGAAAATCTGCAGGTTGCGCACCCATCTGCAGATTGCGCAGATCCAGCAAATGCGCCCAACAGACGCGCTGGTCCTTTGATGAAAATCGGACCGGACTTTCAAGATAACAATTAGCATTTTTTACGTATCAAAATTTAAACTATCCTATCGGTTCAACATGAAAATACACCAGAATGCTCCTTGCCCTACTTGATAAGCCAGTCCAACCAGAAGATGTACAACAAAAACGTTCACGTCCTGAAGAGCATCATAGACAGTTGTATTTTGTGGAAAACAAGGGATGATCGGACAAGTTCATCGTCCAACAGGGGAAACTTCTGGGCAGTTCTGGAGATGATGGCGAAACGTGACGAGACACTCCGAGAACACCTATTTTATACATCAAGAATCATCCTGAATGAAGTGATTGATGTAGTAACCGAATACATTAGAAAGGAACATACACGAAGCTTCGAAGACGAAAATGCCTTCTTTTCCATCATGGCAGATGAGGTCATAGATCCACATGGTAACCAAATTCTGTCAGTGTGCTTGAGGATGCTGGCTGACTGTAAAGTCAAACAGTTCTTTTTTTTATTTATATACATTGAGAGGGCAACGGGAGAAGCTATACGTCATGGTGTCATCGAGTGTCTGTAAGATCATAACGTCGACATTAGTAAAGCCAGGTGTCAGAGCTATGATGAAGCGCAGTGTATGTCCTCGGATAAGGTTGGCGTGCAGGCGAGGATAAAGCAGTTATCCACACGAGCTTTGTATATGTACACTGCAGCAGCCATGTCCTCAATTTGAGCATCGGCAATGCCTATAGATTACCTGCCACCCGGAATATGACTGACACCCTTAATGCAGTATTCCTTTTCTTCGATCTGTCACTCAAACGACAACGATTCTTGGAACGAATCTTAAAATATCTGACACCAGCCAACGACAACTCGTGGCAGTAGATACAGCATCTTATGGGTTTGTTATACGCTGTTTTCCCTTTCCTAGGATCACAGGAAGCTAATTGAAGCCTTAAGGTATTAACTAATGACAATAATTTGTTTGCTAGAATAATTACACACTTATATTCTACTAATAGAAAAGAGAGCACTTCTAGTGAACACAGGCTCAATCTGGCACCAAGACAGAACTGAACAAGAACTGGTGAATGACATCAACACTTCTAGTGAACACGGGCTCAATCTGGCACCAAGACAGAACTGAACAAGAACTGGTGAATGACATCAACACTTCTAGTGAACACGGGCTCAATCTGGCACCAAGACAGAACTGAACAAGAACTGGTGAATGACATCAACACTTCTAGTGAACACGGACTCAATCTGGCACCAAGACAGAACTGAACAAGAACTGGTGAATGACATCAACACTTCTAGTGAACACGGACTCAATCTGGCACCAAGACAGAACTGAACAAGAACTGGTGAATGACATCAACACTTCTAGTGAACACGGGCTCAATCTGGCACCAAGACAGAACTGAACAAGAACTGGTGAATGACATCAACACTTCTAGTGAACACGGACTCAATCTGGCACCAAGACAGACCTGAACAAGAACTGGTGAATGACATCAACACTTCTAGTGAACACGGACTCAATCTGGCACCAAGACAGAACTGAACAAGAACTGGTGAATGACATCAACACTTCTAGTGAACACGGGCTCAATCTGGCACCAAGACAGAACTGAACAAGAACTGGTGAATGACATCAACACTTCTAGTGAACACGGGCTCAATCTGGCACCAAGACAGAACTGAACAAGAACTGGTGAATGACATCAACACTTCTAGTGAACACGGGCTCAATCTGGCACCAAGACAGAACTGAACAAGAACTGGTGAATGACATCAACACTTCTAGTGAACACAGGCTCAATCTGGCACCAAGACAGAACTGAACAAGAACTGGTGAATGACATCAACACTTCTAGTGAACACAGGCTCAATCTGGCACCAAGACAGAACTGAACAAGAACTGGTGAATGACATCAACACTTCTAGTGAACACAGGCTCAATCTGGCACCAAGACAGAACTGAACAAGAACTGGTGAATGACATCAACACTTCTAGTGAACACAGGCTCAATCTGGCACCAAGACAGAACTGAACAAGAACTGGTGAATGACATCAACACTTCTAGTGAACACGGACTCAATCTGGCACCAAGACAGAACTGAACAAGAACTGGTGAATGACATCAACACTTCTAGTGAACACAGGCTCAATCTGGCACCAAGACAGAACTGAACAAGAACTGGTGAATGACATCAACACTTCTAGTGAACACGGACTCAATCTGGCACCAAGACAGACCTGAACAAGAACTGGTGAATGACATCAACACTTCTAGTGAACACGGACTCAATCTGGCACCAAGACAGAACTGAACAAGAACTGGTGAATGACATCAACACTTCTAGTGAACACGGACTCAATCTGGCACCAAGACAGACCTGAACAAGAACTGGTGAATGACATCAACACTTCTAGTGAACACGGACTCAATCTGGCACCAAGACAGAACTGAACAAGAACTGGTGAATGACATCAACACTTCTAGTGAACACGGGCTCAATCTGGCACCAAGACAGAACTGAACAAGAACTGGTGAATGACATCAACACTTCTAGTGAACACGGGCTCAATCTGGCAACCAAGACAGAACTGAACAAGAACTGGTGAATGACATCAACACTTCTAGTGAACACAGGCTCAATCTGGCACCAAGACAGAACTGAACAAGAACTGGTGAATGACATCAACACTTCTAGTGAACACGGGCTCAATCTGGCACCAAGACAGACCTGAACAAGAACTGGTGAATGACATCAACACAAAAGTGGCAACATGTTTGATTACTGATATAATTTAACTTATTCATGCCAAAATGTGTTCTGAAGCAAGTTCCAAATGGCAAGTGGACAAGGAAGCCATTGGCTTATCGAAAGTCCAACAATTTTCTCATCTATGTGTAGCCCGCCCTTATCAGATATGTGTCAATTCTATTTTTAAACATATTCACACTACTAGCATTAACACAATCATTTGGCAGTTTGTTCCATTCATTTATCACCCTCTGTGAGAAAGAGTACTTTCTCATGTCCAGGGGTGAGATTTAGCAAGTCATGGAAGGTAGCCAGTCGGGCTACCAACCTTGCAAAGTGAAGTAGCCCGACAGCTTCTTAGGTAGCCCACTTGCTAATCAATATTTTGATGATAGAAAGTAAATACTTTGAAGATAGAATGTATGAACGACAAATAAAAAACATCAAAAACAAACAGTTTTGAAACATTTATTTTCAAGGCAGGATCAATAGAATGTGATACATAATACTGAGTAAAATACAGTATATAATTATACACAGGTTGTTTTTCTTTCATAACATGGTACACCAACAGTCTACGCGAAGTCTTCAAGTGTCACAGGACATCAGGTCCTGTGAACTGAACAGTTTTGCTGATTTTTTACACGACCTGAATTTACTCTAGCCTAGAGAAACTTTAACCAGGTTCCTGATTAATTCACCAGAAGCGCTCCGCGCACCATGGAGATAATTGTATCTAACTATAATTGAGATAGCGTATGTTTTTATGTATATATGTTTATATGTGGTTATGACGGCTTGCACCTCAGGCGCCAAACTTTCAGGGCTTAAACGCGTAAAACGTTAACTTCCAACAATCACAGAAACCACGCGTGCACGCGGCGAATACTTCGTACGTAAACCGTTTGAGAGTACGTAGTGCCGTATGGGCGGCTTATATTAATTATAGTAGAAAGCATGCACCCACGTATTGACCCGAGATCGCAGACCGAGGGCCAATACACAATAAAAAGACAGTAATGACAGTAAAAAGAATGTAGAACGACCGTTCAGTTACATGTTGAGCGTCGATGTGGTTGATTAAAAATACAACGAATGCTCCCTATTGATATCGCTTCGTCTACATACATATACATACATACATACATACATCCTCTTCAGCTCTTTTAAGCTAGTAGCCTTTTAGCTGGTCTTTACTGTAGTTTGTACACGTGGGTGGGAAATTGTCACTTTGCTCAAAAGTGTAAGCGATACGGTTTGGCAACATTTCTTGCAATGTCAAACGTGTCACAAACACACGATTTATAGTTAACATATAGCAGGGACAACACTTCTGAGATGTTTATTAACATTCCGTTTATTTTTGCTGGGTCTAAAATATTGCAGCTCCGTAAATATTTCGAGTCGCCATGCGGGCTACTGAAATAAAAATTTAAGTCGCCCAAAGCCATTCTTGGGCGCCATTGGCGACCGGGCAACCGCTAAATCTCACTCCTGCATGTCCAACCTACACTGCTCCTTAACTAATGCTGCTTTGTGTCCTCTGGTTCTACTGACTTCTTTAAGTTTGAAGAACATATTCCTATCAACAATAACTGTTCACTATTTTAAACACTTCAGTGACATGTATATTCTTTGTAGCTGTCAAATAGTGAAAAATGCAGACTTGTCTTTAGACGATATATGATGTTTATTATATTGATATGAGTAACTGAATGTAGATTATTCAAACAAAAGGTTCCTGGTAAATGTTGCTATTAATCGATTTTGAATATCCATACAACAGTGAGGTTGATCCAGTGAGGTAACACATACATCATACATTGATCCAGTGAGGTAACACATACAACATACACTGATCCAGTGAGGTAACACATACAACATACATTGATCCAGTGAGGTAACACATACATCATACATTGATCCAGTGAGGTAACACATACAACATACATTGATCCAGTGAGGTAACACTTACAACATACATTGATCCAGTGAGGTAACACATACAACATACATTGATCCAGTGAGGTAATTGATCCAGTGAGGTAACACATACAACATACATTGATCCAGTGAGGTAATTGATCCAGTGAGGTAACACATACAACATACATTGATCCAGTGAGGTAACACTTACAACATACATTGATCCAGTGAGGTAATTGATCCAGTGAGGTAACACATACAACATACATTGATCCAGTGAGGTAATTGATCCAGTGAGGTAACACATACAACATACATTGATCCAGTGAGGTAACACTTACAACATACATTGATCCAGTGAGGTAATTGATCCAGTGAGGTAACACATACAACATACATTGATCCAGTGAGGTAATTGATCCAGTGAGGTAACACATACAACATACATTGATCCAGTGAGGTAACACTTACAACATACATTGATCCAGTGAGGTAACACATACAACATACATTGATCCAGTGAGGTAACACATACAACATACATTGATCCAGCGAGGTAACACATACAACATACATTGATCCAGCGAGGTAACACATACAACATACATTGATCCAGCGAGGTAACACATACAACATACATTGATCCAGCGAGGTAACACACACCACATACATTGATCCAGCGAGGTAACACACACAACATACATTGATCCAGCGAGGTAACACACACAACATACATTGATCCAGCGAGGTAACACACACAACATACATTGATCCAGCGAGGTAACACACACAACATACATTGATCCAGCGAGGTAACACACACAACATACATTGATCCAGCGAGCTAACACACACACAACATACATTGATCCAGCGAGGTAACACACACAACATACATTGATCCAGCAAGGTAACACACACAACATACATTGATCCAGCAAGGTAACACACACAACATACATTGATCCAGTGAGGTAACACACACAACATACATTGATCCAGCGAGGTAACACACACAACATACATTGATCCAGCGAGGTAACACTTACAGCATACATTGATCCAGCGAGGTAACACTTACAGCATACATTGATCCAGTGAGGTAACACATACAGCATACATTGATCCAGTGAGGTAACACATACAGCATACATTGATCCAGTGAGGTAACACATACAACATACATTGATCCAGTGAGGTAACACATACAACATACATTGATCCAGTGAGGTAACACTTACAACATACATTGATCCAGTGAGGTAACACTTACAACATACATTGATCCAGTGAGGTAATTGATCCAGTGAGGTAACACATACAACATACATTGATCCAGTGAGGTAATTGATCCAGTGAGGTAACACATACAACATACATTGATCCAGTGAGGTAACACTTACAACATACATTGATCCAGTGAGGTAATTGATCCAGTGAGGTAACACATACAACATACATTGATCCAGTGAGGTAATTGATCCAGTGAGGTAACACATACAACATACATTGATCCAGTGAGGTAACACAACATACATTGATCCAGTGAGGTAACACATACAACATACATTGATCCAGTGAGGTAACACATACAACATACATTGATCCAGCGAGGTAACACATACATTGATCCAGCGAGGTAACACATACAACATACATTGATCCAGCGAGGTAACACATACAACATACATTGATCCAGCGAGGTAACACACACCACATACATTGATCCAGCGAGGTAACACACACAACATACATTGATCCAGCGAGGTAACACACACAACATACATTGATCCAGCGAGGTAACACACACAACATACATTGATCCAGCGAGGTAACACACACAACATACATTGATCCAGCGAGGTAACACACACAACATACATTGATCCAGCGAGCTAACACACACACAACATACATTGATCCAGCGAGGTAACACACACAACATACATTGATCCAGCAAGGTAACACACACAACATACATTGATCCAGCAAGGTAACACACACAACATACATTGATCCAGTGAGGTAACACACACAACATACATTGATCCAGCGAGGTAACACACACAACATACATTGATCCAGCGAGGTAACACTTACAGCATACATTGATCCAGCGAGGGAACACAGCATACATTGATCCAGTGAGGTAACACATACAGCATACATTGATCCAGTGAGGTAACACATACAGCATACATTGATCCAGTGAGGTAACACATACAACATACATTGATCCAGTGAGGTAACACATACAACATACATTGATCCAGTGAGGTAACACATACAGCATACATTGATCCAGTGAGGTAACACATACAACATACATTGATCCAGTGAGGTAACACATACAACATACATTGATCCAGTGAGGTAACACATACATCCAGTCATTAGTCAAATGTAGCAGTGTGTCACTGGGAAGTCCAATGTCTCCACTAAAACATGAGCTCAATATTTATTTAATAACAGATTTTTCTTTTAAACTGTACTGGTTGATGCATTATCAAGTCTAAATGACACGTGATGAAAGAAAACGTAACAACTTACCAAGTAAGGAAAACACTTTAAACACACGTTATTGTTAGACCAATAACCTGGAGTGTCACTCGTGCCCTAACATGTTAGGTATACATCCCAACCACAAAAATATACTGTATAGAATAAGCTACAAGAAAACACTGTAAACACATATTGTTAGACCAATAACCTGGAGTGTCACTCGTACCTTAACATGTTAGGTATACATCCCAACCACAAAAATATACTGTATAGAATAAGCTACAAGAAAACACTGTAAACACATATTGTTAGACCAATAACCTGGAGTGTCACTCGTGCCTTAACATGTTAGGTATACATCCCAACCACAAAAATATACTGTATAGAATAAGCTACAAGAAAACACTGTAAACACATATTGTTAGACCAATAACCTGGAGTGTCACTCGTGCCTTAACATGTTAGGTATACATCCCAACCACAAAAATATACTGTATAGAATAAGCTACAAGAAAACACTGTAAACACATATTGTTAGACCAATAACCTGGAGTGTCACTCGTGTCTTAACATGTTAGGTATACATCCCAACCACAAAAATATACTGTGTAGAATAAGATACAAGAAAACACTGTAAACACATATTGTTAGACCAATAACCTGGAGTGTCACTCGTGCCCTAACATGTTAGGTATACATCCCAACCACAAAAATATACTATGTAGAATAAGCTACAAGACACATGACTGTTATCACTAATCAAATATTCCATACAACAACATTTCACACTATTTTCAGAGGAATACTATAGTAAACATCTACGTAATTATAAGGGTAAAGATTGCACTGTGGTAAATCTAACATTTATTATTGTAAGAAATAAACACGTAGGCCTATCGACTGAATGAACCAATTACAGGTTAGAGTAAATCCTATTTTGAAGTGTTGCACTGTGGTAATACTTCAATTTATTATTTTTTTAAATAAACGTGTCTTGGGTGAATGAACTAATTACAAAATGTGCCCAATTACCAAATGTGCCCAATTACCAGGTGTGTCCAGCCAGGTGTGTTATTGAGAACACCAACAGGAATTGAACCTGCCACAACACTTAAGTAAAGACTTACAAACACTAGAAGACACAAACATGTGTTCAAGAACACAAACATTACCTGAACCAGTACAACACTCCAATAAAGACTTAGGAATGTTAGAACCAACAAACTTAAAATTAAGAGATGACCTACTTTTTATCTGCAGTGTCAGGTGCTGCAGTTGAGGTTTCTGTATCCAGCGCTGTATCGATATGGCTGAAGAATGATTATAAACATGATCGCAAACTGACAGTAATCCATTCCATGGAGGGATGCAACAGTATTTCACACTGTTTTCAATATACATATATCATCACAATGTCACCCATCATCACAATGTCACCCATCATCACCAAGTCACCCATCATCACAATGTCACCCATCATCACAATGTCACCCATCATCACAATGTCACCCATCATCACAATGTCACCCATCATCACAATATCACCCATCATCACAAGTGCTTCAGTCACTTTGAGAATACAAAAGGTACCATTGTTAAAAAAATTTGTATACAATTTTTTCTTATTTTGTGTTAGAACAATGTGAAGGGAGCAGTGGATTGGCTGAACAAATTAGAAACGCCAGTGCCAGTTAGAGCTGGCACCAAACCAACAGTATTTCAGGGTTTCCAACTTTTGAAGTAGAAAGCAGAAATAAAAAGTAGTATGCCCATTGACTTTAGTACCAAAGTCATTGTACAAGCTACTTAAGTATGGCAATAAATTATTGAAATAAAAACAAATTGGTGCATATTGCACAATATCTTACATTGTTCACAATTGGAAAAGGGTATCGAAATAATGGTTAGGCATGCAGGAACAGATCTCTGAAGAAATAGGAAGTTAAACACTGGTTCATGGCCAAATCAGCCATGCCTTATTATGGTGCATCCCACTCTATAAACATTTGACAAATTCATGACCTGTCATTACCAATTTAATTTCACACAATATATATACATTAGTTTCAAATTAAGGGTTGTAATCACATTTTGCATCAATACTTTTGAAACTAAAATAATATATATTATTTAATGTCTTTTAGAATTATGTTGATACCTTTGAGAAAATGGTGTTCTCTGTGACTAATCATATCTCTAATCTGAAACTAAGTGAACCGTAGGCTGTAGACTGCATTGCAAGTTGGACACATGTACAATAAACAGATTTATTATTTATTATTGTCTTGATATTTCTAAATGCTCCTTTTTATAACTACCAAGTAGCATGTGTGTATAACTTTCATATTTGTTACACCCAACATGTGTACAATACAATACAAACATTAAATTGACAATATGGGAAATTTTATTTTCCAACGTTATATGGAATTGCCCATATAGATATCTTACGGAAGAATGTGTTCAGGTTTTTGTGAAAACGGCATATTAGGTCTATATGTTAGGTCCAGGAAGCATGAAATTGACTCGGCCATATATACTAGTTTCCCAAGTTTGTGAACCTAGACGCTTCACTACGATATATTGCACATTGCTAAATGTTATTCTAAAAATTTTCCACTGTGAACATGTGTAACCTTTACTCACCATTACTGAAAATATGTCAACCAAATTATTTTTAAGTTTGTAAATATATATATATATATCATCTGTCCCAGCCATTTATATAACAGTTTTAGTATTATTGGCTCCTACAGTAGTTTTGTACATAATTAATTTTGACCACTACTTCATGAACAATCAGAAGCTTACAGTCAGGTCGCAGTGCACAATTCTATTTTCATGAAGATACTTCAGTGTCTCAAGTAGTTGCCTGACCATATTCGGAGTCCTGCTTTCCCAATCTGTTGTGGTTTTGTTGTCTCTGACCCAGGCTTCGAGGGTGAAATCACACAGCAGGAAGACTGTATATGTACGGTCGTCAACATCCCGTCCAGCCTGAAAGTTGAAACAGATCATGAATAGTGAAGACGGATCTGGCTATTCACACAAAAATTGCAAATAATTCACCAAATTAAGAGGATCATTTCACTAAGGTATCATAATCATTGTCATTAACTGGTTGGTATAGCTAATTAACATGTCAGCAAGCAATATAAGATTAAATTTCACAAAAATGCATAATTGTTAAGTATTTTACCAGTTTTACAATAAACAAGCAGCCTTTTGTTGTTGGGTTTGCTACAGGTTTGTATGATTTATGTATCTGGATACAAGCAGCAGGGGTGATCGAGACTCCTATCCTGCGGCCAGCCAATAAACTCCATCAGCACTCACCCCGATGTAGACTGTAGCCAAAATTGGCTCCTCACGTATTAGAATTTTGAGAAATGTAAATGCCTACATACAGGACATGGGAACTTGGATGTAAAATATAATGTGGGAGATACTGTCCTAGGGACTAGGGAGATACTGTCCTAGGGACTACTGTAAAAGAAAAGGACTTAGGAGTAAAAAAGTGCTGATATGAAAGTTTCAGAACAGTGTCATATTGCAGCTTCAAATGGTAATCAAATTCTCGGGTTGATTAAGAAAAATATAACATAAAATAGTTATTTAGAATACTGCATAAAAAGACCAAATGATTCTCAAATGATTCCAGAACTGAGAGACCTTACTTATGAAGAACGCCTAAAAGAATGTGGTTTAACAACTCTAGAGACAAGGAGGTTAAGAGGAAATCAGATTAAAGATATTGAATGGGTATGAAAACATTGACATAAATAGAGGACAATCAATGAATGGGACAAATTATCTACGGATTGTGTAACTGCTAGAAGCGTGAATATTTTCATAAACAAGGTTGACACATATTTCAGGAGGGCGGGTTACACATAGATAAAAAAGTTGGACTCTCAATAAGCCACTGACTTCCTTGTCTACTTGCTATCTGGGCATTAGCCTTGGATGGCAATTTTGTTAAACTAAAACAACTTTTCTAACAATTTGTTTGCACTCAATCAATGAAATAACTCTTACTGGTATATAATACCGAATCGGTATTATATACCAGTAAGAGTTATTTCATTGATTGCGCAAAATTTCTTCAGATTTTTTTATGAAAATGGCTATGACAATTCAGCTTATTATATGTACAAAACATAGACGGGAAACACCTTTCTGTCAGTTTTTATCGAATATCACTTGATGACCTTTTCTTAGTTGTGTATTTGAGTAACATTCTACAACTAAATAACACAATTTTCCAGGGATATAATTTTCTACATATTTTTTATATATCCAATAATAATCTGCGGGAAACGCTTGAGGTTGCCAACTTTCCGCGGCTTTCTTTCCCAAACATTCTGATTGCTAATATGTCATGATGTCATGCTGATATGATGCGTTGGTGGTGAACACAAGTGCGAAATTTTTTTTTAATCACTTGAGACCAATGAAGTGTGCCTAGAATGTGCAACAAATAAATCGATTTTACCGTGAATTTTGTGTTTTTGAAAAAGCGGGACCAAGAAAAACCAGTATGCGAGTTTGACATATTATACTTTATATAATGCCGCAAGTTTTATATTTGAATAGTAAATAAATCTTGTGTTATAACTGATTATGATCAGAGTACAGTATTTTTGCAGGTGATGTAGCTCTTACGATGTCAGATGTTTCAAAATGTGCACAGGACTCCCAACTTTGTTTGCCTTTATGGGCCTTTTGGGTCTAATGGACTTCAAACAACCATTAAAATTTAAAGCGAAACAAAAGTCATGGCTTTTTGGCTTTGTACCTGGGAGATTCCGGTAGTTTCTCCAGTTGACTGAGTGCTGACATGTTAACCAGCGCGACCAATAAGCGCATGCGCAGTTCTATATAAATCAGGGTAATCTGGACTATTGTGATGTATTAAGGGAGGCCGGCATACACAGAACCAACGCAAACATGTTATTTTGCCAGAAAGAAGACAATATTATTTTCTGTACAATTTTGTAGACACCCAACAATGCACTCACACAACAGACAAGTGGAACCAATATTGTTACTTTTGCAACCAGTTATCTCTGCCAACATAAAGAAGTTAGTCCAACAATACTCAACATGATTAATAATATATTTAATTTAAAGTATACAACCTTACCTTATACTCCACAATGTTGTTGTGGTCTTCCAGACATGATAGGATTTTTACACATAGCAGTTTGTTCAGAGGCATCACTGCCAAACTAACTACACAACTGTGCAAAATAACCTTTAGCAGGATGATGCACAATATGAGGAAGAAGTATCAGGGGCTTCACAATGAGGAAGAAGTATCAGGGGCTTCACAATATGAGGAAGAAGTATCAGGGGCTTCACAATATGAGGAAGAAGTATCAGGGGCTTCACAATAGTTTATGACTTGCACAACATAAGTGTACATTGTCAAGCTGAATGAAAACGCTCAAAATATGCTAAATGCCTTGAGAGGTAGGGTTTAGATTCAGACGCAAGCCATATTGAGGACAACCTGGCCATGTGAAAACCTCACCAAAACAAACATGTCACTTTCTTAAATACAAAGTAAGATGTGTACATTGTTTCTTTGTTTGGAAACCCAAACTAGTATTCACAATGAAGCACTGAATGATTATATATATTTCCAAATGAAAACATACCCTTCACCAATATGGAAATCGTTCTCAGTGCAGACTTTGATCTTGCCCAGTCGACTGACCAATGTATTTTGTGAGTTGTTCAGCCTGTCGGTCAGTTTGTCCAGTTTGGAGTTCCACTCCTTGCTTCGTTGTATCCGATCATATGTTGTCTTCTAAAAGAGAGATATATTGCACAGATTCGGTGATAACTGTATTAATGATGAAATTTTCTACCTCATAGTTTGCCCATTTCTGGGTGCACCTGACTTATATACTTATATTTCTAGACCATTAATTGGGCTTTTGAACCAAGTGAAACATGTTGTTTATTTATAACCTAGATAAACACGACATAGCATGTGTATCATCTCTGATATAGGCATATGAAGAATTATGTAGAGTACATGGTTAAGTTCAATGTTTGAAAAATGTGTCAGTTGATACTTTAAGATACCATACTGGAGCATACGATGTCTCACCAAGACATGTGACAATAAATGGTGCATAAAGTGCAGTTTAATAGCAGAGTAACTAGTTACGTTGGTTTTTGTTGTGTGTATTATTTTTATTTAGTATTTGCATAATAACAAAGGCATAACAATAGTGTGCTTGACTAAATTAAGTTAATATTAGTTAGAATACAATACCAGTATGGAATTTTATGTTTTGGGAATAACATAAAATTGGTGTCTATCCATATGAAATCAACCCCCAAAACGGCCAAAATGTTCTCTACCCCCTCCAATTTTAATGAAATTTACCTTTGTCAATTTCCATCCAGACTTATGAGTGAAATAGTTTTAGAGCACATTAATGAGAAAAAATAACCGTTCTTACTTGTTAACACGAATGTAGACATAACTTTGACCCTAATGATGGTAAAGTACTGATATTGGTCTTAAAATGAAGCTACAACATTGTCCTATCTACAGAAATGTACCACATGGCAGTTGAGAACAACTGTTGTGAAGGTAACTGACCTTGACTTTTGACCTGGTATACCCAAAATGCGCAAACCCCAATTTTTATACACATTTATCATTAGTAAGGCCATTGTATCAACAAGTTTCATAAAAAAAATTATAAGATCTTGAGATATAGTAGTTTTTTTTGCAATTTTCCTGCAATATTGCGTTACATCTTAAAACATGTATAGATGCTAGGGAGAGCTCACCTCAGCCTGGGAGGAGGTAAGGAGACAGGTCCAAAGGAGACAGGACGTAAGGAGTCAGGATGTAAGGAGACAGGACAAAAGGAGACGGGAAAGAAGGAAACAGGAGGGAAGACAACGGGAGCGAAGGAAATGGGTGTGGGGGAGACTGGGGCAAAGGAGATGGGTGTGGGGGAGACGAGAGTGAAAGTGATGGGAGCGAGGGAGATGGGAGGGAAGGTGAAAGGAACGAAGGTGTCAGGAGTGAAGGCAACAGGAGCGCAAGAAAGCCAGGAGGGAAAGCCGACAGGTTGATGTGTGAGAGGAAGATTGATAACAGTTTGCCAGGTGACAAGGCTGCAGGACAGAATGTGACGGAAGGGATCAAACGGAAGAACTACGCTGAGGTAGTGATAGAGGGGGTGAGGAGGAGAGCAAGGGTGTTGTGAGACCTTAGACAGGGACCTGGGATGTTGTGAGACCCTTAGACAGGGACCTGGGATGTTGTGAGACCCTTAGACAGGGACCCGGAATATTGTGAGACCCTTAGCCAGGGATCTGGGATGTTGATGCCCTTAGGCAAGGACCCGATATGTTGTGAGTCCTTTAGGCAGGGACCTGGGATGTTGTGAGGCCTTTATCCAGGGATATGGGATTTGTGAGGCCCGTAGCCAGGGACCCAGGATGGTGTGAGGCCCTTAGCCAGGAACCTGGGATGTTGTCAGGCCTTAAATCAGGGTCGTGGAATTATGTCAGGGCCTTAGCCAGGGGCCCGGGAGGTTGTCAGGTCCTTAGCCAGGGACCCAGGTTGCTGTCACACCCTTAGCTAGGAACCTGGGATGTTGTGAGGCCTTTAACTAAGGACCCGGGATGTTGTGAGGCCCTTAACCAGGGACCCTGGATGTTGTCACCCTCTCAGCTAGGGACCCGGGATGTTGTCAGGCCTTGTCTGACAATGACCGATCTCTATTTCTTTTAATCGTGTAAGTCATTGGTTGGGAAACGCCTGCCAAGTGAAAGTGAGGGAAACAATGCTATATGTCAACATCAACGATAATCGATACCTTTTTCATAAACGTGAACAAGAACAGTGTTCTGCTGGGACTCTTTGCATTGTCCAAGCACGATCACGGTTGACTTCGATGTTGAAATTGAGTCTGATTCGGGCTCTGATTCACAGACATAATCAGTGTGTACTATTGGCAACAGTTTCCCAGTTACTGAATCTGGATGATTGCTGTTTTATCAAAGAAGTAATGTTTTAATGTATTACTTTCAAAACCAATCGTATTATTCAGTGCTATATGTATTTTTATACGTTGTATTGCTTTACTTTTAGTGTCAAGCATTTGATTTTGAGTGTAATCATATTTGTTCATATCAGACATATTTGCATGCA
This sequence comes from Lamellibrachia columna, assembly GCA_963662155.1. NCBI lineage: Eukaryota > Metazoa > Annelida > Polychaeta > Sabellida > Siboglinidae > Lamellibrachia > Lamellibrachia columna. The sequence continues at coordinate 60,023,150 of OY759264.1, forward strand.
TGTACTGAAGATGTTACAAGCATTACTTCCGTGGACAAATAATGGCTGTCGTAGGCGCGAAACGCTTCCACTTTTTAGAAAGTTCAAGACTGGCAAAAAATTCTGTCTAAGGGCCTGCATATATCACAAAATGCAACTGAATACGCCTGGTCATATGAAGGTAAGTCATTGTTGTGGACCTGCTGATCTAAGACTCAATGCAAAGATTCAATACAAAAACATGTACATTCATTAATTCAGCTCATATTTAGGACAATTAAATGTATTTTCACCTGAAGAAGATAAATGCACTAAACATACCTATACCACAGTTGCATACTGGATGACGCTGGCACTGCTTCCAGATCGCAGTCAAACTGGAGTGTGACTGGCAGTTGGAAGCTCAGTCCATGAGGCAGACAGTAGACAACTGGTCTGATGAAACACTGGTCATCTCTCAACTTGGGCTCGTCTGATTTCTTGCAACTGATCACTACTGTAACAGTGACTTTTTTTATTAAGTACGCCTGCTGGGATTTTCAATGAGGCATTTCACACATGAAGGGTCGTACCTTCTGGTCCAACTTTGAAGTTCCAGAAGTGATGGTCATTCCACACTGCAACAAGTTAAGGTGATGTAAGTATTTCTGCATCTGATCTACCCTCAAACTAAATAACCTCTAGTAGTATTATGTTCCTTGGTAAAGTTATATAATTCAGTTATGTATATTACTTGAAAATATAACACAGGTTTACCACAACAAACCAAGAAAATAAAATGAAAATATAACTGTACCACAATCAAATAAAAAACATATATTCACAAGTTCCCAAAATAAATATTAATTTTTTTATCAATATTGAAATAGACGATGATATCCAAGATAGTTCTTTGTAAGAAAATTATTGTATAATTTATAACCAATTCATGCCAGTATATTTTGTGTGGCGTTGGTTTTTAATGTGGTATTTCATAAGTTGCATCCTGCTGTGGGTTGTGATTGTGCGAAGACGTGTAGATTAAAAGTTTTTAAATATATAGGGTATGTAACATACCCTAGTTTTGTTTACACAAACATAATTTATGTTTGTCTACATGATAAATGTTCTGAATTTAATTTTTGATAAATAAAAATTAAATTAGGTGGCATTACATCGGTTTGCTGTGTAACAACTGACAATTTAACAAGATTGCCATCCAAAACAACAAGTTCCAGATGGCAAATGGACAAGGAAGCCATTGGCTTATCGAGAGTCCAACAATTTCATTATCTATGTATAGCCTGCCCTTATCAATTCTATTTTGACAGTTTGTTCCATTCATTTACCATCCTGTGTGAGAAAGAGTACTTTCTCATGTTCAACCTACACTGTTCCTTAACTAATGCTATTTTGTGTCCTCTGGTTCTACTGCCTTCTTTAAGTTTGAAGAACATATTTCTATCAATATCCTTATAACCATCCACTATTTTAAACATTTCTATTTTGTCTCCTCTTAGTCTCCTGGTCTCTAGTGTTGTCAAACCACATTCTAATAAGCGGCTTTTATAACCGAGGTCTCTGGAATAATTTTAGTTGCTCGTCATTGTATTCTTTCTTGTTTATCTTGTGTCTTTTCCAAATGCAGCCTAACTATTGCTTTGTACAGGGCTACAATTAACTGTTTATTCTTATATGTGATAGTTCTCCTAATTAGCCCTAGAATTTGATTATCTTTTGAAGCAGCAATCCCACATTGCTTTGAAACTTTCATGTCAGCATTAAATATTACTCCTTACGTTCGCAAATTTTTACTCGTTACCTTCACAAATGAGAATATCACATGACCAGTGATACCTTTGGCTTCAGCTTCCTGGCTTCAGTGTGACATTGGGCTTGTTCTGAAATAGATTGTCATTACTTATGTTATCAAGTCCATCTAGCCTTTTCTAGATAACCACACAAAATCAGTAGATAAACATAATACAAAGAACAGTTAAAACATGGAGATATATGTGTGGCGGCCTAGGAAAACCAGTCGGAAGTCGCCAGGCATAATTGCTGGCAAACTCGTCATAAAGATGATTTTGCGTCATCGGATCTATTTTGAGATTTCACTGCGATGTTTTACCTAACATACTTATGCATACATTCTTCAAGTAGTTTCCTGATTATCCAAGTGAAAGTTGTACTTTTTTTTGTTTTTGTAACCGTGAAGTTCGTCCTAAGTTGCAGCATTTTAAAATTAAATGCGCACTATTTTGCGAAAGATTACAACCTAGGACAAAAGTTCCCATGCCCATATATAACATACCGTTGGAAAGCTATTTACAGCACGCAGTTACCTAGCAGCAGTGCGCATGAATACGTTGGACGTAAATTGAGTGCGCAGCGAAAGTTAACAGATTTTTATTTGGAAGTTGGATTCGAGTTGTTTATGTAGTTCGATTATTTATTAGTTTAGTTTGATGTTGCTGTAATTTATATATGTACACATTTCTGAACAGTTTAACGTGTTGTCGAACTGGATTTCGTTGGAAATACAGACTACGGGACCAATTCGATTTTGTGTTTATAATCTTCGAACGAAAATCCAAGATGGCTACGCCCATGGACAGACCGAAGTCGAACGATGTCGCTCGGTGTCTGAACGCATTAGCGTTGATGAACATGCAACACATCGCAAGCAGTGATATCCTCAATGAACTAGTCAGCGACTACTTCGTGACACGCCCGATCGGCAATGATGATATTCTGCAAAATTTTCCTTTGACATAAATTATGATGATTCCAGACTCTACTTTACGAGTACTTTTCTTCTGCAATAATGTCGACGGGTGCCCTCTTTAAGTCCTTGTAACTTTAAAAGTATACACCAGAATTGAATAATTGTTTCTGTATACTAAAGCTAACAAACACAGCTATATTTTCTTCACAGGACTTTATATGGTAATAGCAACATATATTTTGTTATACCGTCATGAAGTTTTGTTTTCATGTGAATAATGACTCCCGACTTTAATACTGATTTTTGTCCGTAACTAATTTCTAATAGGTGCCCTCTTTAAACTCTTGTAACTTTGGTTCTAGTGGGAATATTTGAATAAAATAAACTGTGTTAGATTTTGAAATAGTGCTGCTTTCAATTTCTTGAATAAATATACATCTGATTTTTTTTACAATGTGACTGGTTTTCCTAGGCCGCCACACATATAGTCAACAAAAGAATGTGCATTAATCCAAGAAGAAAGTGGTTCACAAATTACATCAGCCAATATCAAGTACAAGTATCTAAGTTTAACAAGATCTATCAAGATTGTCATCCAAGACGAAAACCTTAGATGACAACTGGACAAAGAAACCACTGGCTTCATTATCACGAGTCATACGATTTTGAGATATCTGTCAGCTTTATTTTGATACACATTCAAATTTGTTTCATTCATTTATCGTCTTCTGCAACAATAAATACAACACTTTATGGCATGTAATTTACTCTATTCCTTCACTAACGTTGCTTCATGTCATCTATTTTCCGTACGTAGGACAAATTCTTGTATCAATCATTCAATATCTTAAAACGTATATTGATATCTTTGTTATCTCATTGTATCTAGTTTTATTAATCCACATTATCTTAAGTAGTTTTCATAAATAAGGTCTCCTGGTTATGGAATCAGTTTATCTGCTCTCCTCTGTAGTCTTTCTGACATACCTATATCTTTCTTATGATACGGTCTCCACACTTGCATACATTGCTCTAAATGTGGCTTAACCATTGCTTTATACATATGTATAATTAGTTCCTCTTATATGTAAAACTTCTCCTTATTTTAAAGTCAACACATTTCCTTTTGATTCAATGAACTTAAACACTGGTTGTCCCAGTTTCTGATTTGAGTAAATTGTTGTGAAGAGATTGAATCTATCTGCCATATTTCACATGTGCGACACTGTAGGATTACATAAAGACAAGCACATGAGGATAAGAGAACATTTGAATTCACACATATGTACCAGTATGTATAAAACTTTCTTGTTCTGCATAAATATGAGAAATAAATAAACTGCACATCAACATAATTGTTTGTAAATTCTGGTAACTTCTACTACAAACTCACCATGTTGGACGTACACCTTCAGGTTTACTCTATGAAGTAGCAATGGTAGAAAGACACCCCCCCACGACAGGTGAAATCTTAGAAATAAATAAACTGCACATCAACATAATTGTGTGTCAATTCTGGTAACTTCTACTACAAACTCACCATGTTGGACGAACACCTTCAGGTTTACTCTATGAAGTAGCAATAATGGTAGAAAGACCCCCCCACGACAGGTGTAATCTTAGAAATAAATAAACAGCACATCAATATAATTGTGTGTTAATTCTGGTAACTTCTACTACAAACTCACCATGTTGGACGTACACCTTCAGGTTTACTCTATGAAGTAGCAATGCTAGAAAGACCCCCCCACGACAGGTGTAATCTTAGAAATAAATAAACTGCACATCAATATAATTGTGTGTTAATTCTGGTAACTTCTACTACAAACTCACCATGTTGGACGTACACCTTCAGGTTTACTCTATGAAGTAGCAATGGTAGAAAGACACCCCCACGACAGGTGAAATCTTAGTAATAAATAAACTGCACATCAACATAATTGTGTGTCAATTCTGGAACTTCTCCTACAAACTCACCATGTTGGACGTACACCTTCAGGTTTACTCTATGAAGTAGCAATGGTAGAAAGACCCCCCCCACGACAGGTGTAATCTTAGAAATAAATAAACTGCACATCAACATAATTGTGTGTTAATTCTGGTAACTTCTACTACAAACTCACCATGTTGGACGAACACCTTCAGGTTTACTCTATGAAGTAGCAATGGTAGAAAGACACCCCCCCCACGACAGGTGAAATCTTAGTAATAAATAAACTGCACATCAACATAATTGTGTGTCAATTCTGGTAACTTCTCCTACAAACTAACCATGTTGGACGTACACCTTCAGGTTTACTCTATGAAGTAGCAATGGTAGAAAGACCCCCCCACGACAGGTGAAATCTTAGAAATAAATAAACTGCACATCAACATAATTGTGTGTTAATTCTGGTAACTTCTACTACAAACTCACCATGTTGGACATACACCTTCAGGTTTACTCTATGAAGTAGCAATGGTAGAAAGACCCCCCCACGACAGGTGTAATCTTAGAAATAAATAAACTGCACATCAACATAATTGTGTGTTAATTCTGGTAACTTCTACTACAAACTCACCATGTTGGACGTACACCTTCAGGTTTACTCTATGAAGTAGCAATGGTAGAAAGACCCCCCCACGACAGGTGTAATCTTAGAAATAAATGAACTGCACATCAACATAATTGTGTGTCAATTCTGGTAACTTCTACTACAAACTCACCATGTTGGACGAACGCCTTCAGGTTTACTCTATGAAGCGTAAGAAGAGCTTCAAATAGGTCATGGACCATTGTAATAAGTGAACAACATTCAGTTAACTGCACATTCTATAAACTCACCATACTGAACGAACTCCACAAGATCTGACCTGTCAACTTTGGAAAGAGCTTCACATAGCCCATCGATCATTTCACTGGAACTGTCCAAATTCCGTCTTCCGTCTCTCCACACCTTGAGGATGACGAATGTCTTACTCCACACCTTGAGGATGACGAATGTCTTCCTCCACACCTTGAGGATGACGAATGTCTTACTCCACACCTTGACGATGACGAATGTATTACTCCACTCGATCGCAGGTTCATCCATTATTTGTTCTAATGTGGAATATTCTTTGTACAACAATTCTCCAAGTTGAAACTGTCGTGTGTAATGATGACTCTGGTTGAACTTTGTCCATCTCCTCAGCCAGATGAAGAAGAACCTTGTGCGGTAGTTCTACAAGAAAGCATTATTTTGGTTAGTTGTTTTTGTTATTTAAAATGTTTATAAAAGCAACAATAAGATGTGTAAACTGTATAAACTACAATCATTCCGAACCTGGACTAAAAACCTGCCGTCTTCTGTGTTCTCATGCCGCCTCCTGTGTTCTCATGCCCCCTCCACTGTTCTCATGCCCCCTCCACTGTTCCCATGCCCCCTCCACTGTTCTCATGCCGCCTCCACTGTTCTCATGCCACCTCCACTGTTCTCATGTCACCTTCACTGTTCTCATGCTACCTTCACTGTTCTTATGCCCCCTTTCACTGTTCTCATGCCACCTCCACTGTTATCACGCCCCCACCACTATTCTCATGCCACCTCCACTGTTATCACGCCACCTCCACTGTTATCATGCCCCCTTCACTGTTCTCATGCCAACTCCACTGTTCTCATGCCCCCACCACTATTCTCATGCCACCTCCACTGTTATCATGCCCCCTTCACTGTTCTCGTGTCACCTCCACTGTTCTCGTGCCACCTCCACTGTTCTCATGCCACCTCCACTGTTATCACGCCGCCTACACTGTTATCACGCCCCCTTCACTGTTCTCATGTCACCTCCCTGTTCTCATGTCCCCTCCACTGTTCTCATGCCACCTCCACTGTTCTCATGTCACCTCCACTGTTCTCACGCCGCCACCACTGTTATCATGCCCCCTTCACTGTTCTCATGCCACCTCCACTGTTCTCATGTCACCTCCACTGTTCTCACGCCGCCACCACTGTTATCATGCCCCCTTCACTGTTCTCATGCCACCTCCACTGTTATCACGCCCCCACCACTATTCTCATGCCACCTCCACTGTTATCACGCCGTCTACACTGTTCTCATGCCCCCTTCACTGTTCTCATGCCACCTCCACTGTTCTCATGCCGCCACCACTGTTCTCATGCCCCCTTCACTGTTCTCATGCCACCTCCACTGTTATCATGCCACCTCCACTGTTATCACGCCCCCACCACTATTCTCATGCCACCTCCACTGTTATCACGCCGTCTACACTGTTCTCATGCCACCTCCACTGTTCTCATGCCCCCTTTCACTGTTCTCATACCACCTCCACTGTTCTCATGCCCCCTTTCACTGTTCTCATGCCACCTCCACTGTTATCACGCCCCCACCACTATTCTCATGCCACCTCCACTGTTATCACGCCGTCTACACTGTTATCATGCCCCCTTCACTGTTCTCGTGCCACCTCCACTGTTCTCATGCCGCCCCCACTGTTCTCATGCCCCCTTCACTGTTCTCATGCCACCTCCACTGTTATCATGTCACCTTCACTGTTCTCATGCTACCTTCACTGTTCTCATGCCCCCACCACTGTTCTCATGCCCCCACCACTGTTCTCATGCCACCTCCACTGTTCTCGTGCCCCCACCACTGTTCTCGTGCCCCCACCACTGTTCTCATGCCGCCACCACTGTTCTCATGCCCCTTCACTGTTCTCACGCCCCCACCACTGTTATCATGCCCCCTTCACTGTTCTCATGCCCCCTTCACTGTTCTCAAGCCACCTCCACTGTTCTCATGCCCCCTTCACTGTTCTCATGCCACCTCCACTGTTATCATGTCACCTTCACTGTTCTCATGCCACCTCCACTGTTATCACGCCGTCTACACTGTTATCATGCCACCTCCACTGTTATCACGCCGTCTACACTGTTATCATGCCCCCTTTCACTGTTCTCATGCCACCTCCACTGTTATCACGCCTCCACCACTATTCTCATGCCACCTCCACTGTTATCACGCCGCCTACACTGTTATCACGCCCCCTTCACTGTTCTCATGTCACCTACACTGTTCTCATGCCCCCACCAATGTTATCACGCCGCCTACACTGTTATCACGCCCCCACCACTGTTATCACGCTGCCTACACTGTTATCACGCCCCCACCACTGTTATCATGACAATTAATAATAACACTGAGTAGATACATTGCTATTATTCATGACAAAGTAAAACAATATCCAGTCTCCTCTCGGTCTCTTTCTTAGTTCTTTCATCATCCAGTAGAGTCCCCCAGTAACTTAATTATCATATTTCAACTATGAGCTAGATACGTTGCATTGACATTCAACAAGTGTTTGTGTTATTTCTTAGCTGTACAAACAAACTGTCACACCTTTTGCTCTGAACTCCAGACTTTTACATACATATTTTTTACCATTTGTACAAGTTGAAATAATTAATATAGATCACATACATAGAGGTCAAGGAGACTCCCATTGAGACGAACACGTCGCTAACATGGGAGCCACCTTTTGTCTAAATAACTAATAATGTAAGATCAAAATAAAAATAGAACATAAAAAGTGCACGTGCATTCGTGCATTTGATATCAGAAGTTACATTTTGAAAAGGGTTTGTTGATACTCAAATAGGTTAAGTGGCAAAATTTTAAAACAACCTTAAGACAAAACATATATTAATTTAATATCTACGGTACAACAGATCTCGAAAGGGTAATTGGATTACTTTGCAATAAATATACTATCTTACAGGACATATTATATATTGATTACTTAATTTCAGATTCACAGAGCACACCTATCACTGATAAAATTGTAACAGTATGTTGTGCACCAGGGCTGGGTTCAATTACACAAAATTATATCAATTACAATTACATTTTATTTTTGATTTTAATTACAATCATAATTTTCCAAATCAATTACAATTACACTGTTTCAATTTCAATTACATTATGCTGAACCAAATATATTCAGCATTTGTTAATTATGTATTTGTGTGCGTTTTGCTGAATTTAAATATTTTGTACACAATTGATAAACAAATATAATGGTAATGTTTGTGCATTTTGTTGAATTGTGACTTTGAATTATACTAAATAAAAAGATAGCCATTTAAAACATATTTTATTATATAAAAATACAATGCAATATCCAGACATAATCCTACAGGACATATTTCAATGCAAACATTTATCCGTATGCATTTCTTACATTTTTCTTCGGAAAATACTAATATGAATTTATATACACAGCGGCGCATAAAGGATTTTATGCGAGACAAGGCAATGAAGGCGATTTGAGGTTAGACCTTTTATGGTAGAGAGAGTATTGGCCTAATTACTCGCTCACGCGGATGGATACACCAGCCACGTGACCTAGAGCTAGCTGAATTTGTTGAT